>JABUIW010000028.1:15278574-15406358 GCA_013363375.1 Menidia beryllina
GATAGATAGATAGATAGATACGGTAGATAGATAGTATACATGTTTATATATGTATGTGTTTATATAGTATTATATATCATTATGAATGCTGAGTCATTTCTCACCACTTTGCCGAGGAAAACAGTGCTGCCAGCTGCCAGTGTGCAGATAAGCCCCAGGAACTTGGTAAACATATTAGTGAGAGACAAGTATTGAGGCATTTCAATGCCATTCAGCATGGTTCTCACCTCTGGAATCCCTGAGCCTAAGAAACGCAACAGCAGGACCCAAAGATTTACAAAACAATCAGAAAGTTGTAAAAAAAAAAAAAAAAAAAAAAGTTGTACTTGATGAAGATCCAAGAATGAAACCTGAACAATTAAACCTCCATGAAGGAAAACCCCAATGAGTTACAATTTAAATGTCCTGTTAGCAAGACAATTCAGGAAGTTTTACCATTTTGTGTAATTAAGCAGTGTGAATAACTGTAACATAAACTTGCACAGATCCTGTGAGACTGATCATATCAGAATTTCCTCTTGCTCTGTTGATGTGCAACTTTACTACTGCGTGAAATTTCAAGCTATCAACCTACTTGACTCCTCAATAAATTTTTCAATGAAATTTATTTTAGATGGGAAAGAGAGATGTGGTAAGAGGAAATGGGGGATGGAAAAAATATGTGAAGTTGCTGATCTTTTCCAAGATAGAACAGAATTGGAAAACCTGGGAATGTGGGCTCACAAAGCCATGCTGGATATGAAGTTTGTTCAGGCTCTGGCATGCAGCGACACATTTTGATTGCATTTTTAGTTTAAAACACGGTATAAATTCTAGTAAGTGTTCTGCATTTATAAACTAGGATTTGAACCATGATATATCAGTGTGGTCGGATTCCTTAAAGTCACTCTGTCTTTTAAGTTTCCTCATGTCATCAATTTGACTTGACCATTTTGGCCATTCTGTTTTATTCTTTATCTTTGAATCAGATCCAATTCTTTGAAAATCTATTTTTCCTGCAACATTCAAACAGATTTTTTTCCCTTTGAAATCATTATTGTACTCCTCTTTTACTCTCATGATGGCATTTACTTGTATATGTTTCCAAACCTCTGACTGGATAAAGAAATAAAAAAATCGCACAAAGCATCATGTTCCTGTCAATACTCCAGGAGTTAGGGATGGTGGTAAGTGCCTCTCATCTCGTTCCATTCATTGTTGAGGTAAGATTTTGAAAAGGTTAGGCGAGCTTTTGTGTTCATTTCTTGGAGAGTGGCGGTATCCATGGAGACCAACCTTATGTGGTGTCTGCTGGAGTGTCTGTCTCATACTGCTGGTAACAAAATGGTTGGGATTTATCTCCGGTAGTGATTCTAGGACTTCCTTTCATCCTTTGACAGCAGGACCACACTTTGATTATCCCCAACTATGTTAAAGGCTAATGGAAACTGATGCACCCACCAGCACGATGTAACTTATTAGTGTTGTTATTATCCACTCTGCTTTTTTCTAATGGGAAATGTCATGGTGTCCGTTTAGAGTATTTCTATTAAAGTATTATATGTATGTATATTTACATAACTGAATAAACCTTTGAATATCTTAAGATATTATATCGTTGGTGTGAGGAAAAAAGTGGAAACAAATTCATTGACGTCTCTAACATAATATCTTACATTGTCTTTGGACTTTTTGAAACCAGAAGAAAGAAAAAAACATTGGAAATCAAATTAAGCAAACTATTGGTTGGTAGTTCAATATTGCATTGTTTTTTGGCATCTATCATTAACCTTTGTAAATCTGTTGTTGATTTGTTAAAGCTATTCAGATGTACCTTGAAATCTGTTTGTTTGAACTTATTATTCTTTATTTCTCTTGCACTGTCAAGGAAAAATGTAACAAGATATAGATACATAGACACACAGATATAAATAAAAGTGCTAACTCTTACTTTAGGAAGGAAAATTTGACTAAATAAATGATCATAATAGGGAAATATAAAAATAAAAAAAAAGACATTGGATGTGTGACTGCGTACAGACCTGTGGAGAAGGGACAAATGTTGTGAGAGAAGGAGGATGCAAAGGCACAGAGGCATGCTGGGTAGAGAGTCCAGCAGAGGAACTGTAGAAGAACATTGCCCTCCAGCTTCATATAAAGCCAGAAGTGAGCTGCATGAGGAAAAAGTAAACAGCATATATTTCCTTTGCTCACTTATGTGTGTGCTGTCGATGTCTGTATATTTTCTGTGTGTACCTCTTATCAACTTTGTCACGCTGAAGTCCATGAGGAAACTTAGGAGGGCCGTCAAAATGCCCAGAGCTGCGTAGCCATACCACTCTATCCCACACAATGTTGCCAAGCAGAGCCTCAGCTTCACCAGCCAACCTAAGAATACAACAGCTCTCTAGTTAAATCAGAGTCTGATGTCAATGAAGGGCAGAAAATACCACCGATGTATACCATCAGACAAAAACTAAATTTTCCAAAGACAACCTAAAAGATTTTTCTCTATTATCGTAATATAACTACAAGGGAGAATTGTCCTGTATTGTTTTTCATTTCAAGTCTGTGTTATTAACAGGAGACTTAATTACTCATGGGTCCCCCTTTAGCTATATTTTGTTCTATTCCACTTTCAGATATTTATACATCTGCAAAGAGTTAGGTAAAATGAAGCATGCAAGCCTAAAAGAAAAAAAAAGACGATTGATAATTTTTCTGTCTCTATGTTAAATATGAAACCGCCTCCCCCCAAACCATCAAAAAGTATCTCAGTTTTTACATGTGGTTAGGTCTAAAAAGTATTAGCAGATGCTACACAGAAAAAAAACAGGAAATTGGCATGAAAAAACATCATAGGGTCACAGACACGGGTATAAAATATTGATTAAATTTAAAATCAGCAGCTATGCTGTCCCTCCTTTTACTCTATACAGAAAATACAGAAAATACATAGACACAGCGTGATAACTTATCTTTTATCAGTAAAATCCTAAAACGTATGGATTGTGTTACCCTTAAATGTGGAAATGATAAATGACTTCTCAGCCTAAGGTAAAATACCTAAACAAGGGGTTTGGAAATTCTCGTCTGCTA
Source organism: Menidia beryllina (assembly GCA_013363375.1). Classification (NCBI taxonomy): domain Eukaryota; kingdom Metazoa; phylum Chordata; class Actinopteri; order Atheriniformes; family Atherinopsidae; genus Menidia; species Menidia beryllina. The sequence continues at coordinate 15,281,653 of JABUIW010000028.1, forward strand.
CAATGCGTGTTGAAGCTTGACTTTCAAAAAGGCATTCTCAGATGAAATGATTGTGTTTCTATCGATTATACTGCCCTCATTGTTCACTTCACTCTGACCTTTGATGGCTGTACGTTGCCCTCTGCATGGTCTCCATGGATCCAAAAAGAGCAGGTTCATATTATGGGATGTGTCCAATTGATTTAGTTGCTCCTGGATGTTGTTTTCCATGTCTGCTTCCCTCGATGGAGATCTATCCAAGCAGTTCAGTTTACTGTGAAATGGGCCATAACCCAAGAAAGAAGTCTCAAATAAGATGTCCTGATAAAAGTAAAACACATGCGTATCAGTCAGGTAGGTTTACCTTTTGGGAATGCTTGCAGAGTTTCCATCTGTCGGTATTTTCACATGTGAGTGTACTGTGGATCCGTTGGTAACTGACCCCTGTTGGGATATTAGCATAGAGATGATGGAGCAGTCATGGTTGAAAGCGTAGCTAATATTAACTCTGAGGGAACATTGGTAGATGCCCTTCATTTGTCTCGACGGCCGAAATGCAGAGTTACAGAAAAAAAAACACATCATCATGCTGTTTGATACCATCAGCAGCTCCACTGATGTAGACATCAGAGATTCATTTTCTATTACAGTGAACATGTAATTAGAAAGCTAAAGTCAGGTTCAGTATCATGTTACTTAAAGGTTTGCTATTTACTATTTTTTTAAATATTAACGCAAAAATATTCCCAGTGCCAAGAGCCACCATGTGACTAGAAGTCTCTCCCTGTTAAAAGGAGTTCTCCTCGCTGTTATTGCCTCACAGCCTTTGCATACTCATGATTTGAGAATGAATAGACGGAATATGCAGTGAAACTTGTTTCCTGAGCGATTAATGACATAATGTGAATTAAACTATACAATGAAATTAATGGAATTATCTGTTTTTTCTCACTCTAAATGGCCATGAGATAACATTTTGTACACCTCCGCAATTTAGATAATCGGAATTTTACTTAAATTTCTCCCACCTGCAATCCTGTTATCTTATCAGCATTTATGCCAGCTCATTTCTACCTGTGCTTGGATCAATATTATTCTGTTGTGCTACAAATCTTTTGGACTGCTGATTGGTGGAGGTATGTGATGTGACTGGAACCAACTCTAAAATACAGCTTAACAGCGCTATTCGAGGTCAGATCCTGCTTCAGATAGAAAACTTTGGATAGTACAAAGTTAACTTGTTTAAATACAATTAAACAAGCTATAGAAACAGAAAGGTCAATTCCAGGTTTCACCATGATTATTTTTTCCTTTGATTGCAATGTGAACAAAGTGATTTGCATTTTACAGCTCTCATGAGGTGGAACAGAGGACATTGCTCTGACCTTCTTCTTTGTGTTTGGGCTTCAAAAATACTCTTTTAAAATGTCACTCTGGTCCAGAAAAAACATTAAAACAACGGACTTGTCACAGAACCTCTAGATCTCTGACACTTTATGAGAAATCAAGGTTTAAATCTGCCAACCTGCTGAAGGTTAGGGGAATAATTGTTCAAAACCTGGATCAAAGTCATACACTCACACACACGCACACACACTCGTGCACGTGCACAGACTTTACATGAGGCATTAGTTAATGTTTATCTCCTCCAACTATTTCTTCCGTTTGTGCTTTCAGTTGGCACTTGTGTTATTTTTAGAGATTTAAACTCTGCATGCTGGGAGCATCAGGCGCACCATCTCTCGCACACCAAATGCTTTTGTGAGTCTAAAACTTGTTTCCATGGGAACAGCACACCGAGACAACTGGAGAACCAGATGACGATCGTTCTCAAGCACCTGAGAAGTTTCCCCTCTGGCATATAAGATAACAAGTTAATCAAATTATGGTACATGCTTTCCAAATCCCAAAGTGGACATTTGAAAATAAAAATGAATCTATATTGAAGGGCAAAAAGAAGTTTGATAACACTGTTTGTCTCTATAAAACTTCTGCAAATGCCTATAAAACAAAAATTTGTTCTGTGATTGACAGAAATGTTTAATGAACCAAAAGAAAGGGTGATTGGGAAAAGTTCTAAACATTTTGATGAAGTGTTCCAATTAATTTTTCAGCTGTGGTTGTGAATTAAATGTGAAATGTGAAAATCTGTATTTTTGTCTAGACTGAGGATAAAAACAAAGATAAGCTATTCAGTTTGGTTTTCCATGTAAAATGACTGATTCTGTTATTGCTGCCTCTTTAGTGAGCTTTTTTCATTGTTGCAGCAAATCACATGTAGGTAAACTCTACATAAATATATGATATATTTAAAACAATACATATTTTAAGAGAGAGGCATTTTTAAGAGTAGCTATTGTGCAATAAAAATGTTAATAACACACTTTTTGATGCCATATTAACTGTCATCCTCGCCAGCATCCCAAAGTCTCCGTCTGCTCTGTAATCTTGTGCTGAACCACAAGCATCTGCATTCACAAATAATCTGCACATACTGACATTATGGGGACAAAAAGCAAGTCTGTGCAAACAAAGGAATGCACACACACATCCAGACCAAAAATAGGGAGCAGGTGGTGGTTCAAGCAGTGAGTAAACGGCATGATGAGGTGCAGCCGTGCCTGAAACATCATTTATTTGGTGCAGTAGATGAGGTTAGTTTTTAGCCCCACCCTATGTCAGCTGTTTGTTTTTCTTCTCTGACAAAAAGTAAGCCCCCATTGTGTGAGTTATGGCACTTTAAAGGGAAAATAAATCACAGTTGTCAGTATTTGTAATCACTGCAAGAGAACATTGGTGTTCAAGCCAGCTGAGGAGTGAAATGAACATGAGAGCACGCGGGCCACAGTAAAAAAGCTCCATGGATAATATGAAAAAGCAGTAAAGAAAAAAATAGAAAAAAAAGAAGGGGCATTTGTTCCACAGCAGTTATGTTCTAAGGCTCAAAAGATATTTTCATACCCAACAAAAATCATGTTAAAAGGAGACATATTGGAGATTTTATAGAAAAACATGAATCCTAACCTTTTCCTGTTTAAATGGGACTGTGCTCTGCCTGTTCAGACGGGCAGCCTTTCCAACAGAGGGCAGAGGATAGGTCCTGAGACACACAAACTGGCCCACAGCACAAAAGCTTGTAGTGAAAAGCACAAAAGCTGCTGTCAAGACTTTTTCCCCTGCCTATATACCGAGACGTAGATCTCGTTTTAAAAAAAGATTCAGCTTTCATTGTTTGATGCCACCAAGCCTCAGTGCAAAAGGGGAAGTATTCCTGAAAAATGTAATCTATTTATTCATGTGCACAGGTAGGATTTAGTTTTTTGGGCAACTGGGCATGAGTATATCTCCTCTAAGTAACTTAGTGTCATAAATTCACTGAAATAAGTAGGTTTTGATGGTGCTTTACATTTAATTAAAAGAATAAATAACCAAAATAAATGTTATATGTATATTTATATACAATATATATGGTATACTAGTCTCATACTATATTAGTTTTGGTAGATCTGTAAGTGCTTTTCTAAAACCTGAACATCATGTTTTTATTGTTGGCCTATTTCATAGTTCCAAAATCTGTTGTCCCAGAAGTTCATTCTTTTTTTTGTTGCTTTTCTTAATACAAAGTAGGACATGTATTTTCTAAAATGCTGGTCTGTCTGCGGTAGAACAATGTCTTGGTTGGAGTTAAGTTAAGACTTACTGTAGCCATGGACAGGGTAAGTTTCCATTCCTGTGACGTTTTGGATGCAGTGTGTGCCAAAAGGAATGCACACGCACAGACACTCACAGATAGAGTTGACTGTGTGGTGAGACCACATGAATGCCTACAGGATCAGCTTTACTGATCCTGAGTGTTTCTTCATCGTCCTTTATTGCCGTCGTATTATTCTTGTTTATGATAAGAATAAGAATAAAAAGAGACATGCTCCCAAAAATTTAATTTGTTTTGTCAAAATTATTATTATCATCACTCTCCTTTGCAGACACAGTTTGGCTCCACATTTTCTGCTGAACTTAACCACAGAAAGAGAAACATGTATGTTCTCATTTCTACCTACTATGTTCATGTTTAAGAACATCACAGTTTCACTCATACAGGAGTTCCTGTTCTTTTCTTTATAGATTCTTGGCACTTTCTATAACGAGGGCTAATAACTGGCTGCATGTTATATATCACTGTATTCTGTTTAGATTAAAATAAAAAATTCTCAAAAGGTCCAAATAGTCTCATATATCGTAACAAGGCAATTTTTTTATTTCTCTTTTAGTTTCTTGCCTACACTAGAATTTCACCATTTGAAAAAAAAAAAGGCAGTAGCTTGATAGGCAGCAATGTCTCGTTGCCTCTCTGCCGTGCTTTGTGGCCTCCCTCCTCAATAACTAAGTCATCTCCCCCATCGGACCGCCTGTCATCTCTGCCAGGCCTTTGACGTTTCACCAGGTGCTCGTCCCAGTCCTCCCAGCAGAGCCACATGCCTCTGAAGGCAGACTGGTCTTAAGCTTGATGTTTTTCATATTACAAGGCTGATTGATTTCGAGGATCTCATCATTTTCATCATCCCAGAAAATGGCCTTGATGGCAGTTCCATTAGACGTGCACAACAATTAGGCCAGTGTGAATCAACAACGTTGCTGTTACCAGGGAGCGGAGGAGGCTCTGTGTTGCTCCCTGGTCGGGAGGTTCTGAGTTGCTAAGCTGGATTTAGACCTTAAGTAGGGGGCTGTGCACTCTGTAGTGATAAGGCTAGGATCAAATGATACTCTGTGGCGTCATTTGTAACATGCGGTGATCTTTTAAACATCAAAGTGAGGGAGGACTACAATTGGCTTTAGACTGCTGTCACTTTTGGGTTGATAGCTTTTCCCTTAAACTGGCGAAAATCACTTATAAATCAGTGGATATGTCGTCCATATCTAAATTAAAAAACACCCAATGTTGACTAAAATGAAATAACAGGTATGGAATATAACACATCACGAAGCCCACAAATGGATTTTAATGGATTAGCTGTCAGCAGCACTAACTGGAGAGAAGAGCAGAGAGTGTTTTCTAATCATGATGGGCTGTGCTCTCTGTGCTGTTATTAATAGCCACTGAGCAATGTCACCACTAAGTCCCCTGTCCCTCCTCATGGCTTTGTTTTCAAGCACATTCTTTCCATCTTTGTTTTGTTCTTAACTTATCCTCATACATGTGCAGTAAGTCTCATTTTTCACTTTCCAGTTCCAGTTCTGCCTTCCTCCAGCACAGCCGGAGGACGCACCACTAACTCCAAAATCATTTGCTCCTAATGTTCTGTGCTTAATACATGAGAGCTTGAATTAATATCAGATGACTAATGAGGGGAACAAAAATCCTCTGTAATGAGATCACCTCACGCTGTGAAAACAGTGGACTGTGCCGTTTAATGGCTGAACCATTTGCAGATCCAGTTTCAGGTCAAAGGCCTACTAAATATTTAAAAAAGCCAAAGAAATACACAGATGGAGCGTTGAAGCACTGTGGGAATTAAAAGGGGCGATAGGAAAGTTATTTCAGGGATGGTGTCTCTGAAATGACAACTGTTGCCCCTCACTCCCTGTTCTTTTTCTCTCACTCTCTATCAAATCCCACTCTCCCTCCCTCTTTTGCCCTAAGGCCCTCCGTTGCCCAGAACGTTCCCAACCACAGACTCTCCACTACATCCCGGTGTGGGTCTTATGATAAAAATAGAACACCATTACCCTTTTCCAGTTAGTGTGACACACGTGCCAGCCCCCCCAAACATGCATGAGGCCATACAGTATATAAAGGCCATGTATGAGAGGCTACAGGAGGGTGGGCCAATAAACACCTCTTAAAAAAGCAATAAAGAGACGAAAAGGAGATTTCTTTAAAAACAAAAGGCTGTGTGAATTCTTTCTATTATTCAATCTATTGGAGTCTCCAAGAACTTCAAGAAGAAGAATCAGGACTCTCCGCCTCCCTCCTCTCTGCCTTTACTCTCCTCCTCTGCCTTACTCAGCACTTGCAACCACCCATGAGTGTGACCAACTCCTCAGCTTATCGATCGGAGCGTAGTTTCCACCAGACTTCATCCTCGACTTCGTCCTCTGGCAACCCATACATGGAGAAGAGCCGGGGACTGTTTGCCGAGGACTTCGACTCCTTCATGAGGCCTGGGAGCGACGCTTTGGGTTTTTCCAGTAAGTTGAAAGCTTCATAACTCATTTAGTAAACAAATAAACAAAAAAAGACAGCTTTTTAATTTTTTTTCTTTAAGTCGATCTAAGTTTCCAGCTAGAAGCAGTTGGAATAAAGTGTTGTTTTTCAGTGCAGTGGTAGTAAAAAGTAAAAGGAAGAAGACAACGGGCCAAACTGAGACTGTGAGGCAGATAGTATCAGGTGGAGTTGATGTATTGGGAATACTATTTTTTTAAAAACAAGTATGTAACCATGATGCACTAGATAAAAATGATACAGTTTACTCAATAGACACTTAGTTACAGGTCACTAAAGCATTATTGCATTTAAGCTACATAGTAAGACCATGACAAATGTCACTTTCCAGTGCCTGACTCATGTCCAGCTGGTGTGAACTGTTATGTATCAATTCACCTCTGGTGCACAAGGGAGTGCTAATGTCTAACATGTGACCTCTACATAGGCCCATGGGCTTCACTGGGGGCAGAGCGGAATTGTTTTAGACCCATGACTGGTATCCCAAAGGTGCAGCTTCAGGAAGGGTGCTGTTAAAGGGAAAGCGACACACACGCTTGCAAGCCGAGAATGCTGGGCCGAGCGCCAGCAGTGTGACTTCACACACTTAGTATCTGTGATGACGTCCGCGTCAGTAACGGCCCAATGGTTTCCCGGTGACCAGCGGACACACACACACACATAAAGTAGAAATGATGTTACATATCGAAGCTAAAGACAGAGCACACACACCCACAACACCACACTGTAAATAAGTGCAGGGTACCACCACCAAGTTACAGCCACATCCCAAAAAAAGAAAAGAGAAGAAATCAAGTTATTTTTCGTAATTTAGTCTCAGTTTTCATTTATGTAAACATTATTACTGTTGTGTTGAATTTACAAAATACATTTATATTTGATATTCACCAGTAATTTAATGCCTAAAATATTTTTGCCCTCTTCGGCCTGGTTTCCACATGTGGCAGGCAGATGCTTTCAGGAGCAAAACTCAGATATATCAAACAAGACAGAGGGGGAGGAAGGAGACAAAAGGCCTTTTCAAAGGGGGACGAATAGGTCTCAGTTACAGATGTACATATGGAGAGAAGAATTAGAGGAAGAAGCGTACAACAAACAATATTACTGTACAGGCTAATAGGTGTTAATTAGTGTCAGGCTTTGACTATCTGGTCTTTTGTGCACACAACATTCCATCAATGACCGTTCCACAAGCTTTTTTCTGCCCAGTTCACACAGTAACTGTGAATTGTGCCATCATAAGCTGTAAGTGGTTGAGTTAAGATGGGTCTGGGTGTTGTAAAATCTGTCATCAAAGGAGTGTGTGCTTTATTAATAGTGCACATGCACCATTTACCTTTTTCAAACAGGTTTTCTCATCCAGATAACAACACCAAATAATGTAAAAAATAGGCTACAACAGGCCCGTGTTAGTCATGTATTACTCAGTTCATTTCACTATTTATACATGTCATCAAAGAGCCACAAACCAGTTGCTCCCTTTTTACACCATCACATCCATGATAAACACATACATGATAAACATGATAAACATCATGTAAGCAAAGACAAACAAAGCATTATAAATAATTGAAAAATAAAGATTCAAGATTTAGTCATTAGCATTTAAAAGTCTTTTTCATTTGTAAACTAATATTGTTGAAAGTTGAAAAGGCTTTGTATTGAAAAAAACTTTTGATTTTAGCAGTGTGACTATAACCTACTACTATAACTATTATATAATACTACTATAGTACTACTATAACTATTTTAGAGTTACTGTTATATTAATTATGCTTACAATATCAAGGTATCACAGCATGTCTGCACGTTGATGATTCTGCTAATTTGTAATTCACTATTTCAAAAGTTTCTTTAAAAAAAGAAAAAAACAAGACCATGGCAACACGGTGTATGATGAAAAGTCCAAAAGCCATCACATGATGCAGCCTTTTTCCATCAGCAACCACTTATACTAATGTTGTAACCAATTCCAAATGAATCATCAAATGCAACTAATTTCACACTGCATTGACCAATGTGAGATTTTCATACTGAAGGGAAAAAAATGAATATTCACCTGCAAGAAATGGAATTCCAAATTCAATTAAAATAAATGGGAAAAATGTATATTTACAAAATTGTAAATGTAAATACAGTACTCTCCTCAACCCTTTTTGTCTTGTGGTGGTTTCAGGTGGAACTGGAAATATCAAAACTCTCGAGGATTCCTACCAGTTCACAGTTGATGTGAGGGACTTCTCTCCTGAAGATGTCATCGTCACCACATCCAACAACCAGATAGAGGTTCATGCAGAAAAGGTGAGCAGTGTTCCATAAAAAGAGAAATATTGACATATTTTGGACCCTAAATTGGTCCTTAGTCACAAATCATCCAATGATCTACACTCTCCTGTCCTTTGCAGTTAGCACAGGATGGATCGGTGATGAACACTTTCACCCACAAGTGCCAGCTACCGGAGGATGTGGACCCCACCTCGGTGACATCCTCACTGGGTGCCGAGGGGACCCTGACAGTCCGGGCGCGGAGAAACCCAGCCAAACACGAGCTCGTACAGACCTTCCGCACCGAGATCAAAATCTAGAGAGGGACCCACTTTATCGCAAACGCCACACTTCTTGTGTTTTTCCATGTTACTCAGTGTATTTCTTATATTCTCTGTCATCATGCGTCAGCCACTGCTCTGTAAAACACGACACACTCAACTTCAGTGACAACAACTGTTGCTGCTCAGTTATATATTTAGTTGGTTTATTTATTCCCTTTCAATCTCTTGGACATATTTATTAGTAACTTTCAGATTTTCTCCAGTCTACTAACATAATCCTAAAACTGAGAAATTGATCCATTTGAAAAACTAGCTCGTCATTAATAATAACATTTATAATGTATTATTACTTGTGTGAATAAACATGGCTGACAACAACCCTATTCTGTCAAATCCTTTAGAAGAATAAAACACCACACAAAAGGTGTTAATGGTGTGTGTGTGTGTGTGTGTTGAGTTGGGGGGGGGGGGGGGGGGGGGGGGGGGGGGGGGGGGTAGTGGCAGCTTCCCTGCTTTCACTGACGTAGGAAAGCTTTTCACTGACGTCACTTGGTGGGGATATAGTGGTGGTCACTGTAACCCATCCAAGAAGATGAGCAGTCATTTTCCAACTGAAGGTGTGGTTTCTTTCTTCCTCAGACCACAACCAAAGGACACTAGATTCGTGAAATTGGTTTAATCCCTTTATAGTTCTACATGAATATTCCCATCTTTTCTGAAAAGAACAACATTAACTGAAACAAAATATTAATTATTTTCTGGAAATAAAACTCATACACAAAAGGAGTGAGCTACAGGTTTTTCCCTTCCTCATGTCTTTTACCTCTAATACTAACTTGGGCCAATTGCGCCATCTTGTGGGCATCATCAGCCTAACATATGTCCATACTGCGCCTGCGCTGTTGAGACATCCGGCTGGTCCCTATCAATCGATCAGAGAGAGGAAGATGGCGGTGGATGGAGATCGTGGGGTAGGATCGATCACCGAAAAACTCGATTGGGTTCGTTTCTCCTAAGTGAGTCAGAAACTACGTAACACCGCGTTGTCAAGCCTTGTTAACCTGGAGTGAGGAAGCGACGACAAGCAGGTAATTATGGAGATAGTTTATGTAAAAATGGCGCTTCCTGCGGAGGTTGTGAGCATAGGAGATGTGAAAACAACGACAGATGAAGACAGGCCCTGCTCGTCTGTCCGCCATCTTGCTCCCACTTTACAGGCATGTAGGCACGCTAAATTAATCCCTGATAACAAAGCTACAAGGATGGAGGAATTGTAATCGATGCGTTAAACTGTCAAACCTGGATGTCAAAACTTGTAGACAACTTTGCGTTTCTTTGAAATAAACTTAACTGGGTTTTTAAAAACTTGTATTTGTTGTATATCTGAGAGGTCGAGGATAAATGATCGGACGTATTCAATTTCTTATGGTGTCGCATCCAATTTCTGTGGCAGTGTTCCTGAAATCCCGTTTGTGTCATTAAAATACCACTTGGACCTAAAATATTTCCGTCTTTCTGGTTTTTGTTGATAAATTGTTTACGGAAAGAATAGAGACCTGGTGTCCAGTCCTAGTCAGATAATACTGAAGTCACAAACGCAGGATTATTAAAATTGAGGTTATATACACCATGTATAATTATGCTGATTATTATTACTATGATTATTACTAAATGCTGTTTTTAAATATTGATAGGTGTCCTTTTGATAGCAAAAAACCCCTACTGAAGATGATTTATTACACATGAATCTATGTATAGCTACTGTTTCTTTGTCAAATACATAGTTTATGAAAAAGAAGAATGTTAAAAGACCATAAAAACATGGATGTGGTTAAATAATATTCACTATAATATAACTTAATACATCAGCACAATTTACAGGTTAATAAAATCAGATAAATTTAACATTTGTACATATGGATGTGCCTTTCTAATGATGTTGTCTTAAATCCCTTTCAAATCAAGATAGTTTGAATCGTTTTCCGCAAAGTGAACCATAAACTGTACTTACAGTGCTGATTTCCCTCCTTTTCAGCGAGCCTGTGCCAGCTAGCTTTGCACACTGTCCCCTGACCCTTCAGCATAATGGAGTTCCCGTGGCACAGTGCAGAGGTTCTGGAGCAGCTGAACCGGCAGCGTAAGCAGGGCCTGCTGTGTGACTGCACCTTCGTTGTGGATGGGGTGGACTTTAAGGCCCACAAAGCTGTGCTGGCAGCCTGCAGTGTTTACTTCCGCACCCTCTTTCTGGATCAAAAGGATGTGGTGCACCTGGACATCAGTAATGCTGCAGGTGGGATCTGGTTCAGCTGCATTCATTGTCCTTTGCACATCACCCTGATTAGGGTGAGGATTTCTTCAGAAATTATAGCTAAACCTTTTTTTTTTAAATTTCTAACCAATTTTCCGTTCTTACTGATTACTGTTGCAGGTTTGGGTCAAGTACTGGATTTTATGTACACCGCAAAGCTGAGTCTAAATTCACAGAATGTGGAAGATGTGCTGTCTGTTGCCCACTTTCTTCAGATGCAAGAGATCATAAATGCATGCTCTGCATACCAGTCAATGTCCAATTCCTCCATAGCGCTGGATTTTGCAGTTGGTAAGTCAAGTCTCCAAATCCGTCTTTTTTTAATGTAGAGCTGCAGTCAGTACTCATTGGCTATCTTAACATTTTATTCTCTATCTCTTCATCATCTCTGGCCAAGACTTCCTCCTACAAATCAGTCATTTTCTTCTACTTTTACTTGACTTGTTTCACGCAGGTTTTTATATTTAATGATAAAGAATGTGATTATATTCTGTGTTGTAGTTAAACCCTGAATCAAATCCATCATATTATGTCTTTTTTATAACAAAGCAGATGAAAAAACAGGTGAAAAACAGCAGAAAGAAGACGCTGAAAATCACCCATCAGAGGCGCCAGCTCAGGTGGAGGAAAGTCCTCCAGCTGATTCCACAGAAGACGACGAGACGCCACAAAGTGAGGACAATGCTAACAAAGACGCTCCTGACGACACAGAGCAAACGGTTTCTCAGCCCAACCCCACCAGAGCGCACACGGGCCGGGGACGGCCCCCTAAAAGCACTCAGCAGAAGATGTCTCTGAAGAAGGAGTCTGAAGGTGCAGCATGCAGCGCGCCCGGCTTTCAGGACGACCCCTCCGACGCCGACTACACGCCCAGTAAGCTCAGATCTCCGAACTGTGTGACGCTTTGAAGCTGAACTATTGACAGCAGTTTTTTTCTATCGGGGTGCATCTTAATTTGGTGTTTAAATCTTTTTTTCTGCAGAGTCACATCTTAAATCTTCAGGCAGCTCTTCTTACACAAGCTCAAGAGGGAGAAGGATCCGAAAACCTCCCAGACGAAACTTCCCACAGGGTGAGGAGTTAAGACAAAAACCCCTTTTGTTCAAATGTTTCACCAGTTGTCGTCTGACTAAAACTTTTTTCTAGAAAGGGAAAGGAAGCACTCGTAAGATGTATCACTTGAGTTTGATTAGTTTGTTTTATGTGTTAAAGTTTTAACAAAAACAGCTTCTGTTTTCATTTTAAAAGATTTCCAACCGTTGTCTTTATAGAAAACGATTCAGATGAGGAAGGTTCCTTAAAGGCAAAAATCGAAAAGAAGGCAGAGACGGACAAAGTGGAAGAGGAACAGGGAGAGAACTCCAGGGAGGCCTGCGACACAGATGCTGGTGATGAAGATGTGTTTGACGAAGAGGACGAGGATGAGATCGACCATTCAGAGGACGGACTGAGCGAGAAAGACGGAAAAGCCCTGTCAGCGTCTATGAGCGGTCGGTCTGAATCGAAGCCTTACAGCTCTGTGACCCACAAATGTGAGGTGAGAGATCAGTGTTGTAGCAGAAGCGGAGCACAGAGAACCCCAATGAAAGATAATATAGAGTAGAGGTGAATGCTCCTCACTATACAGTCTATAATGGGTTTATTATATGGCACAGCAAAGACAGAATAAAGACACAGCAGCTTCTTAACATCAGTTTAGGCTGCAGAGAACCACAGCTTTGCTGATAGATTAGTTTCAATTCAAGATTTTTTCCAATCCACCTGCATTTTATTCTTTTTTTTTCCTAGGACTGTGGGAAGAAATTTACCCACACGGGTAATTTCAAGAGACACATGCGTATTCACACTGGAGAGAAGCCGTTCAGCTGCCGAGACTGCAACAAGGCCTTTTCTGACCCAGCAGCTTGTAAAGCCCATGAGAAAACACACAGGTGACTGAATGCCGTATTTATGAAACGTTCCATTTACTTCTGCTCAGTTTTATTCTCAGCAGGTTACTGAGTTTGGTCTTAAAGCGAGTCCCCGTTGTCCTCTAGTCCTCTGAAGCCGTACTGCTGCTCTACCTGTGGAAAGAGCTACCGCCAGATCAGCCTGCTCAACCTGCACCGCAAACGCCACACCGGCGAGGCGCGCTACAGCTGCGAGGTGTGCGGCAAGCTCTTCACCACATCTGGGAACCTGAAACGCCACCAGCTGGTGCACAGCGGCGAGAAGCCGTACCACTGCGACTACTGCGACAAGGCCTTCTCAGACCCGACGGCCAAGATGCGTCACCTGGAGACGCACGACACAGAGAAGGGCAACAAGTGTCCGCACTGCGACAAGCGCTTCAACCAGGTGACGGCAGGCAGCCCCGTTTAAAACAGTCGCACTGTGAAGACAGAGTTCCTGCTGAATGAATTTCATTTATTGTTTTGGTGTTGTCCTCTTTCTAGGTGGGGAACCTGAAGGCACACTTAAAAATTCATATCACAGATGGGCCCCTCAAGTGCAAGGAATGTGGCAAACAGTTTACCACGTCAGGTAAAACAAGGCTTTGAAAATGCTGCTTTCATCTCTGATACATTAAGCATCACCCCGACAAACATTCAGGTCACTAATTGAGTTGAAAGTCCAACAGTGACATGTTCCTGCCATGCAGAACTCAGTTTCTTCACAGACAGTAGAAATGGAAACTTTTTGATTCTCAGTATGTCCTCAAGTGTCCTCAGACGTGACACTTTGTCTCTAAAATCCTTCACCATATTGAAAAACAGGTGCTGTAAATCAGGACATCATGTAAATCATTTTGTAGAATCTACATGGTTAAAAAGTGTATCTGCTGCATCCTCTTATATGTTAGACCTATTTACAGATCACATACAGGATATTTTAGGAGCAGTAACCATAAACCTCAATGAAGTGCAACAACATAGAAAAACATTGACTTCTGTCAGCTATTTTCTCTACGAGCGGACATTCTGGCTATAGCTGCAGTCATAAAGAGCAGGCAGACATGGTTGTTTCCTTCCTTTGGGTCATTCGATCTGACCTCCGGTGTGCCTGGACCTCCTTTTCAGGAAATCTGAAGAGACACCTGCGGGTTCACAGCGGGGAGAAACCGTACGTCTGCGCCCACTGCCAGAGAGCTTTCAGTGACCCCGGAGCTCTGCAGCGGCACGAGCGCATCCACACAGGTTCTCCTGTTTAGCAACACCCCCAGATTTCCCTGAAATGCAAATGATTCTGGTCTAAATGCGTTCTTTTTCCTGTTACAGGAGAGAAGCCCTGTGTGTGTCTGGTCTGCGGGAAGGCTTTCACCCAGGCCAGCTCCCTCATTGCTCACGTCCGCCAGCACACTGGAGAGAAGCCCTACGTCTGTGACCGCTGTGGCAAAAGGTCAGCGTGACAAGACAGAACAGGCACAGCAGTACTGCAATAACGGGTCATGGCTCAAACTGACCTGCTAATGAGGAACAGAGTCACAGATTATTCAGCGGGGAAATGTCTGAGCAGAGCATGTTTGTTTAACATTTGGACCCGCTGGATCACCGTGTCACATTTGTGAGTGAGAGATTCCTACAAAGAAGTGAACTGTTTTCTTTTTGTATTTCTCTCTTGGCAGATTTGTGCAGTCCAGCCAACTGGCCAATCACATACGCCATCACGACAACGTGCGCCCGCACAAATGTCAGATGTGCAACAAGGCATTTGTCAATGTGGGAGACCTGTCGAAGCACATCATCATTCACACAGGTAAAGGGCAACGTTTGGGCCAATAATCGCAAGGTTCCAGGCTAGAGGAGGACCGGCTTCCGCTTCCACATCTACACGCTGAGGTGTTTGGCTGATGACTCTTTCCGTCTTGCTTCAGGGGAGAAGCCTTTCCTGTGTGACAAATGCGGTCGAGGTTTCAACCGCGTGGACAACCTGCGCTCCCACGTCAAGACGGTCCACCAGGGCAAGGCCGGCATGAAGCGGCTGATAGTATCCGGTGGCTCGGTGGTGGAGGACAGTGACGGGTGCGCGGGGACATCGACTTCCGACAGCGAGATCAAGATCGTTACGGTCACCACAGAGGACATCGTCACCCTGGCAACAGAGGCCCTGGCGGCCAGTGCTGTCGCTCAGCTCACAGGTCAGACAGCTTCCTTTAAGGCCGGGGTTTGAAATTTCTGAGGGACATGACACCACACCAGGCCGGACTCAACACAAGCGACTCACTTTGCCTGGAATCAAAGCGATTAGCCGGCTTAATATTTGTTTTTCCATGTGTTGGTCAACAGTTGTTCCAGTGGCCACTTCAGTGTCTTCAGATGAGACGGAGGCTTTGAAAGCTGAAATCACCAAAGCAGTCGAGAAAGTTCAAGAAGCAGGTAAGTAATGGAACATCTCATACAAACGATAAGAAAACGAAAAGAAAGCTGTTTATTTTGTACCAAACTTGGGCTGTTTGAGTTGTAGTTTGGAAGTGGAACTCCAACTCAGTTATATGATACAAATTATGTTTATATGAGCTATATAAATCTAGATTAAAGCAGGTCAAAGACAAACATCTCACGAATAAGAAAAGAAAGATTTACAAACCTTCCAGATAAATAAACATTTTAGTGAAGAGTACTGTGGGAAATAGGAGCAAATTTGACAACTCTTCCTCTGTTCACAGACCCCAACACCCAGATCTTGTATGCTTGTGATTCATGCGGAGATAAATTCTTGGACGCCAGCTCCCTGGCTCAGCACGTTCGCATCCACACAGCTCAAGCCTTGGTCATGTTTCAGGCAGATTCTGACTTCTACCAATACACAGCAGCCACCACCACTGAGGGAGACACTGCTGCCACATGGCAACCCACAACCGAACAGGTCATTCAGGAGGGAGATCTAATCTTCCGCACAGAAGATGGAGAGAGAAAATCGGAAGAAGAGGTTGACGGAGAGACACAAGGAGCACAGGGAGAGACACAAGGAGCACAGGGGTCAGAGGGAGTGATTTGCGTAGAGGAGGGAATGGAGGAAGGACAGGGAGAATCTCATGCTGATCAAGAGAGAGATGGAGAAAAAAGAGAGGAGGAAAAAGAAGTAAACATGGAATGTGAGAGTCACGTGTAGTGGGGCAGATTTATTCATGTAGTAAACGTCACCTGTGACAGAAATCTAACCTATGCAGCGAGATAATACGAGATAATAAGCGTGCTAGTGGTCGGTTTGCTGTACCTTTCTGTTAAAAACAAGTGTTAACTGGATTCATAACATACACCCTTAGAATAATGTTATTCTTGAGATTTATTGTTCTTAAATCATGTATTTTCTGTCCCATTGACTGCACAACAACATCCAGTGATGACGATACTGAAGTGTATAGTTTGTTTATTTTTAGAGTGAAATATAGAACTATGCTTTGTCCTTCATGTAAAGCATTTAGATTTAGTCTTACCTAAATCCTGTCCAATATAATTGAGACAAAAACTCCTATTTTTCCATTTCACTGGTCAAATAAGTACATTTTCCCAAAACAATCAGTTTTCTTAAACGTATTGAGTGCAGATTAGCTACAGGAAGATGTAAGTGTAGCCTCTAGAAATGTAGGTAAGACATTTCAGTCAATATAAATTGTATATTTTTGTTCTTTGGTAAATATCACAGATCTTATGTATATATATTTGTATATATATAAAAATATATTTGTCATTAAGTTTCAATACATCTTTTAAAGATGAATAGTTGAAAGTGGCAAAAGATTCTTGGTCACATATTGATTTGAGCCACATTGTATAATACAGTTTAGTTTGTGTATTATCCCTATTTATATTATGATCTGCAAAAAGCTTCATTAAGTTTCTGTAAACTTGCATATTCTCCCCATGTTCTCCTGAAAAACTCATTAAAAATCCTGGTTGTCAGTTAATCTTTGTCCTGGGCTCTTATGAATATAAAGTATTTATGTACCTTATATGACTTAATAGAATCCGAGAAGGTGAAATGTAAGATGTAAATAGGTTACATGCAAATTCATCCGAGATTGGGAAACATGAACCAGTTCTTTCAACCAAATTATTGGTAGCCATGTCGCACAAATTTGCAACAACATACAAAAATATTTTGGAATAAAATAATTTGCAAGATGTCTTATGAGCTGTCAGAGTGAACAATTCAGGGAATATTGTTTGTAAATGTAATTCATATCCTTGCCTGTCATAATTGTCAGGCTGACAACAAAGCCTTTCTACTATTGGTGGATGTCAGTCAGGGAGACGCGTTCCTCTCTCTGATTGGCTAGATCTTGGGGTCAGAGGTAACTCCACTCGCTGCTAACGCTGACGTCGACTTGTGCAGCAAAATGGCGACGTCGCCAGCAGTCGTGCAGACAAACCGGCCCGTTTCTTTATTATCACCCCCAAAACGAACCCAAATGAAAACGGCAAGGGGGTTCAGACTTCTGGACCGCAGTATGATTTTACTACTGTCGTTTGTTTCTTTGCTACACTGTGCTCTGGCTGACGGTAAGACTCTGGTGCTCCTAGACAACCTCAACATCAGAGACACCCATTCAATCTTCTTCCGCAGTCTGGCAGGTCAGTAAAAGTAACCCTATTATTGTCATACACGTTCTACACTTTGAAATATCATTATTTATCCTACTGTTAGCAGGTTTAAAGGGTCTATCCGGGTATAGTGAGCTACTGGAGGAGGACAGGTGGACATCCAATGCAGCTCTGCAGTCTGCTAACATTAGCTTAGCTGAATTGTGTTCCCAATTTCCTAAAAATTTTTTTTAATGGTTTGGATTATTTCAATGATATTTCAGCTTCTTTGTACTCCGATTGAATTCCATAAAGAGAAATTCAGCTTCACTAGTTTGACTTACACTCTCTCAGTAACACAGTACCGAAGTAATATTTGCAATGCATCATCACCTAAAAGGAATGGGGTTTGTGTAATATGAATGGTACTTGCAGGCATTTATAAGGATATTTTTCAGGCTGGTGCAAAAGGTCATATAAACAATTGTATTGCTTCAACATTGCTGATATATTGCCTGCTCATTTTTTATTTTATAGATCGTGGCTTTGACCTCGCATTCAAGACGGCTGATGATCCTTCCCTATCTTTGATCAAATATGGGCAGTTCCTGTATGACCATCTAATCATTTTCTCCCCATCGGTTGAAGGTAAACGCCACATTTATACCTGAGAATCAAAATAATACTTTGGGGCTTGTGTTTCCCTTGATGAAACTTTCTGGAAAACGAATTGTCTCTTGTAATCTGCAGATTTCGGTGGGAACATAAACGTGGAGACCATCACATCCTTCATTGATGGTGGGGGCAATGTCCTGGTTGCTGCCAGCTCAGATATTGGTCAGTTGATTTTTAGCAGATTTTTCACAATTGAAGCTACATTACATGCAAGAAAAGGGCATTGTCAATCATCTATATTTCCAATGTTACCCAGGTGACCCACTGAGGGAATTGGGCAGTGAGTGTGGCATTGAGTTTGATGAGGAGAAAACTGCTGTCATTGACCATCACAACTATGACGTGTCTGATCCCGGAGAGGTACACAGTTTTTTTTAGTTTTTTTTTTGTTTTTTGTTTTTTGGTCACCTTAATTTTGTTACCATTCACATTGAATGCTAAGATCCATCCTTTGTAATCAGATCACAACATAATAGTAGTACAGTCTTTACAGGCTGTCCAGACGTTTCCTGGTTTTCCAATTATTGCTCTGATAAAATAGAATAAAATAAACACATTTCATCTCAGCTGTCAGCTGAGCAACAAACTGGGCATCAGCAGGTCTACTGAACAAAAACACACAGGTGGCCATTTGAAACTATATCCCGTTACTGTGGAAGTATTCACAGGAATATAAGTAAACTGGGTTTAGGAACGAAAGCAGAAAAAAAAACATTAAAACGATGTTCACTAAATCTAATGTAACAACTGACACTTTTTTTCCCCCTCTTCTTTGTCGTCTCCAGCACACCCTGATTGTCGCAGACCCAGAGAACCTACTCAAAGCTCCTACCATTGTCGGCAAACCCACCGATAAGCCTGTTCTGTTCAAGGGTGTTGGGTAAGTACAAATTATTGGAGAAATCGTCTTTCATTGTATCACATGAATAACCCTGAATTCAAGCGAAAGAAATGACAGTTAGTGTAAACAAATAATTATCCATCATTTGGATGACATTACTTATGTTATGAAGGTTTTTCTTTTTCATGATTGTAAATTGGAGGAAGAATATAATTTGGATTTTGAAATTGTCCAAAATGAACTGTTAAAACTACTTCTGACTGTATTAACATTTCTCTTCCAGCATGGTTGCTGACCCAGAGAATCCTCTCGTCCTGGACATCCTAACTGGATCCTCTACGTCCTACTCATTTTTCCCTGACAGGCCCATCTCTCAGGTAAAATCAGACTCTTAACATTGCACTCTGTTTAGATATGCTTCATAAGTTAGACCTTAGTATTACTGAATTCATTTAATTTAAATTCTAAAACTAAATACCATACAAATCAAAAAATGTTATCTGTTGGGAGGAGCTTTATACTACACTTTTTTTTTTTTTAAAGAAACACTGACTTTTCTTTGTTTTTTGTTTAGTTTTTTCCCTAAATCCGTTCAATGTTTTTCATTTCCAGTCTTACTTTTTGAGCCATGTCTTGTTTACGAAGTTACTCAACTCATAAATGATGCTTTCTGCCACCCTAGTATCCCCATGCTGTTGGCAAGAACACCCTGCTGATTGCAGGCCTCCAGGCCAGAAATAATGCCAGAGTGGTTTTCAGCGGCTCTCTGGACTTCTTCAGCGACGCTTTCTTCAACTCGGCTGTGCAGAAGGCCAGACCAGGTTCACAGAGGTAATGCTCGCTCCTCATCTCCCTACATCGAAAAAAAGACTGATTATTATCAACCGGGCAACCGGACAAAATGTACTGAAAACCTTTAACTTTAAAACTTCTGGGGAGGAAGTTGATGACTCATATTTTTCTTTTATTCTCTGTTTTGGATGACTGCTCTTTGGCTATGTCGCATCTTTATCCTGAACATATATATTTAGCTGTTTGAAATTCTCACCTGCCTGTTTTTGGCTTCATCAGACACGAGCAGACGGGGAACATGGAACTGGCCGTGGCTCTGTCTCGCTGGGTGTTCAAGGAGGCCGGAGTTCTCAGAGTGGGAGCTGTCACCCATCATCCTGTAGGGGAGATCACTCCACCTGCAGCATACACCGTTACTGACCTTGTGGTGAGTGCCGTAGTTACTTTACAGATGTTTTTTTTATTTATATATACGTTCTGCATCTATATTGTGTTTTGTGTTTTTTCTTGCAGGAGTACAGCATTGTTATCGAAATGTTGTCTGAAGGCCGCTGGGTTCCCTTTGATGGAGATGATATTCAGCTGGAGTTTGTGAGGATTGATCCCTTCGTCAGGACTTACCTCAAGAGAAATGGTATCGTGTTCAGCTCTATATTAATTGCATCATTTTTATGCCTGAATGCACTGCATCGCTGTAAGTGTTGTCTTATTTGTTTTTTTTTACCAGGAGGCAAGTATCGTGTCCAGTTCAAGTTGCCTGATGTGTATGGAGTCTTCCAGTTCAAGGTGGACTACAACCGACTGGGATACACACATCTGTACTCCTCAACACAGGCAAGTTAGAAGTGCCTGTATTTTATTTTTCATTTCAGCAATTGCAAACATTAAGTTTTATTTATAAAGTGTAAAACAAATGTAAATTAAAAGAACAATCTAATCTTGGTCAGTTAACCTTAAAGTTCATCCACATTCATAATCTAATGGATGGTTTTCTTCCACTGTGTTGCTCCTCTTTAGGTATCGGTGCGTCCTCTGCAGCACACTCAGTACGAGCGTTTCATCCCATCAGCCTTCCCGTACTATGCCAGTGCCTTCTCCATGATGGCGGGACTCTTTGTCTTCAGTGTTGTCTTCCTGCACATGAAAGAGAAGGAGAAGTCTGATTAGTTCTGGAAAAACAAGAATATGGGATTAAGTTTTGGCATGAAACGTTGATATTCAAAGTCGTGAACGACTAATTCTTCACCATGGGACTTGGACTGTATCTCTTCTGTTAATAGGTGTTGCCAATCAATCAGGCCTGGAGTCAAAAGGGGCTTTGATTTCAAAGCATTTTTTTTTATGTACTCTGAAATCATCTTCGAGCCCAAATGTACTAAAGTATGTCAGAAGTTTTATAAAGTTTATTTACAATTGATGAAATGGTCTCTGTGGTAAAGCAGCAGGAAAATGTTAAAGCAATTATTAACATGGCAACAACATGCACTGAATATGCTATTTTTTCTGTTTGTTTTTTTTTTGATAAGGCGGTTGTTTTCAAAAGAGCTGGAGTCCTTAATAAAACACTGACATTCCACACATCAGGGGTCTGTGGGTCTGTTACCAAGTGAAAGGTCTTTACTGCAGATCGAAAAATGTGGTCCACCATGCTTTGAATTATGGAAGCAGTTCTGTACCATAATTCAAATAAAAAAAGCGTTAACAGAAATGCTTTTTCAATTTCACAACACATCTGCAATTTCTGACTCATAAATGAGAGTGTGCATGGTTGCAGTGGCTGTCAAGGATATCTTTCATTCAAGATCTTTCACACTGATTTAAAAGAGGAAATTGTCCATATTTCAATCTAGGGCTGCTTGTGAAACAGAAAAGAAGAGAAAAGAACTTTGGTCTCAGTCCATCTACTAGGAAGATTTTAAATAAATAAAAAATTAAGGGAGGAACCTGGAGTTTTGTACTTAAAGCCGAATTTATCAGTTAATAAAAGTTGGAAAAAATACCTTGGAATGATTATTTTGTAAATTATATTTGTTCAAAGAAAAGAGCAAAAGGACATAAATGTCTTTTTTTTAACGGCATTCAGTCCAGACACATTGAGGTTAGCCTGGTGACGTAATCCGTTGTATTGGTTGGCTTTCAGTTGAAATCTTTAGGAGGCATAGCTACTTAGCATCCCTGGATCAATGAACTTCTAATACGCAAATGGAAATCTTGAAGTGCTCTACAGTTGGCCGCCGGGGTAACTGAAATAAGATAAACAAGCTTGATATGTAATAGTTTCTTTATTTGGGCTCAAAAACATGTTGGTTAACATTAGTATAGCGTTTATTGTGCGGCGCCTTTAGCTAACGCAACGACAATATTTGGCTAACTCGGGATATTACTGACATTCA
Source organism: Menidia beryllina (assembly GCA_013363375.1). Classification (NCBI taxonomy): domain Eukaryota; kingdom Metazoa; phylum Chordata; class Actinopteri; order Atheriniformes; family Atherinopsidae; genus Menidia; species Menidia beryllina. The sequence goes on from JABUIW010000028.1 coordinate 15,303,913, forward strand.
TATTTTGGCGCGGTAACACAATGTTCGTGAATTAGCAGGGCATTCAAATCCAGTTTTTACAACTGAGACCCAAAACTGTCATTATTCTGAAACCCAGTCGCAGTGGAAGGCATGTTAGCCAGCTAATGCGGGCGGAGTTAGCGTTAGCAAAAAAAGAGCATTGCTTTGGGAAAGTCAGCTGACAGGGCGCTGTAGGCAGCCAGCACACCAGTGATGGATCAACTGAAAGTGAAGGATCGGATATTGGAAAACATCTCCCTGTCCGTCAAGAAGGTAAGATCTGCTTTGTTGGAAAGGACGTCTTGTTGATTTCAAACACGTTAGACGGGGTTTTCCACATGTTTGACTGATTGTAGCGAACATTAGGTCATCTTCTGTCTGGGAATGAGGGCAACTTTGAAGTCGGGAGGACAAGCAGCTCGCAGTCATGGAGGGGCCTTGCCCTTGCTGATATTAGCTTATCAAATCTCTCTAATGGATTATCGGTAGTTTGGGGTTTTGCAGGTCAAGCTTTCAGGGCAGAGTTGTTGTTTATTTATTGTTTTGGTCACAGTGAGCAGCTGTAGTCTAAAGCCTGTGTGTTGTCACACTGCGGCATGTGTTGTAAACACACCTCCAGTCAGACATCAGACAGATCTGCAGCATACAAATACATACTACTACATTTTTAGTACAAGAATTGTAATTTACAGCTTGTGTCCAGCTATGGTTTCCCCCCTTAGTAACTTATCAAACAGCATAACGTCTTTTGCATCTCCCTGAAAGTTTTTACTTTCATTTTTCAAAAACTATATACAAAAGATTTGATTTGATTTAGTCTCTTTCAATTATTCCCCCTTCTAACTTTATTGATGGTTAGGGAGATTATGTCTAAAATCTTATTCTATGTATTAACAGCTTTATTAGCACGTTTCTTCATCTTTCTTGACCTGCTTATTTTTCCTTGTGTAATTACAACATGAGGTGTTTGTGAACTGTTGTGCCTAAAGCCTCAAAGTGAGTGTACAGTATTTACCTCAGGCAAACATCACTTGATCGTGCAGAGATGGTCATACGATGTAAATAAAGTCTCTCTGGGAAACGGTCTTAACTTAAATTTGTTTTTTTCATGCTTTGGGAGTTTCAGTGCTGCCTATGGTTAAGTTTATGTTACTTTGTGTGTATGTCAGTAGAAATGTGGATTTTAAAAAGATACATTGAGTTTTGCTTTCTGTGGCAGCACATTTGATGTGTAATAAAATAGTAACAACAGCAATAGGGTAAGGCACGTCACCTCCACAAAGCACTCACTGTCCCCACTTGTGAGGACCAGAAATACTTGCATATAAACCACTTTTTATCTTTCCGGATGACGCTCTGTCAGATTTGTGCTACAGATATTTTCAATAAGTGCTTGTTTCGTTTTGTTTTCATGAGGCACATACCTCTCAGGACTTAGTGCAAGTCAAAGCTTTATTATCCATTAAGAACATTGAACAACAGCGCTTGGTCCTTAATACCTTCGTTGTTCAAATATTTCTATACAGTTGCATTATTGTCCTGCTGCACTGTCTTAGAACTTGTTTACAATGTATTCTCATTAATATACTCCAAGACTTATAAGGCCATCTGACATTTTTGTAACCCTATAACCACTTTTATGTCATTCAAATTCAGTTAGGTGTTTATTGAGTTATGTTAGGATTATTGCAGGTTGTCTGTATAGTGTTGCACGATCTTCCTTTCATTTACCCCAAGAGTGGATGAACTGGAAAGCTAACGGAGAGAGCTGTGTGTTACTCTGCAGTTACAGAGCTACTTTGCAGCCTGTGAGGATGAAACCCCAGCCATCCGAAATCATGACCGGGTGCTTCAGCGTCTCTGTGAGCATCTGGACCATGCTCTGCTGTACGGGTAAGTGGTGTTTTCAGGAGAAAATTATATGAATGAGGTCTCAATTTGAGTAATTAAAGGGGCATAGATGGTATAAACAGAAAGAGAGAGCAGTGAAACTTTCATTTATTTTGGTTAATATGTGTGCGAGCGCTCACTGGAGAAATGTGCCCCTGTTAACAAGCTCACAACTATCCCATCATAATAGAAAAAAAGTTCAAATATTTTTTTGTTGTTGTGGTTATTTGTCTCTTATTGATTTTATAAAAAAAAAAAAAAAAAGTGGAAAACACAGCAGAGCCTGGCCTTATTTAGGCTGTCAGGAAGGATATTGAGGTTTTGTTGAGGCTCCTCTCAAACGTTCACATTGACTTTGAGTGTAAGTTTGGTTTCCTATCATCTGGGGAATTGTTGGGCTTCTGTAATTAACTTCAGAGTAGGGTCTGACCTGCTCTGTTTGGAAAGCGCTGTGAGATAAATGTTGTTGTGATGTGGCAGTATATAAATAAAATTGAATTGAATTGAATTGAATAATCTCACAAGCCTCCTGATGTGTTCAACTTCATCCATATGATTATTTTAGGCTGCAGGACATCTCCTCTGGCTACTGGGTCCTGGTCCTTCACTTCACCAGGAGAGAAGCTGTTCGACAGATAGATGAACTGCAGCACATAGCAACAAACCTCGGTCGAAGTGAGACACCTTTCCTGCAAAGTCAAACACACTTTACACAGTCAAGCATTATTTACTACACGGTGGTCCACGTGCGAGAAAAAGAGCTCTTCTCTGTTCTTTGCAGGCCGTGCCTGGCTTTACCTGGCATTAAGTGAGAGCTCTTTGGAGAGCTATCTGCGCCTCTTTCAGGAGAACCAAGGACTGCTGCAAAAGTATTACTTCAAGTACGTGCATTTTGTTATTGAACTTTGGAATTGAATGTGAAAGATTTTGACATATTCCTTTGGGAGTATTCAAACACTGCTCGCATGCTGTGGGGGTTACCGTTAACTGGTGTGCTTCACCGGTAGGAACGCTCTGGTCTGCAGTCACGATCACCTCACGCTCTTTCTCACGCTGGTGTCTGGCCTGGAGTTCATTCGCTTTGATCTGGAGCTGGTAAAACTTTGCTATAAGATCAACAGAAATGAGCCACTGAGTGTTAGCGGCGTGTCTAAAGCGTGTCGTGCTGGGTCCTGCTGCTTCAGGATGTGCCCTATCTGGACGTGGCCCCCTACATGCCCGAATACTACAAACCGCACAACCTGCTGGACTTTGAGGAAAGGCTTCCCAGTTCAGACAGCCTCTCCCTGCACTCCTTCACCTCCCTCACCTCCACCAACCTGGAGTGGGACGACAGTGCCATAGCGCCCTCCAGCGAAGGTAAGATGGACCGGTTGTTCTCTTTACCAGTTAATCCATAACTCAATCTACATGAGTTCCAGTCCTCATTTTGCCAAAAGAGACTCTAGAACTGAAACACAGACTCTGGTTTTACAATCGATCATAAGTGCGACTTAATCTCATTATTATATCCCAGTCACTGATTTTCCTATTTAAACAGCCCCATCAAATTTTGTGTCACTTTTATGTGCGACTGTGTCTTGACACAGCTGTAATGTGGCACATTATGATATGATCAGGAAGGTTTTAGCAGAAAATCCATACATTGATCCTAAACTAATGGAATGGCAAAGTAGTTAGTTGGATTCTTGTAAATCTTATGACTCACACACACTAAAGGGCACTTTTATTAAATGACTTACTTGGCGAGCAGAGATGGATGAGAGAACTGCAAAGGGCTTGCAGCATTCAGGCGGCGCTTTCCCCATCACTCCCCACAGACTATTGAGCCAGTTCCTTGTTTTAGTTCCCATTTTGCTATCGTCCCACATTGATTTCTCTCATTGTTATAGCATATTCCATACGTCATGTTGTTTTAATGTTTCTGTGCCATTGACTCAGTCTCCTCTCTCCTGTCTTCCCTTCACCTCTCTCTAATGTTGAATGTTGTCCCTCCTTTTTTTAGATTATGATTTTGGTGACATCTTCCCCGTGTTGCAGTCATTGCCAAGTGCAGACTGGGAAGGTGGGACATTGGTCAACCCTCCCCCTCCTGCCTTTTCATACCATGTTCTCTCCTTCCCTCTTGTCTAGCATGACCGCCCCGCAGTCTGTGCTTAATGCATGCTGGGTGCTTTAAACTGTAAAACAGCAAACTGTACTGATGCACAATATTTTATCTGAAATGACAAAAAAAAAGTTTGACACCGGAACAAAGGGAACCTGATCTTTTGGAATTAGGATTTTGGTTTGAATTTACGTTTTGGTCACTATGACTCATGTTTTTTGTGAATGCATGACCTTTTTAAACATCAGCAGTTATGTAAGACCATTTAAGTTGCAATTGACTTGTTTCTCTTTCATTTTTATTAGATAAACATAATTGAGGTATCAGTTCATTTTACCTGTAAGAAGCACATTTTCTAAGAAGCTGTAATTGCCAAATGCTTGTTAGTATATAAGGAGGTTTATTTATTAAATTTACGAACAACACGTCATCATACACATTAAGCTGAGTGGTAAGTTTGGTTCAATGGGGGGTTCGTTGTTGGATGTGTGTCTTTAATGTTCTGCATGTGTTACTCATCTGGGCAACGGTTGAAAATCTTCCTCTGCACAGCCGTACAAATGCCTGAAGCAGCTGGTACTCACCTCGTCCTTATTGTGCTGCGTGTCTGTGTGCGTAGCACTGTTGTGTAGTGTGTGATGCGCTGCACTGGCCTAGGTTCAGCTTAAATGTTGTGCGAGTTAACAGTCAACACAATTAGCTAATTCAACTGCAGATTAACTTAAATCTTATTTTCATAATTATGTTGAAAACACATAAACTTTATTTTACAACTTGGTGTAGCCACTGATTTCATGGTGTAACCATGGTTCAGAAAAAATTTCCAGTGATTTTAGTTTAATTCAAACACCAGCTGTTTGGGAAAAATAATAAATGACTAGAGCATCATGAGGAAGACGATTAAACGTAGCTTTAATTCTTGATTCATTACCTCTATAGGCTGTGGTGGGAATGCTGGACCTGGGTCAGTGTCTCTGCCAGAACAAAAACGTTGCCTGTGTACCTGTTTGATGCCTTTCTTATTCTTTGTTTTTTTGTGCCTCTTTGACATTGCCAAAGACATTCAAAGAATACTGCGATCACTAACACCGACTGTACTGCATTAATGAAGGAATACACAGTATTTTTAGTTTGCGCGTTTGGTTGGACATAAATAAAGTATAAAGTTAGATGATATAGAAACCACTGTTAAATATTTCTTGAAAAAGAAAGCATACTTTCTGTTTTTCGGTCAACTTACCAAAAAGAGCGCAGAAAAATCTGTGTATTGCTTTATTTCTGTAGAAAGAAGCTTCATTGTGTGTGGTGTTTGTCTTAACTTGGTGTTTGTGTGTTTTTTTTCCTTGCAGAGGGGGACTTGACCGATCAGGCCAGCTGCCCACGATCCAGCGGCTCTGATCCCCAGACGGTCATCAGTGACACCGTCTCACAGTGTGCCGCAGCGAAAGGCAAGGCAGCGAATCACATTTCTCCACACAGCCCCACATCCAGACACAACCCCTTCAACGAGGATTCGGACACAAACACCTCAGTGGACGTCACCCCCGTCCACGTGGCCAGCCGTCACAGTTCCGCCACCTTTGGAGACGAGACGGAGATCTACAGCAATGAGCTCGAGGTCATCAGGTACAGCGGCAGAAGCCTCGTGGCAGAATGATCGCTTCCCTTTGGTGCTTAGAAACACGACTAACCCATCTGTTATTTCAGGATGGCCAAACGAAGGAAACCGGCCAAGAAGAGACGTGGGAAGGGATCCACGGACTCCAGCAGCAGCATCCATAACTCGGTCTCCTCAGAGCACACGGAGGGCGACTACAGTACCCTAACCTCAGACGACGTGGACTCAATGAATCACACTGTGGTGCAGATGGATGGAGAAACAGAACTCAGAAGAAGCAAGGCTGGATCAGAGGTCGGGGACGAGGGAGGCGAGGAAGAGGCAGAAGGCCTCTTACGGCTGCCAGAGATGGCCGACACCTCCATGAATAGTGTCGGCCAGCCTCTCCGTGACGTGATGGACCGGCTCAATGGCACCTGGGAGCACTCAGAAGAGGATGCAGGAGAAAAGAGTAAAGGAGGCCGTGATCAGGCCTCGGAGCCTCCCACACAGCAGCCCTTTCGACCGGACTCAGGGGGCAGGCCACCTGACCCAGCTCCAGGAGAGATGTCTGGCTTCACTCTGGCCAAGAGCTCCAACCACCTGCAGGCCTCTCCTGTTTCCACAGACTTACGCTGCGTTACCCCCGGCGGTCCAGGCTCTGCTGGCACAGGTGGTGGCCACAATGACTCTACAGAGCAGGGTCAATCACAGACTCTTTCAAGTAGCCTTGAAGATGAAGGAGAGGCAGAAGCGCCATCAGGACAGAAGCCCAACGTGAAGGAAGAGGAAGCGCACACAATAGCAGCGACAGCCGAAGAAGCTCAACAACCACAAGAGCAGAGGCTAAGTCCCTCTGAAAACTCCCATCCGGCTGAGTTTAAGTGAGGAGCTGAAACTAAATGAGCTGCTCTAATGTTGTACAATGTGGTTCTAATGCTCTCCATCGTTCATTTTTTTCATTTTTCAGGGTGGACAACAATCACTTACTTCTTCTAATGATTCATGTGTTCAGAGAGAATGAGGAGCAGCTTTTCAAGGTGAGGACCCAGAAACTATGCAATTAGCATTTTTTCATTTATACAAAGAGTATAGCATCAAAAACTAAGATAAATAAATTAAATAGGAAATGGTGTTCTTTAAACCAGTTGGTGACGGTTTTAGTATTGTCAAACTCCAACTTGTTTTTGTAATCAGATAAGTGGTTTACAGTCGGTTTTTCAGTGGAAATGTTGCAATGTTCAGTTTCTCAGTTGCCTCTTTCTTCCTTTTTCCTCCTTGTTAATGTCTTCACATCTACTTGTGGCGTTGTTGCATTTTAAAATGAGCTTTAAAATAGTTTTTTAAATCAATCACAAAGCATGACATCTTCAGAAAGCAAATCACTTTAGGGCACTTTTTAACAGTCTTACATTGTGTTGCCACACAAAAACATTTCATTGGTTGTGGAAAAAAGTTTATTGGTTTTTATTTTAGACCCGTTTCATATATACTTTCAGATGGTGAGGATGAGCACAGGCCACATGGAGGGAGACCTTCAGCCTCTTTATCTGCTGCTAACTGACTGTTACATATACCTACTAAGAAAGGGTAAGTGGCTAAAAGCCAGCATGTTTGGCTTGTCAGGTAATGTAAGACTGCACAGCGCTTTCCTAAGTACCATAATTCATCCATCTTATGATGTCGGTTGTATAAGAGAAAAATAAATTAACACTAGTCCCTTGTATTTTTATTTTATTTTACATTTGTTCATAGGTGCAGCAGAAAAGCCATACACTGTAGAAGATGCTGTTTCTTATAATGAGCTGGACTATCTTTCGGTAAGGTTCCCCTATTACAGTAGTTGGCCAGTTTTTTGCTTGAAGTAGATGCATCTTAGTTGTATAAAGGATCTGCTTAAGATTCTTCAAGGTTGAACTTAGAGTCAGTTTACCAGGTGATTTATGTGCCGTTAACTATAGGAATTACAGATAATGGCCAATCAGTCATTACTGATACTGTGATAGCGGAGATGATGGGATGCAGGGTGTCTATTAAATTAGGGATACATTTGTTTTCTAACAGGTGGGACTTGACCAACAAACAGTGACACTGGTTTGTACAAACAGACGAAGGAAGTTCCTGTTGGACACAGCTGATACTTCCCTGACTTTGTGAGTGTAACTTTATATTTGAGTTTCATCTAACATTTCCATTAGTCTCCTTGTTCATTGAGACATTATGCATGTAGTTTTAATCTTTTTTTATCTAAAGTCTTAAATGTTAGGAATCAAACGGCATGCATAAGTCTGAGGACTTAAACCAACATTTTGGGCAAATTCCTAACAAGAATAGGTGTTTGAAATGGATTATCTATCCAGTGTTAGCTGAGGAAAAAGGGGAACATGGTTTTGTTTTTGTTTTTTTAGAACTATAAAGGTCACAGGGCTAATATGAACATTGTCTCCCTCCTGATCTCAATGTTCTCCCATTTCTGTAGATGGTTCCTGTCTGTCCTTAAGTCAGCTATGGTTCATGGTTGTCGTGAGCCTCCTTATCCCTCTGTTCTGACTGACGCCACCATGGAAAAGCTGGCTCTCACTAAGTTTGTCTCCCAGGAGTCGCAGTGTGAGGTAGAGTGATGGTAGAACTCATTTGGACTCTTATAGCTTTAGCTCATTGGTCCGGTCTTCAGAGGATAACCTGACATTGAACTTTTAATGACACTGACACATGACAATATGAACTCACTCAACAAAAGCGCTAGTATTAACCATTCTGTTTCAGACCTCTGTATTACCAGATGTCCTAAATGTTGTTGTTTTAAATCCAGGTGTCCGAAGTGCACATCCAACTCTATTCACTGGTTCACTGGGAGGATCCTATGGACATGACGCTGTCTCCACAAGGTGGTACCCCAACCTCTGGGGCTCCGGCCAGCACAAAAGAAGGGATTCTACAGTATAGGTCTGGAACCACATACCTGGGTAAAGAGCACTGGAAAAGCTGCTACCTTGTTCTCAGGTACGAGCTGGCATATACACCAGCATTTATTTTTTTTACGATGCATGCGTTTTATGACTGAATTACCTTAAATGTTTTTCTTCTCTTTCTTCTCTTGCAGTAATGGGATTCTGTACCTGTATTCAGAAAGAACAGATGTGACACCTCTGCTGTCCGTCACAATGGGGTAAGCTTTACCCAGCTGCCAGCTGAAACTTCAGATAATGAACAGATTTGAAACCTTTTACGTTTGAAAGCACACAAACTGGAAAAAAATCGTTTCAGGCTCTAATTGTTTTTTACCTTTTTGTGGAACTTAATCTCTTGATAGAGGAGAGCACTGTGGGGGCTGCCGTCGCTCAAACAGCACAGAGCGTCCACACGCCTTCCAGGTCATCCTGACAGAGCGCCCCCCGCTGGTGCTCAGTGCCAACGATGAGCAGGACATGGCGGACTGGATGCAGCTGCTCTGCCAGTCTGTGTCCAAAGGGGTAAGGAGAGAGAAAAGGCTACATGATCATAAGTCTCATAAAACATCTTTAGCAATGCATGCTAGGTTTATGCATACTAAATACACCTCTAATGTTAGATTTATAGCGGTTTTCTTCAAAAGCAATTTAATATGTGATGTTGAAATCGACTTTTGAAAAGGCTTCCAAATGAGAACAAATATAATGAGGCTCTAACCACTTTACCTCCAGGTCATTCCTCAGGGTGTCGCCCCCACCCCATGCATCCCATGCTGCCTTGTGGTGACAGACAAGAAGCTGCTAACTTGCCATCAGGACTGTCAGACGAGCTTTTTCCGCTCACTGGGAGGCGCTGATATCAGTGATGTCACCACCGTCAGCATGGAGCCCGACAAAGAGTACTGTGTTATTGTAAGTGGTAAGCTGGTCTGTGCCTCCATTTCAGAACAAAAAGAAGAAGAAGGAGTTATATTCAACAAAGATCCAGAAATATTGGATGACTATCATCAACAGATGGTTTATACTGACTTTTGAAGTTTTTATTTACATTCTTGCATGACTTTAAATTGCACAGGCAATTATATGTGATTAAAACTGTGACAGCTGATGTTGTAAGATGGACTTTATCTTTATTCAATCTTCTCTCTGTGTCGTAGGAGTTTACAGCAGATCGGACCCAGTTCCTCCCACCTTGGGTCTTGTACTTCAGTGGGTGTGAAGAGAGAGATCGACTTTTGCAAGAATTAGACAGCATGTGGAAAGCCATTTTCCAGGTCAGAAGATCATTTGATATACATTTACAAGGGGCTTGTGGAAATGTGGTTGTGCTAGGACAATATATCACTGCCCCAGAATAACAGCAGAGCAGGTCTGAAGTCCACCAGGTACCGGTCAAATCCTGATAAATCCTCTCGCCCCGCTCAGGTGGACCTTCCCCACAGAGAAGTGTGTGATCCGTTGGTGCAGAAGCGCTGTGGCGACGCCCTGGAGCTGATGAAGAGAGCCTGGCAGAGAGCGGACAGTCTGGCTCGAGGCAGAGCTCAGCGGGAACCGTGGTGCTGACCCACACAACGATGCATCCACACACCTCTCTGTGTGTGTGTTCCCACTGAGACAAGAATGATGGCAAAACATCTGGCAGCGACCCAATGCGGTGCGTCAGAAAGAATGTCGGGTGTGACGGTTTGTACTTTCCAATTAGGCGATTAACTGATCAGCTGTGTGATGCAATGGGCCGCAGATGAAGAGAGGTTTTTATCGCAGAAGTCGCCACACGTGTGGAAAACAATTCTACTGAACAGAAGCATAGTGAACAAATCTACTAAAACATTGAAGTTGATGGTCACATGAATAACCACTGTCGTATGAGTGTAAATCCGACTGGAGACGTTAAATAATGTTACATGACGTTATTCAATAGAATGAAGATGAGGAAGTGTGGAGCAAGGCAGTAATCAGTAACCAGGAGCTTTGTTACTCAGCGAAAAGTTTCTGTTATCCTATAAATGTGGATAAGCTCACCTCCCTACTTTATCCATGAAGAAAAATCAACAACATTTGCTGCTGGTACAAACATACGAGGCCGTACAGTGTCTGTGCATAATTGCAGACAGCTGTGCGTGTCGAATATTAAGTCTGTCTTTTCAAAGGGCACAAACCTCTACAGCGGATTATTGTCACCCACACACTGCACAGTGACTTGTGAGAATGAGGACTTGAAGTATGTCTGAATGTTTTGCACAAGCACTCCAGGTAACATGCGTACATCTGTAATGTCCATCTAAATTTAGCTTTATTTACTTGTCACTGAGACAGGACTACATCAGCGAGTGGCACGCACTTGCCTTTTTTCCACTTTGCTGATGCAAATGGATTCTTCCATGTAGACATGCACTTTTTTTGGCTGTTAAATCTTTCTTTTTTTTATCGGTACTGGTTGTGGTTGTAACCTAAAAATGTCCTTTTTGTTTTCTTCCTGGAGTAGTGGGAACACTTGCAGATGTTTGCCTTGTCTAAAGCGTGGGAAACTCGTCAAAGTGTATATGGAGGAATTTTTGCACAGTCTCTCACAAAGTGATTTATTTGCAAGTTTTCTCAGCTTCTCATTCATTTGTATTCCAGCAGTGGTCGGTGGCATGACTCTGTACGATAACACATCTGTGTAGGACTATTTCTCAAGTTCACAAATCCCTTCAGTGCTTGCTCACATAAGGCCATTTAACTAAATGCTCATTGTATCTTCCAGTATTAAAGCTTGGAATGAAAGAAAAATTACAATGCAAGACCCGAAATTCTATCTTTTTTAATCTCCCTCATAATTGACAGTAGCATGTGCAAGAATCTGTTGATTAAATGAACCTTGAATAGAATACTGCTGCCTGTTAAAGTGGCAGTGTGTCATACTGCTCTTAAAGTGCAGTATGAACTTTATTTTGCAACTAAAAAGTGGCCTTTTTCAGCTGAAATAGATGGATTTAGCCAACGTGTTTCATCTAACTGCAGCATTTGTTTCAATTTTAAGTTGATGCCTCGATCTACAATTTCAACTCTCTTTTTGTGGTTCTGGTTTCCTTTGAGTGAAATTCCAGTGCATGTACCGTATGAAGGGCTGCATATGAACGTTTTATATTTCCAGCGCAGCCTTAAAAGAGTTTCCTAAAAGATGCTGCTTTTTAGGCATAATAACAAACAATGGATGTGCTTTTTTAATGATTTTTTTTCTTTTTACCAAAAAACTTAAATTGAACATGCACAGAATCAAAAATGCCACCCAGCCATAAACATATGTATGTCTGTGTAGATAATGATACTGTGTTGTTCTCGTTTTAGCATTAATCAGTGCTTTAAACCTTTCAAAGTGCCACTTCGTCCCACGCATCTGTGCTCTTTTACAATAAAACTCTCTCAGGTGAAAAAGGTTCCAAAACCTCAAAAGTCACCGTGCGTGTGTTAGCATTTGCTTTGTAGTTTCACAGTAATTTTGTTCAGTACAGTATTTTTAAAGGCCCTTTTATATTCTTTGTTTGTTGCAATGCTCAATCCAGCATTATGACATTATTTTGCACACTCAGAGAGGGTTAGAGATTGAAGGACATGGTTTGAAAAGGTTTTATGCCAGATGACCTTTAATAATTCACTAGGTTCCTAAGTAGGCTGTATAGATGAAATCCTTTTAGCCGCAGAATTCCTGCAGGCTTAGTGAGAGTTCGGGATTTGGGAGAATATTTGTTTGACTTACTTGAAATGTTTGTTGGACTATCATTGACAGTGTGCTGTTCTCAGAGCTGTGGCCTATAAGTTGTAGATAAAGAGAAAATCAAAGTTAGTCTTTGTGAACGTCGGTTAAAATTTGGGACATTGCTGGACAATGATGGACGCCATCTTTTTAGTGTGGGAAAAAAAAGCTCTCCGATTTGGTTCACACATGTGTTCTGCATGGAATATTTGTAACATGTTAAATAGTTTTATTAAGATGTAAATAAAGCACTAATCATCCTTAACAATCTTTAAATCCCCACAAGAAGACCTGCATGTCCACAGGGTTTTATACTGTTCATAAAGGAATGAATGTACAAACAAACCTTTGTAAAAATGGACTGCGTAACCAAATAAATATAAATGAAAGTTTTTGCTCCTCTGGTAGAACATTTTGTGATTCAAATATCTTTATGTATTTATGTATCTTTAGAACTTTCTCTAAGATTTTTTAATATACATTTCCACCCCATGATCCACCCCTCAACTCCAACATGTATCTATTCAGCCACAGCTATTATAAATTATATCAGTAGTTGCCAGGGCAACAGGTTCCCACTTCTCTTGTTCAGGTCCTTATTAAGAAAGAAACATGGTTTAATGGTGCTTTCAACAAACGTCAGTGTCGAATGAGTAAAAAAAAAGCAGTTTGGCAAAAGTTAAAGGTCAGTGTGATTCGGATGGCTCCTGAACGCATCCCTGGTGAGGTGTTCCGAGCATGTCCCACCGGGAGGAGGCCCAGAGGAAGACCCAGGACACTCTGGAGGGATTATGTCTCTCGGCTGGCCTGGGAACGCCCTGGGATCTCCCCGGAGGAACCAGCTGGAGTGGCAGGGGAGAGGGAAGTCTGGGCCTCCCCGCTTAAGATACTGCCCCCGCGACCCGACCCCAAATAAGAAAATGAATGGATCTATGGTAAGTGCAAATATAATCTGAAGTCGGTGTCTAACAAAATGACTAAGAAAATCAGGTTTTGCAGAGAAGGTGGTTATCAGTGGAAATATTTGAGCAAGAAATGTTAAAGCCAACATGAAGCTGTGGTCCTAACACAAAAAATGTCAGCTTTCAATCAAAACCAGCAAAATGCTGTTATTTGGACTTGACAACAGCTAGACAGTTCAGATAGTTTGAAATAACCAGACTATAACCAGATTATATAGGGAGGAGATTGACTTCTGACGGGAGGAGATTGACTTCTGACGGCACAGAGGACTTAACTTTCAGATGTGTTGGCCTTAGCTTGGATCAGTAACAAGTACAACAAGAAGTAGGGACTTACTAAGTCTGGAAAAAGAAAAAAACTGGAAACATATATAAAAATGGGAACAGTGAGTATTTAATCTTCCCAGGCAACATTTCTCTTTGCTCTTCATTGACAAGTCTGAGATAATCCTGATGACATCATGCATGGATGGTTTACTCTTCCTGCACATCATACTATTACACAGCTGTTTGGACTGCTGCATTGCAGGGAACTAAGTGCAAGGTGTGGTGTCGTCTATAAAATGGATGCCTTTTAAAAGCTGTTGAATCAGAAGATTGTTGGATTATAAATCTAATAAACCCTAAGGCTTGTACAGATTGAATCTGGTGACTGTGGGAAGTACAGACAAGTGAAGGGTGGAGCTTTTCTGTGATGCTGTAAATAATTCATGCAAATTTTCTGCAGCTTACATAATTAACTAGTGACAAAAGCTTGCCGGGAGGAGAGAATACACATTCGAATAAACCTGTTTTCTCCCACATGTGATTCGTCCCACATAATTGTGCTTGGATTTCTTTCCTGGACAATTGCATCTTATCATGTGGAAATGTGCAATATGTATTTCCCCTGATTTGGTTAAGTTACTGCACGCGTTCTACAGTCATTACGGTATTTTGCTGCTAATGCAGTGGAGGCAAAGACGGTGAGAGATACAGAGATAAAGAAGAGAAGGAGGAGGACAGGGGGAGCGCAGAATGCTGCAAACCTCCACTTTAGCAGCAGCCTCGCAACCGAAAAGGCTCAAAACTGTATCAGCAGTTGCTTCTCTTTTTCGTCTGTCTAAAAGTAGCTTCTACTCATGAATTGATTTAAAAGAAAAAGAGCAGATTGTTATACGCTGTACAATTTCACATGAATTATTAGTGTTCTGTCTTCCTTTCACCATCATGTTGAGAAAGAGCTCAGAGCTGCCGAAGGGGGACAGAGAGGGGCTTCTGGATGTGGACAATAGGGAAGAAACACAAGCCACAGACGGCTATGGCAGTCTGCAGAATGGGGGATATATCCCACCACGATATGTAAGTACCATTCTATTTCATCATCCTTTAATGCAGCCTTGTGTTATTGTCTCAAATCAAATGAATAAAAAAAGCGGCACATTGAATGAATTACTCAAAAAACCCAAACCCCCACTTCTTCTATCACACATAACTGATCAGACACACAGAGTTTATTCCACACGTCCACCTGAAGAAATATTGATAATGACTCAAACTTCCCAGTACTTAGAGCTTGTTTTCCATTGTAGCACAGCAATCATTTTCTGTCTCATATTTCTGTGCTCATTACTGTAAAGTGGAGGCTCTTAACATGGAGTGGGCTGCTCTAGAGTTTACAGTTGAACCACGCCAAATGGCAATTAACTTTAACTTTAAATGCACATTGAAAATTTTTTTTTGCCTAGAAATAAAAGAAAAAACAACTTTAACTTGTTTCTTAGATGTTTTTGACAGGTTTTCGTCAATAGATAATTTTGCTGACGTCTTCAGTTTTCAGCTGCTGTTGCCAGTGAAGGTCTGGATAGTGATGATCCATTTCATGTTCAATATAATACAACAACCAATCCAACAGTTCCACAGCTGGGGAACTACTTCAGAGATGGGAAGACTAAAATTGGTAATAGCCTCATTAACCTCGAACGGTCTTGACTGTCTAACTGATGGACGGAAAAGTCTTTTAAGGATTTTGTTCTGGGTTTAGACTTTGTGTTGGCATGGGAAGTTCGCTCGAGGAGGAAGCAGCGAGGGAGGGGGAAAAGTGAGCAGGGAGAACCCGCTCCCATCGACGAAAACAGCAGATCTGAGCGTAGGAAAGCCCAGCTCGCACAGTGGAGAGAGAAGTTTGTCCAGAATCTGCAAAGTGCAGGACTGCTCATGGAAAAGGTGCATTAAGTCTCCTCTATGAAAACATAACCAAGAACTTAATACAATATCACAAAAGTACTAACTCTGTTTCTGTTGTGTCCTTGGTCTTTAGGAGGAAACAGCTAATGAGAAGAAAACAATACATTTTCTTAAACTCAGTGTTCCCTGGGATGTGTTGGTGTATTATGCTGAGGAACTTTCCCTCAGAGCTCCTCTACAGGTCAGCATTAATGTTGATACTCAAACACTGATTCAAAATGTTAACACTTTAAATGTTTTTTATTTAGCTTAACTTTTAAAACTAATCATGAATAGACCACACCGTTAAGCATTTAAACTCTCTACATATTCTCTAATCACAAGGCATAGTTGAAGTTGGAGAGGAGAGATCCAGATTGTTATCTGCAAGTATTGAAGTATTTGCACTGATAAATGGAAGTAAAAAAATCACTCTCCCCCTAATTTGGAATAAGCTGCTTACATGATAATGAATAATGAATGTCAACTTTGATTTAGCAATTTTTTCATCCCAACCTGAACCTTAAAGGAAAGAACAAGCTAACAGCCTTGTTCTTTCCTTTGCAAGTCTTAGCCCAAATGTTTTTCGTATTTTACTTTACTTTTGGCTTTAAATTTTGGTCTATGCTGTAATTATATGACAAAACATGAGCAAACTCTTTTTTTATTTCGGCCCATCACATTACTAGTAAATGTTTTCCTTGCTAAAGCAAAATAAAAACATGCCCGACATTGGGAAACAGAACATCTAATAGTGGTCAAACTGTCTAACATGTTGGGACAAAATGATACACTGGCAGTACCAGTAATCTTTGACTTCTCCACAACTAAACTAAAAATGTCTTAGTGTTTAAGAAGATGTGTGTATGTGTCCCAGGCACAGCCACATCTGGACTTGAACACATCTGCTCTGGTGCTGAGAAGACTATGCATACCTAATTTATTAGCGGAGTCGGTGCCAAACAGGCCGCTGGACTATTACACCTGTGCTTTTCGCAAGTCGAAGATGAACAGGTGAGCTCCGGTTAAACTGAATGAGTGGAAGATTAGGGTCACTTTGAATGGCTGTTTGTATGTAAATAAAACGACTTCCTTTAGATTTCTTGGATGTGAAGACCGTGAAAAATACTTCACCAATACACAGAGACACTGCGTTGTAAGTAACACAACTATAACAACACATCAGTAAATGTAATGCACTAATTAAGTGTTTTTTTTATCACAGAAGGAGTATGTTTTTTAAATTTTTTATTTGATCAAAGGTGCATGAGATTCTTGCCGGGACAGTGTATGGCAAAAGAAAGAGGGCTGAGGTTGGTGTTGACAGACTGGTCAATGAAGGTGCCTATACAGCAGCTTTCCCCCTGCACGAGGTGAGATTATATCATCATGTGTTCTAAAACCTGATTTATTTCATGTTATCCCTCCCTATCTGTCACATTTGTTTTCCTTCAGGGTCCTTTTCAGCTTCCAAATTATGAGATCCGTCCAGATGAGCTCAATCAGAGGCAAGTTCTGTACTTCTACTGGGCCCGCTGGTGGAAATGGTACAAGTATCAACCCCTGGACCATATCCGGGAGTACTTTGGGGAGAGGATCGCTCTCTATTTTGCATGGCTGGGTAAATATTGATTTTTACCTACATTTATGACCTGATTCATTTAAAATAATGTCACAGAAAACAAAGTAGTTATGTAGATGTTTTGTTGCCAGAAAAATTATAATAGAAAATACAAGAGAGAGAGAGAGAGAGAGAGAGAGAGAATACAAATTTATATTTCTGGAACAATCCACATAATATCCACACCAGAAACATGTATCCCGACACTGCCCATGAGGCTAAAGCCTATTGTTCCAGCTCCGTTACTCAGAATCAGAATCAGAATCAGAAATACTTTAATAATCCCAGAGGGAAGTTATTTACTACGGCAATCCACACAGACTCACAGAAATTGTTCTTTAGAGAAAAAAAACAAAAGCAGTTACTTTGCTTGAGAAGTCGCATCTATCCTAAACATCATATGGAGAGTACAAACAATAAAACTAATTTCCCTGGTTTGAAGAGCATTGTGCATCAGTGCAGCTTTGTAATGGCACTTCCTCTCCCTCTATAAGCTGAGAGCTGTGGTCTAATGGAGCTGTGTGTCCCTGCAGGTTTCTACACGGCTTGGCTTCTGCCAGCGGCTCTGGTCGGAACTCTTGTCTTTGTGTCTGGAGTCATGTCTATGGGTACCAACACGCCAGCGTAAGTCTCCACATGGTGCACAAAATATGTGCTTTAAAACGGCCACATGGCAGCAGATCATTTCACAAGGAGAAAGGCATTTTAGAAACTGCATGTGTCTTTGCTGGCCTGTGCCACTTCTAAAGCCCCCCTATCACTGATAACAGGCACAAAATGAACAGATCACTGTGCCTGATTAAAAATGCACCTGGACCCGTCAGAAATGCATCTGACATCTGGCACCAGCCACATTGCAGCACTTACTGTGTAGCCATGATAGTAGTATCGATCCTCTTATCTTAAAATAGTGGATTATAACGTTTTCCTCTAAAGGGAAGGCCTTATTTCTGGAAAAATATACTCAATAAGCTAGTTTACATATATCAAAGCACTGTTTGCTCAAAATCAAAAAGCCCCTTAGTTATTGAGTCATGAGCTAAGTGTCCGCCAAGTTTTTGGATAAATATTTGATCAGGAATGAGCCAACACAGCACAGACAATTAGCCTCCACAGTAATGCTGTTTTCTGATAATGCTCCAGGATTGAATTAAAATAAATATTATCCTACAATACTGTAACAGATGAGGTGGAAAGAAATGGAGGAAAACTCTGAAAGTAAAGAAACCAAATGTCTCATGTTCAGGTTCATCAAACTGTAGATTAAAGCCAATGATTAACCCATGACCAACATTTTGCAACAAATAACCACTAAAGTATTAGTGATTGATTTATAAATAAAGATGATTTGACTCATTATTTCAGTTTTGGATTCAAACAACAGGGGAGAGGGCTTTAGCATTGTTTCTTTAGCAAACCTGAAGGTCGAGTTTAGCACCTTTGACATGTTTCCTTTTTCTGTCATCATAATTCTAGTCAAAGTTTAATTTTTGTGAGCAGAAGAACTTAAGAAATGTTTAATCTAAGCAATCTTTTGAAGAGTACAATGTATGACTGTTTAACCCTGTATTTGTTTTTTTGATCAATGGGTGGACAAAAACCTCCTAAGCAGCAAAGGTTTATTTCTCAGCTTTTGCTCAACTGTTTGTCATCAACAGGAAGGAAATCTGTGACAGTGGGGCGAATTATCTGATGTGTCCTCTGTGTAAAACATGCGAGGCCTGGAACATGTCTGATATCTGCACCATGGCAAAGGTGAAACGCATTCAGTTGTTTTGCCTGACAAATAGTTTCCAATTACAATGCAAACAGCCTGTGAAGCCGAGCTCTGCTCTGCGCCTTTGTGTGTCACAGCTGGGCTACCTGTTTGACCACCCGGGTACGGTGTTCTTCAGCGTATTCATGTCCTTCTGGGCTGTGACCTTTCTGGAGTACTGGAAGAGAAAGATGGCTACTCTGGGTCACCACTGGGACTGCATGGACTTTCATGAGGAAGAGGTCTCACAACCATTTGATGTTTCAAAATGAGTATTACTGTATTGTTTCACAGCAAGAGAGTTCCAAGTTAAAGAAACCCGACAGAGTTCAACTAAAGACTTTCTGTCTGATCTGCAAAGCCACATGATAAGTTTGTGTAAACAGCATAGATTACCCACATCCTCCCATGGTGACCTGCTGTCTATAGCGTCATTCACACAAACTGGATCTGTATGTTCAATGAGTTGTTACTATCTCGTCCCAGGAGCGTCCGCGGCCAGAGTTTGCAGCCATGGCCCCCAGTATGGAGGAAAATCCAGTTACCGGGGTCAAAGAACCTTACTTTCCAGAAAAGGCCAGACTGTCCCGCATGTTCACTGGCTCCATGGTCATCGTGCTGATGGTGAGTCCCATTTTCTGGATTTGAATTTCAGATGTACACAGTTAGTATTATTCAAAATGAAGTTCATTTGGATCATAAAATCCTCTTTGTTTTTCTGTGTCTTGATGTTAACATCAGTACACACTGTAGGCTACTCTATGGGAAAAAACACTATTCACAAAGGTGAGAACATTACTGTGTAAAGTGAAGAGTGAAGAGTCAGGGCAGGATTTTACATATATATGTATACATATAATTTATTTCTTATTCTGAATTGAAAAAGAGAGATGGCTTTTTCTTCTATGATCTGCTTTACTGAACAAATGCAGTGGTAACTGAAGAGGTACTGAATCTAGGTCACAGGTGGGCCACAGGGCTACATGTGAGCAGGTAATCTGAGCCTTAGTTTAGTTTTTCCATATATTTTCTCATATATTTCTCCTGATGGGGCTATAACTATATTATTATTATTTATCAATAATATAGTCATCTGTTTTACTGCAGAATGGACTTGTTTAAATTGGTGTATTCTGCTTATCATGGATTCTTATTCAGATGATTAATTTAGTAAAAAATCATTTTTGTTAGCAGAATATCATTTGATATTAGTCAGAAAAAGAGATTTCACTCATTAGACAGCCGTGAGACTTGGGGTAGATGAATATGATGTCATATAATCATATTGTTGGGATCCATAGTGCCTCTTCGGGACATTATAACTCATCCAACACAGGTATCGGCTGTGCACCTCCCAATGCTTCGGCATCATAAACTCAGCTCTTATGCCTTTGCATAACAAGGTGACCCGAGTCAATTATTTTCCTGTGGTTCTGAATTCCCTCTCAGCTGTGCGTGGTGATAATCTTCCTGGTGACAGTGGTCATGTGCCGGGGCATCATCAGTGTGATGATGTATCACACTGGGAGTCCTGTGCTGCGTACAGAGGTAAACCTATTGTGTGCTAGAGGGCCGTTTTTAATATTTGATCATCTTTACAATGAGAAACATTTGTGTGTATGTGACATCCTCCCCAGGCAGGGACCATAGCCAACATCTCCAGCAGCATTGTTAATCTGGGCCTCATCCTGTTGATGGGTCAGGTCTACACCGCATTAGCTGAGCAGCTCACTAAATGGGGTAAGAATCCTTTCTGCTCTGGAACACTTCATAACCTCAGTGCTTTACATTAATGCCAGTCTCGCTCTCTCTGAGTGTCCACTTAATAAAATCTGAGGCTTCCTATGAAGCAGATGAAGACCTTTGACCTCATGACAAGCTATTGCAGCAATGCAATTTGTTAATAATGCAAAAAAACATTCAGAAAAACACTTGTTAAGTGCTTACAAATCATTTGTGCCAAGCCATGAAGCCATGAATTCATAGTCTTTTTTTTTTGTTCTTTCAGAAATGATATATCAAGTTTATTTCAGTGAATTCAGTAATAACAGCATACAAAAATAGTTTAAGGTGAACCAAAACAATCTGAAAATGAACATAACAGTTGTAGTTGTTAACACTTGCTGTTTAATACAATGTCTTTGTATTCGTGTTGCAGAGATGCACAGAACCCAGACCCAGTATGACAATGCCTTCACCTTCAAAGTCTTCATTTTCCAGTTTGTCAACTTTTACTCGTCCCCTTTCTATGTGGCTTTCTTTAAAGGGAGGTGAGTCTGCCGCACACAACACATCATGATTTGAGGATTGTGGTGTGGTTGGCTAATCTTCACTATTCTGTGTGCTACTAGGTTTGTGGGTTACCCTACCAACTACGGAACCTTGTTTGGGATGAGAAATGAGGACGTAAGTCGTGTTAGGTCTTTTATATTTCATCTATGATGGTCATTCCCATAAACGCCATGGTCCTTTGGCTCCTTTCTCTGCTCCCTCGTGCTACAGTGTGGTCCTGGTGGCTGCCTCATTGAACTGGCTGAACAGCTCTTCATCATTATGGTTGGAAAGCAGCTCATCAACAACATTCAGGAGTTCATTATACCGTATGTTCCTCCAACCACACAAATACAATACCGAAATGATTACTGAGTATTCAAATCATTATCTCGGTTTAATGTAAAACTCTGAGTCAAATGTTAAAATAACTTGATTTAATAGTTCATTCATCTCAACATGAGAACCTTTGACTTAGGGTGACAGAAGCTGGGATAGAAACATTCATGTTAGAATAAAAGAAGAGGCTGTTGACTTTAAAAAGGGAAAAGACAAATGATATTACTATATCTAATCATGTCAAATTGGATTAAAATAAAGCAGCAGAATCTTTTTTATTTTTCTGCTTTGACAGTAAAGTGAAGGGCTGGCGACAAAAGAGAACTCTGGCCAGTGTGTTTGGAGGTAATGCATCCCATGAGCCCCAGCGGTGGGAAGAAGACTACCAGCTGGTGGAGTGTGGGGGTCTGTTTGAAGAATACCTTGAAATGGGTGATTATACACACCCCCGTGTGCACTCTGGATACACCGCTCGATTGCGATGGCAGCGATGTGAGTGAGGTTTGTTGCTGTGTCGGGCAGTGCTCCAGTTTGGGTTCATCACCATTTTCGTGGCGGCCTTCCCCCTCGCTCCGCTCTTTGCACTCCTCAACAACTGGGTGGAGATCCGTCTGGACGCCCACAAGTTTGTGTGTGAGTACCGCCGGCCAGTGGCTGAACGCGCTCAGAACATCGGCGTCTGGCTCATCATACTGGAGGCCCTGTCACATCTGTCTGTCATTGCAAATGTGGGTAGATTTCCAGTTGTCTTCATTATAGATGATACTGCTACTGTATTGAATGATTTTTTTTTTCTTTTTACAAAAACTCAATGAATCTCCCCTCAGGCTTTCCTAATAGCCTTCACATCAGACTTTTTACCCCGCCTGCTCTACCAGTACAAGTTTGATAACGATCTCCGTGGATATGTGAACTTCACCTTAGCCTACGCTCCAATGAACTACACAGAGCATCCCATGTGTAGGTATGTAGAGCTCCCACTGTTTTTTCTTTAGGATGATTCGGATTTCATTAAAAAATACGAATCAGAAAACTCTCATAGCTTTGTTTTCCATATTTTTCATCTGCCTTTAAGGCATGCTATGTTTTACTGATAAAACACCACGATTGTAAAGTTTGGAATAAGTTACTTCAATCTTCAATAAGATGTAAATTTATACAAGTTTACATGCTATATCCTTATGTGCTCAGAGACTTTCTTTGTAACTTGGTTTACACACACTTCATTGACAATGATGTCAAATCATTTTGGGAATCTGGAAGTTTGTCCTTTTTTATGATTACATTTCATGGCTTCAAAGGGCTGGATGAGGAACACAGCCATTTCAGGTCTCTTTTTATTTTTTGTGTGCGATGCTCCGTGTTTGTCCTTCTTCTGTGTCGTACCAAAGGCAGTGAAAGTCTAATTAAACAAAAACAAAAGACTTAGAGGATATTTTTGTATGTGCTAAAGAATTAAGAGAAGAACTTATAATGACTCCAAAAATCGAGGAAAACTCTGCCTGGAAATATTCTCTGGTCAATGAATTTCTTAGCTTCAGTCTTTTTCAACGAATCTCAAAGAATAACAAGAACAACAAGGTTTCATAGTGCATGAAATCATACCCTTCACCAACAGAGGGTAGTGTTACTGATGTTTTAACATGGTTCAGGTTGGTCATATGATTTTCGCTAAACATCCAAATATTACTCTGTTCAACCTGCACTTGCTGTATTTTATCCGTTTTTAGATACAAAGCATTCAGGGACAACAACGGAAACTACAATCTGTTCTACTGGGAGCTGCTTGCTGTCCGGCTTGGGTTCATCATTGCATTTGAGGTATGAAAGGCTTTTGATAGGTTTCCCCTTTTTTTCTTTTGTTTAAGTGATTCGAATCCTTGATCAAAACACATTCATTCCCAGTTTTATTTATTTATTTATTCTATTTGTGAGTGTTTATATTTGGATGCTTCGATTGTGTTATTTTACAGACTCTATTTATTCGTTCTTTTCAATTTCTCCATTCTAATATCTTTGTGTACAATCTGTTTCCAGCATTAGTCAGATCAGTTCCCGCCATACTGTGCGCTTTAAATCGAGTTAATAAGTTTGATGACAACCTCATGCCGTCGTCACTGGTGCTCCATTTGTTCCTCCTTTCCTAACAAACCAGTCTCCTTGCTTCCTTTCCTTCAGCATGTTGTCTTCTTCGTGCTGCGTGTCATCGACTGGGTCGTGCCTGATGTCCCAGAGTCCTTGGAGTTGAAGATCAAGAGGGAGCGCTACCTGGCAAAGCAAGCTCTGGCTGAGAACCAGGAGGCCCTGCTGGTGAGTCGAGGCCGTGGGGCCGTCCTTGCCTCTCCAGGCACCTCCAGCCCAGGTCAGTAAGAACATGGGACACACACACACCTAATGCCATGCAACACACTCTTGTACACACAGTCTGGCAATCAAATAGCTGATGGGTTATAAACTGCTGCAGAAGTGGATCTTCACAGAAACCTGATCGTTTATACCTGCAGTCATTATACCTCAATGAAAGTATTAAAAAAGGAAAATGATGTGCTGTAGTATGGTGCAATCCCACTCTGTGGCTGCACACAGGGGATCCATGCAACATTCACCAGCACTGGTAACAGGTTATATAATGTTAAACCTGCCACAAAACTATTTTATCCCCATAAATAAAACTGGGATGGAGCCGGAATGCTTTTCAGTCGTTCACTTTCAGACTTTTTTTCAGAGAATTGGAAAAGCGCCTGCAGCTTGATTGTCAGAAACTCACCACGCTGCACACGCCGCCATCATAAAAAGTCCTTTAGTTTGGGATCAGTGCCAGACACATCTCTGCCCGATTACATGCACAAGTGACGTGCGGCGATCACTGCAGGCATCATTTGTCACCGTCTCTGTCAACACCTCAGTTGATGTTCAACTTGGTGGAAATAATCAAGAACAATAAACAGTTCACATCTAACTTCTGTCAGAAATCCTGTTATTCTCACTGAGATAACAGATTTTCCATTCACAGCAAATGCAGACTCCAGCATATAGTGCACATATTGCATCCTCACCTGGTTGTGTGCTTGTGTGTGTGTGTCCTTGTCCTCTGACCCATGCTGTTGTCATGTGTCTTGTGTCATTAATGTTGCCAGACGAGTGCACGCAAGTACAGTACAAGTAAGTGGAAGTAGTTTTTAAGAACAGCGTCTTGCTTTCAATAAACAACTTTAACCACTGGTCTCTTTTTTTCTAGCTCTGTGTATGAACCTGAAGCTACCAGCTTTGCTCTGTTCAAAGTAAAAGTGACTTATTAAAAGAATCAGAGGAAATATACATGTATCGGGGAATGTTGTCGATCTTTGAATCTATTAAGGCAGAACTCCAGCTGTGAGTAAATTTTGCCTCCAGCAGTCAATTTAAATGTGGTGTTGTTGCTAACACGAAAAGGCATGTCCTTCAAAGACCCAAACTAATTGGCTTAAGGCGCAGAAAGCATTTGTTTGTATTGTAAGAGTCTCTCTCTGTTCGAGATTTCAGTATCATTCTAATTTGATAGCATGTTGCAGCAAAGATTGGCTGTGTCAGCCTTTTTCTCTCCAGTCTGACAAAACTAACACTCTCTAATGTCTCTCTGCTCCGTCTTCATTCCTTCTATGTCATAACCCAATTGCCCTGCCACTCCTGAAGCAAGCGACGCGTCCTTCGGAATCATGAATTAGGACTCCTCTGCAGGGAAAGGAACGATGGGAGGGAACACTGGAGGAATCTCAGATGCTTCTTTGCATCTGGAACATGTGTGAACATTTCCCCCAATTGGAACTCTCTTTGCATGGGGATTATTATACATTTTGTGAATGTGTGGGCTGATTCACAGTTCTAATCTGATGTGTAATGGAGACCAAACTCATCACAGCTGGACGGATGATACACCTTTTTTCACCGTTAATCGAGTAAATCGTCTCTCCGTCGGAGCAAAGGATTGCTTTCATTGTGCATAAATGTATATGTAATGAACGTCGAAGCTGCATCTGTGTCGAAAGGTTTGCATTTTAATGACTACCTGGAGTTACAGCGTGTAGTCTTATTGCTGTCAGACTGCTCCCAGCTCCTGTCAGGTCCAATTAGAATTTCACGCAGGCCTGAGATCTGCCACAGTGTGCGTCACACCGTACCTCCAGGTTGTGTAGCTATTTATTTGATGTCATAGGTGTTTAATGACACTATCAACATGTTGTTTGCCGATGGAACGACAACATGTATTTGCGTTTACCGTCACGCCATTCTTTATGGAGTTACTCGAGAGGATCCATGGGCTGGAAAATCAGATTCCAGTTCCACTCCAGTCTGAAAACTCAGTCAATCATTTGCAGTCTTTAACCTCAAGTACAGATAACCCCGAATTTCTCACACTTGACAAAGCCCCAACAAACAACCACCTAAATGGACTCAGTGCAGCACCTTGCGAGTGGAATACTGACTTTGATGTGTGAAATCTGTGTTGTGTTCTTGCTTTTACCAGGCTGAAACTGTAGAATCAGAGAGAAGACAATGTTACTTTTCTAGGCTGATTGTACTGTGGTTACACAGTCCTTTTGTTATGGTTTCACTCATTAGTGCAGAGCATGCCAGTCTTTTCTACCTGAATATCTTGCACAGTATCAATATGAACTGTCGTGGATTCCTGTTGTACGATAAATCACAGGAGAGCGTTTTCAGAACAAAATAAATCTAGTTTGATGAATGCAATGTGGGGTTGAGAAATAAACCCCGGATAGGGGGGATAATGTAACAACAAAACTCAAAGGAAGGGCATTAATCTTCTCATTCCATCAACCATCTCTGCTTTTTCTTCATGTTTCCATATTCTAATCTTCTCCAAGCAGACTGATTTATTGCGAGTCAAAAACAGACAGGTGTTCGTTAATGATTTCTCTCTTCCTCTCCCTCCTTCTCTCACACCATCTACCAATGCCTACAGCCCCGGGCAACTTCTGACTTTTATTTGATCTCCTCTCCTCCTCCTCTTCCTCCTCACCCCCCTTTTTTTTACCCTTCCTCCTCTGCTCTGTCCTCTGTTTTTCTGTCTTATTTCATTCCTGCCATCCCAACTTTTTTTGATACAATCTCCTCTCTCCCCTCCTCTCTTTTGGCCACGTTCATCTAAGAATTGTTATGATTGCAGTGCGTTCCTCTGCCATGGCCTGCAGGAAGAGTGAGTTCGTACATGTCAGCGTGCACAGGTATGCGCTGTGGACACTAGCGGCTTCGCTCACCGAAACCTGGAGTGAGAAGGGAGACGCTTGCATGCATGAACTGCAGAGCAAGGCTCCACTCCAGCCTGGAGGTAACGACGTGGTACAGCAGACACAGAGACGGGACACGTGATGAGGTTCACCTCAAAGAGACCACTACTCCAAAAAATCTAATCCGACTGATTTTGATGCGGGTCTGATCTTTAATTCATTTCTGTATCTCACTTAAACTTAATCATATTCACTTCCTAAAATATAGGGGACATTAAAAGAAACCATTCATTGACTACTTTGAAACAATAGTTTTTACGCTTACATTTACTTGACAGAAGGCTTTTCTCTCAGGAAAGAAAATCTCAGACATCTCAGAGTCTTTTTCCAACCTTTTTCTTTGCAGCACAAAATGCAGAACATGTAAACGCTGACCATTACTGGCAAAGCTTTGGCTCCCACTCAACCCGTTGCCATGCTTTTTATTTTTTGTTTGAAGAGCACGAGTGGAGTAAGCAAGCAACACCGAAAGAGAAGATAGTCGAAGCAAGCCTTGGCAGCTTCTCTCTTTCAACACCTAACAGCCTGACATTTGGAAGAGGCACTCGCGCACACAGCCAGAGGCATTGATTGCAGTGGATCTGCTTGCATGGTGCTGCAAATGTACATATGCACAAAGACTAACTTTTTCCTGCAAGGATTTAGACTTTATTTTAAGTCTGTCTGTGCAAATAGTGGTTCCTCTCGCTCAAATACCTCACAGCCAATGCACAGGCACACAAAACTCCCATTTATTGATCACTAACACACTGTTTCACTTGTACACACTTCCATAGGGGACCGACATTTACTGTTTCCAAGTCCGTCTGATTTTTGTCCCTTTCCGTGTAAAGGCAGGTGCTGAAATGAGACACTAAATAACTATTAGAGGAAGGGCAAAAAGAAGGGGAGGAGAGTTAGAGAAAATAAGAGAGCACTTCCCCAACAGTAGCCGAGAGACAGGGAGGGAGGGAAAAGAGGCGAGAGGGAAGGGAGAGCAGAGGAGCTTAGAGAGGGGATCTGCATTGTAAGTAGCTCTGAGAGCAGCAAGTGGTGGCAGTTTTTTCAACCTTTTTTTGTTTTCCTGAGAAAAGGAGAAGGAAGAACAAAAGAGAGAAGAACCAATCAGAAGAACACGGTTTTGAAAAAGCCTGTGCTTTGTTTTTTTTTTAAAGCTTTTTTTCAAAAGAAACGCCAAAAGAAGAGAGGGGAGGAGAGAAGCCGGGAGGAACACAAGGCAGCAATGGATAGGATAGTGGCTCAGTCTGACCCTGGGATGGCCTGGATTCACACACTCCGGCTGGCCACCATCCAGCACACACACTAGGCTGCGGACGGCAGTGAGGTACAGTACATAATAACCGGTGACGATGACTTTTAAATGACAAATTAAGCAATCAAATCAACCTCGAGCAAGGGTTACTGGAGCGTTTTGTTGTGACGGCTGAAAGTTGAGCTGCGCTGTTAAGCTGAGAGTTCAGGCTGTACTTTGTGTGGTGCATTTGGTGAAAAAGTAACTGCAGACGGTCAGGTGCACTGCCCTTTATCTAAAAGCATGAGTGCACTGGTGACTTTGGCATGAATTATTTCTGACTAGGTGTATTCTCTCTTCCAACAGCGCCATCAAAAACAGAGACTTTGATATCTTTGCATTGAGGGCTGAAACATTAACTCTGACAGTTGTATCATTGACAAAGGCTCCCTGACTACCCCGCTCAAGTATATACACGTATGCTGTCCTTGAGATTCTGAGCTCCACTATTCATTTATTCCCTTTGAAGAAGTTGCTTCTTGCATCAGTAGCGTTTCCAGCAGCTCTCTGGGCACTGAGCCTTAAATGGGATGTTACAGTGGAGCAGTGAGTTGCTGCAGAGCGGGGCAGGTAAGTGCATGTCTGGAAGACGCTAGATGAGGGGTTGTTAAAAACTGTACACGGCTGAACGCTGGCTCTGCAGCTCACACACTCTGCTCGCTTCTCCCCTGTTGGATACTTTCGCATAAAGCCCGAGCCCGTTCTTTGCCTGTGGCACCAGGAAGAGGGGGAAAAAAAGGAAGATTTTACTTTGTGTGTGTGTGAGTGTGCTTCTGAATATGTTAAATAGCCACTGCATCTGAATGCGTATGCGAATATTTCTTCTTAACATGCCTCACGTCTCTAGCAGCCGCCACATACTTTCCAAAACACCACCAGAAGTGGGTGAGCTGAGGTGAAGACTACCTTTCTGTCTGCCCGCCTGATGACTAAGTGTATTGTCATGTGAAATGAGTGCTGCTGCTCTATGTGTACAGAGAGTCTGGTGATACATATTCTGAGTGGGGCACAACTAATAGCCACGGATGTCTATTATCTGGTTTGCCATTGCGAGTCTGGCTTAAACGTGTTATCTGCATGTAGGGTAAATGTGTACCAGAGCAAAATAAAACTAATCAGGACTTTAAACGGTTTTACTGCCGTTTATGGCGAGTGAGGGATCCCCCGTGTGATAGCAGACGTCTGATAAGGTTTTTCACAAGAGTCATCATTATGGTTAGAAGAGGATGAACGGTTTGATTGAATCTCGTGCCTCCGAGCTCTTTTTCTGTCGATTTAATTAATTCTGCATGCTTGTTCACGTCACACTCAAATTCATCAGTCATCTCACCGCAGAAACCTTCCCTCTTCCCACTTCCTCCTTCCCCCCCACACCCCACAGTACCTGGAGAAAGCACCTGTCCCATCACCTGCCACTCAGACAGCAGCTGTCTGCGCACGAGAGTGTGTGTCTGTGTGCCCGTATGCGCGCCGTGTGGGGAAGATACCGCACATCACCCTCATCCCACCTCACACCTCTCTGAATTTACCTTGCACGCAAATTCTTCCCGTTTTTGGGCTTATACCCACCAGCACGCACATTCACAGCAGCTACCCTCACCATGTCGGATTTATTTTTTATTTTTCCTCTGACCCTTTTTTCCTGTAAACTGGGTTAATATCATGAGGCATCGCTGACTTGAAGCAACCTGCCATTTAAACATGAGTGAGACTGCTATTTTAAAGGGACGTGGTCACTTTCCCACCCTTTTTGCTGGTGGCCTAGATAGCAGCAGCTTTGAGAGTGGCTAATAGCAGCCCTCGCTGCTGCACGTGTACCGAGGAGTTTCTGTGTTTGTCTCCTGCTTCAGCTCAGCAGTCAATTTCAGAGGAATGAGCATGCCAAGCCATCCAGGGAATGTGGAGAAGTGTCTCTTTGTGTAGGAGGGTCTCATATATGGTGGTAGTTGGAAATGAACTTGTCTTGAAGCCTGAGCTGTAAAACAGACCACCTACTGACTTAAAAGCCCATCTGTTTAGTTGAAATTAATGCAAACAGCGCACGGTTTTGAGGTTTTACGGTGTTTTAGGTACAAATGTTTGATCTCACAGACGAGAAGGTATCTTTAGTTTCTCAACAGTATATCTTTTTAAGCAGCAGTGCACAGGTTCAGTCATTTATTTATAAATATTTTTAGCTGTTTTGCATGAAGGTTTAAATAGACAGAATTTGGAAGTGTGAGCCTGTGGCCATGTATGCAGAGGACTGCTGTGCACACCTGTCTAGCACTGTAGCCCTCAGGCTATTTCATATCACAACTAGGCCAATATAACACTCTGTGTGTTTCATGTTTTTCATGTTTTTACTCATTCAAGATAATACGTTTCTGGGTTCCAATGATGAGGAATGCATCCTCAGCAGAATATTTTTCTTTGCCTTGTTGCTTCTCTGAGGAGAGAAAAAAAAGGGAAAACCAGGTGTTGCTCTCGCATTAAACCGCAGAAAATCCTTTTTTTTTCTTTTCCTTTTCACGGTTATTTAGCTGACTATGAAACCATCACTCTAATCCCGACGAGGCTGCTGCTATTCAGTTTTGAATAGTTTATAGCATTTATCCTTCAGCTGAAAAGGAATCAGCTATAGATGGTCATTCTTCGTTAGGTGTGTTCCACTCTTACCCGATCACATTTCAAAACAACATATGACTTGTCCATACCTGTCCAGATAATAAAAGCCAGAAGTGGGGTATGGGTGGGGAGGTGCTGGTGGGGAAAAGTGGAGCACAGAGTAAGAAAGAATAACAAAGAGAATGTGAGTGAAGGCTCAAGCAGATGAACGTAAGAGATGCATCAGCAATTTGATATAAAGTAGGTCAGTCTTTTAAGGGCATCCGTGGCAAAGGATCAGACAGGAATCAAAGCACTTCGATTGACAGTTTGAGTACATCAAACCCAGTTTCCTACTTTTTTTTTTTTAGCAGATCTTAGACCGGGAAATGAAAAAAAAAATCAAACCTGGATAAAACTTGAATTGTTTTCTGAAACAGTTGGGCACTCTCAGGTTCCCCCAACATGAATTGTTAAAGAAAACAGCATTTGATGGAGGCTATTTTCAGAGGTGGGCTAATGCTGTGTTTGGTGTTCTGGGGTTTACAGCATCAGGATGGTGTACGCAGCCAAACGGCATGTTTGTGGTGGCCAAGGAACATGGCGGTGGGAACGCTTTTAGCATGAACTGTGCACGGGATCACAGAGTAACCGTTACAAACGAAGCGGTGACATATAAAGCTCTAAATGCCTGTTCTCCTTTTTTATATTCCAGAGCCAATAGTTCATTATACCTAATAGGATGTATTTGGTCTCTTTTTTCAACGTTCAGATCCAAAAAAGAAATCTGATTTCAGATTTCAGTAGCCTTTCTTGTTTTAAATGAATATTTCACTCCAATTTTCTGGTTACTGCTTCTAGCACTGTAGTCATTATTTTAAATGTTTTGACATTTTCCGTTGTCATTTTCATTTGATTGCATTAAAAGCGCTATTTGGATAGAAATCGACTGACCTCCGGCCCTAATATGGAGGATGAAGAAATCGGCTAAATCACAGGAAGTGAAAAGTCATAAAGGTTCGAGGGGAGCAATTTAACATGCCAGAAAAGGTTGTCGTGCAGGAGAATTTAGTAGAATAGCAGCTCAAAAGTTGTTTTTTTATGTGTCTCTTTGTGATTCATGCACAATCTCTTAAACATTTGATCCACAATCTTCTCATATGTGGGGATTTGCTGCTCACGATCTGTTTCATATCCTCGTAAATCAAATATATCTGAGTTTTGGACAGTTGGTCGGAAAGTATTTTTCAAGATATGCCTTTTGGCTCCGGGATGACAATAACGACTACCCTCTATAGCAAAACTATATCATGCATGCGGTGTTTTGTTTAACTTGGCAGATTTTTAAGCTCCAGGTTTGAACTTTTCAAATGTTCATAGAACTTGCCAAAACATCCTAAATCAACTCTTCTTTTCGAAGAATCTCATTGTATACTGTTAGCGATTGTCTGTCAGAAAGTGCTGATTATAAGATTTTCTGGATTTACCACCCTGTGGATCAGCCCTCCAACAACTTGGCTGCTTTTGCGACTTACAACAAAGCACCATAATTAGATGAGGTTATTTCCAAAAGTTTTGTCAATAGCTCCTTTGTGCCTTTGCTGACCTGACCGCGTCTCTCCGGTGCATGAGCTTATCTGACTGCAGCTGTCATGGCGGAAGAGTGTGGTGAGGGAAGGGGAGGTTAAAGGTCCGAGAGCTTTGGCGTTTACGTGCGAGATGGTCACCATTTTTTCAGCCTTTGAAATGAGTGACTGCTGTTTGTCTGTTTTCTCTTAGCAAGAATCCCTCTGGACCGGACAAGGTCAGGAATGGCCTCGGTGCTCCTTTTCACTCTCAATCCCAAACGGTAGATTTTCATCCAGGTGGACCTTGTGTGGCAAAGCTTTGTGCAATTGTAAGCCAAGTTGTCAGCAGGCACCCTCATGATGTCCCGGAAGGTCGTGAGCAAGTCGCCTGAGGCTTTAGAGGAGGATTAGGAGGACCCACACCATGTGTAAACATTTGGGTAACCCTCCCACCAGCCTCCTCTGTAGCCTCTGGGGTGCTCACCTGTCTCTGTGAGTGGAGGCTGGACGAAAACCAAATACCAAGGAACTCCAGGTCCTGAGAAAGAATGCACATCACCTCGGCAGCTGGTCCGATTTCTCCAACTGGAAACCAAATTATGAAGAAGGGTTATTTTGGCTTTGACATTTCTTATACAATATAGACTTCATTGTCTTTTTCAATGCTAAGTTTTGTTGAATCTGCAACAAAACTAATTATTGTTATTAACTTATTTCCAACTTGCATGTACTTGTAATGGAAAAGCACAACAAACTACAATGATATTGGAAAAACGTCATGTAAAAACATAAAAAAACATCTAATTTATTCACAAAACCTGCTTTCACTTATAAGCAACAACAGCAACTGTTTTATCGATATGCTCCAAATTACTTAGAATTGTTTCAAAGTCATGAGGTCAAGAAATGATCAGATACATAGCAGATGCATTGCAAAGTTAGAAGTTGAAATCGTCTCCGTCAGTGTTTCACAGAATTTCCTCCTTCTGCTGACAGAAAACAGAGAGCTCGGGCTGGGTGGTTTTCCCAGAAGTGACGCTAAATGATGTCATGTCTTGTTTCTGCAGACAATGCAGGGCTCTTTAGTCTCCTCTTGGCAATTAGTGGTCTGATGCGACTGAGTTAAACTACGACCTCGCACATACACATCAGCTGGTCACACCACACTGCCAGGACACTCCAGTCTGTCTGACCAAACACACTGGACTTGAGCTCATGGAGAGAAGTGTGTATGTGGTCGGGAAAAGGACGCACTTCGTTAAAATTCTAACAGATTTATTTTCCTTGCAGTTGGACAGAGAAATTCCAATTGGTTATAAAAAAAATACTCTTGAAGAACACGAATACTTAAAGCCAGAGTAAAACAGAACAAGAATTTGCCACACAAGTTTTCAGAAACTTTCAGAAAATGAATTTAAAGGGCAGACTGGTACACTTGCAGTCCTGGAAAAAGCTTTTCTGTGTGTGAGTAATGGGGATGAAGCCCCGGGCTGGTCGAATGCTCGAAGAGAAAGAATTAGGAGAAATTATGAATAAAAAAAAAAGCACAAAGATACGACCATTGAAACTTATAAAGCCCAATTTTCACTCTGTTATAAAGCAGATCTTTGTCTTTTGACATCTGTATTTTCCAGATCAGAGCAAAGTGCGAGAGCAGTCCATTCCTCAGACTCTTCTTCAGATTTATGACTGTCCCTATGTGGTGGCAGAATGGTGGCTTTAGGAATCCCCAGAGCAGACAGTCTCACTCTGACCCATCAGACTCCCACCAACGGAGTAGGTCACCCAAGGGTTACAGTTTAGAAATGTACTTTCTATTCTCTGATTGGCTCAGAAGGCATTTCCATAGCCTACTTGGCGTATTTTGGGTTTTAAACACATGATTTTTAATACTGTTTGACAGCTGTAGGGGTCTTCCTGTGTCTGAGCTGAGGCTACTGCACTGACCAGTGTGCGACTGGTCTGGTGGCTTGCCTTGCTTTTGTCAGCTTAACATGGTTTTGGTCAATAAAAAAGACAACCTAGTCATTTAAGCCAATGTCGGAAATCCAGTGTGGCAAATCACCAACACTTTGTAAACTCTGTAGTTAAGGTGAGAACTGAGGTAGAAAGCATTAGTATCATGTTTTGTGAGCTTAAGAACCAGGAAATGTTCTATCTCACTCAGATTTATGATGACTCATTCAGAGACATGCATCTGTATGTTTAAAAATGATATCAATGCGTTTTCAATTAATCCAAGCAAAAACATTACTGCTGCACATCAATGTTACCTGACATGTAAACACTAGTAAATAATGCGTAAATGTATGTCTTCATAAACCACAATCAGCTCTTGCAATCAATCTATTTGTTTTAACATCCTTTTCTCCCCTCGGCAAACACCAAACAAACTTTAATTATGTGATTACACAAAGTTTGGCTGTGTCGAGGAGCGTTCATGCCCTATTGATGCGATGTACTCCATTAAAGGATTATTTGGAGAACTTTAAAATGTAAAATCCCACAACTGGAGATGCTCCTCATTCGGCTGCTGGCATTAATGACGTGCCAGAGCGCCGTTCATTAATGTCTGTACGCAGACACGATGTCTTAGAGAAGCCTTGTGAAATTACAGGGGGAACTCTGGCAGCAAAGTCCATAACAATCACAAATAACACCCTGCTATGACAAGGGAAATTATACGTCTTTGGAATTGAAATTTTTAATGGTGTGATATAATTGTATCAGCGTGAGGAATGCACTGTGCAGTAGGATGCTTTCATGTTTCGGTAAATAAGGTAGTGAGGGTTGTTGTCAGTTCTTATGATCTTTGAGGCTCTTGATCAAATAAGAAGATAGCTAATTTTCTGCTAAGAGCGTGTTGATTTATGTCGACTGCCTGTTGGTGGAGGATCACCAGAACTTTGGCTTATTAAGAATGACTGATTATGGCAGCGTGGATTATTTTTTTTGTCTTAAACTTGCACTGTAAGTGATTCATATTTGATCTCACACAACAGACAGTACGTCGAGGCAAGCCAAGTATAGGTAAAGCTCCCAAATACAGCAGGATCCGACCATAAGCAGCGAGTAATCGCATGCAGACACCAATAAGCTGGAGTCACTATACGGCAGTGGTCTGGATGTATTTATATGGCTCAGTGGCTGCACTATATGAGCGTATCAGTATAAGCAGTTCCCACACCCTCTCAGGTGTCTTGTGCTCAGGGCAGCCTGGCCCAGGAACACAGATAAAGGCAGCCTTTGTTTGCTGCTAGGAACAGGTAACCATTTGTGCCTGCTTGTGTGTGTGTGTGTGTGCGTCGGTGCGCCCTCGTGTTTGAGTGTGCTCGCATGCACGTGGGTTTGTGTGTGTGTGTGCGAGAGCAACAGAGAGACATAGGACCGACTGGCTCGCTTACCTGCGCCGCAAGAGCAGGTGTGGCTTTTTAACGACCTCCCATTCACAGCGCACGGGACATGTGCACCCAATGAAAAGAAAGGTAAACGGTGATTCCCAGTTTGCGATGCTCAAGGCAAACAAACAGGACACATACAGAATCAGCATCATTGTGCTTTTGCACCAACTTTAAAGACAGTGAAACTGTATACGTTGTACAATAGCATTGATTTTAATTTTGTTGTCAGTGTGAAATTAAATTCTGTCACCAATAAGATTCATAACAAGGATTTAATCATGTGGTGAAGTGTTGGTGGGTCTGTGTGTGAGCAAAGTAGATAAAAAGTTAACGATTAACTCTCACTCCTGTCTATTTAGTGGTAATTATGTGTTTTGAAGTGAAGTGGGCTTGCAGTTGTCAGCAAGCAGAAAAGAAAGCTGTTTTAATTTAGTAGTTTTCACAGAAACCAGAATTCTACAACAGTTTTTAACATGCCCCATAATCTAGAAAGACATTTTATAACATAATAACAACCATAACAAGATGTAAGGAAACCTGTTTCACTTTGTTTTTAAAAAAACATTAGGTATGAAGTTGGTTTTGCTCTAACGCCTTTTGAAGGAATGATAAAGGAAGTCCTTTTTATTTTCATAGCACTGCAAGTAGGTTACTTGATATGCTTGTGGATAAGTTAAGTGTTACATTACTCAGTTCTTTCACTGCTACAAAAAAAAGCATAAGAATTTCTTTGTAGCTGAATATTATAAACCAGAGGAAAGATATAAAAAGGAATAGTGAGATATTTCATGAAAAATATAAATATTTGCTCTTAAATCTGATGACAGCAGCACATTTTAACAAATCTATACAGTTATCCACAAGTCAGTAACGTCATATCACTGTGTACAAAAGAGACGACAGTAAAACAAACCCGAGTGCATGTTTTCCCTTTAGAAGTACTGAATTGAAGATAGGATTCTATGATGGAAATACATTGTTTTCACGGGGGAAAAAGTTCAAACTCTTGCGCTTGTATCCTTCTCTGTGCACGTGCACCATAACTGCTGTATGTCAGTGCTCTTTACCAGGTGTTTAAGCCAGAAGTTTAGGATTAGCTTTTCAGGAAGCTTGAGGGTAAAAAGAGACCGAGCTTCACCGGTGTGTGTTTAAAGAGCCTCTAAAGACGTCTAACTTTACGACCGCTGCTGGATTTTAACAGTCGCACACTGTAAATAAAACAGAACTGGTACCTGCTTTGTTACATGGGTCCAGGAAAGTGAACTAAAAACTGATTCCTAGCTTAGAATAGATCTCAGGTAAAAGGCGAAAGTGCTGAGGACCAACTCTCTTCCACTGTCTGTCCTCCTGTTGGGGCTCTCTGTCTGGAGTTGCAGTGTGTACCGAGATGTTAAGTACAGGGACTGAATGCTATGCGAAGAGAAGTCTTTAATTAGGGCAGGAAGACACAGCTCAGGAGACACATCAGACCTCTGTTTGTGTGTGAAGTCTTGATGGTTAAACGTCCTGCATGCATGCATGGTTTCCACAGGCGTCTGTTAAGTGAGTGTGCTTTTGTGTGAAACATCCTCTGATTCTGTTAGAATAAAAAAAATCATTTTGGTCTCATGAAATTGTGTGAGAGCAAAAAATAACTGCCTTTAGGATGATGATTGTTGATATTTAGATTATATGATCGTCTACTGCAGATATTACTGTAGATTCCAAGCATTGGATTTGTTTGCAGTTTAAATTCATCCTGGTGTTTTGGTTTGTTTAGTATAAACCTAAGCACTGCCTGTCATTAGGAAAAACTATGCCCTCATGTAGTGACCATGGGTTTCCATATTAGTAATATTTTGAGTTTACACAAGCAACACGACTGAAAACCCGTAATAAATCTTTCTGATATTAGGGCCTCTGGAAAGCTCTGCTTCAAAAACAGACTTGTTGAGACTTTATTTTGTAGTAAAAATTCCTGAATGAAGTCTGAAAGACCACAAAAATTATTACCAGTAAACACAGTTTGTTACTACATGAGCAAATTCAAGCAAGATCACTACCAAACATAACTAATTTTAGTAGGGAATATTCACTAACTGCACCACCTTCTCTGGGCCTAAGGCCATTTTAAATAAACCAACAGAAAACTGGAAATCTTGAACAGCCCTCCTTTGTGTGTAAAAATAGACTAAATGTATGCCTTGTTAGCCAAAGCATTTTAATTCAAAAGGTATTGTCCCTTATGACTTTTATAGCTAACTTAGCTCTATTAACATTGGACGCTGTATAGATGTTTTACGTATGCTGGAACGCAGGCTGCAGATTCAGGGGACACTTTAAAACTGTATATTGAAAACAAAAGGAGACACTCTGCAGGTATAATGACACTCAGAGAGGAAATCAGTGCAGGTGCTAATCTGCCTGCGGCTCAAAATTGTCATGCACTAAAAGCTTCAAACTTTTACAAGTGAGGCCACAATATGATGAGCACCTGAAGCCTTCATGAAATCACAAACAGTAACAATATTCCCATATATAATACAGGTATTACAGATAGTTTAATATAATTTGAGTTCGTAGAGGACAGTGATGAATGTCCCATCTCTTTCAAAACCATCATATCATCAAAAATGATAATTCCCAAAATAAATGACAGTTTCTCCCCAGTCAACATTTTAAAGTCTGTTTAATGTCAGAAATAGGGCATTTAGGGTTAGGGTTATTCTAAGGTGTTACAGTCTCTTTTTTAATATTTTTAGACAACATCAGCAATTATTTAAAGATGATATCATATTTATTTATTACCGGGGTAGAGACATTCCCCTCATTTTTCTTGTGTAAATAATCGGTTTGCTCCCTCTCTGTTGCAGCTCCCATGTGCCTGGTGAGCCATGTTCCCTGGTTATGGATTCTCACACTTTCCTAATTTCCAACCCCACCTTCACGCTTTTCACTGCCGAGGAGAGAGGCCCAGCATGTGGATCCCGCGCTCAGCAGAGTCTCAGGCTGCCAGTGAGACCCAGGAGGACAGGCCCCTCGTGCACCCCTGTCACCACAAACACGTGGCCGTTTGCCAGCAGGAGACATTGGCGTTTATCGAGCTACAACCATCAGCAACTCCTAAATCAAAAGGCTTTGTTTCTCAGAGGACAAACATCACTTCAGATCCACAAAGAACGACGCGGGCTCTGCCGATGAATGGCTTCAGACAATCACTGAATGAACTTAATGATTTGCACAGAAGCTGCCACAGGTCAGGCAATGAAATGGAAATTGCCGAGGGTGGCGTTGATATCGAATGCCAAAATGGCGTCAGGACTTCTTTGCAGGATCAAAGCGAGAAGCCGCGGACGGTCACAACTGTTTGTCGTCCCCTCCACGCAGCTCTCAGCCTCCCTCTGTCCCTCCCCCTGTCCTCTCTGTACACAAACAGAGACTCCTGGGAATCTCAATTGACTTGTTCCCCATCCTCACCTGAATCTACGAGCTTTCAGGGCCCAGACTCCTGCCCGCCCCAGCGGAGAACTTCACAAGGGTCAATCAAAGAGAAATCCATCCGTAAGTTCTTTAAGAAACAACCCCTCAACGTGTTAGCATGGCTTTCTTTATCTAATGACTTTTTTCTGTGCTCCTCAGGGCGAAAGATGCAGGTTTATTCTCCTGACAGCCCGAGCGACGAGTCAGTGAGCAGTCCAATCCTTGAAGCGGACTACATCTTTCCCGGGCCCTTTGCAACTTTCCTGGAAGAGGACCTCAGTGGATTATCCTCACTGGAGGCCATTTCTACTCCCTCATCCACGGACGGC
Organism: Menidia beryllina; assembly: GCA_013363375.1. NCBI lineage: Eukaryota > Metazoa > Chordata > Actinopteri > Atheriniformes > Atherinopsidae > Menidia > Menidia beryllina. The sequence goes on from JABUIW010000028.1 coordinate 15,343,270, forward strand.
GCAGCAGATCTCCCAAGCTTCAGTCAGGAAGATATTTTCAACGTATCCGAAGAGCCCCTGCAGATAATAGAGGACTCGGAATCAGGGGTCGGGGAGGAAATTGGGAGCATAGACGCGTCGATTCCCCCAGGAGGGAACTTTTTGTCACGCAGCCGTCACGGCGACCAGGAGCGGCGCCGCTTCTCTGCCTCGGAGCTAATATCGAGACTTCAGCTGTCTCAGAGGAAGAACTCCTTCACCCTGAAGCTCGGGAAGTCCCTGTCTGCTCGGGTGGCCTCAAGGGACAGACAGAGCTCCAGCAGCCTCAGCCCCAGCTCTGACTGTGAGTAGACTGTCCAGCCAGCGCCTCAGTGAGAGGTCAATCAGACCAGGATTTACGGAGGCGACGACCAAAATCTGCTGCAAGGCTACAAAGTACAGAAAATATGCATTCTGAGGATAAAACTCCATTCTTTCAAAATAAATATTTCCAAGAATTGTGTTAATAGTGGCGTGTCAATGATGAAGCCCCCTTTACTCAGCCCACTGTTTTTGTCCCAAACCTTCACTATCTGTTTGAGAAACTCCTTTAATGTCATACTTCTTGAGCCCGAATGGCTGTATGACAAAAAAAACAAACATTGGCTTTGTAATGTTGTGGCCCAGTGACAGATTTTGAGAAATGTTTAACCAATAAAAATGCCAGCAGTCACTAAAACGCATTGGAGGTGAAAAATAGCTCCAGCTCCAGCTCTCTGTCAGTTTTTGTTTGGTAGATTGACTCACTGCAGCTGGCAAAAGATGTTGTCCATAAATCTTTAAAACCTAGATACTAAAAAACAGTTTTAAATGCATAGAAAATAACAAGCTCAGCAGACAAAATCAACCTAATCAGTGAAAACAGGATAAACACTATAACTCATCCCTAATCGAGCCAAAAGATTACCTCAAATTTGGCTTATGAGTATGATTCCACGCCGCAAAGCTGGCAGTCTTATTCAATCCTTTTATCTACCTTCTCACTTCTAAGATGATAGAAATGTCAAACATCTGCAGAAAGGATTTAAGGGAGTGGCTCCTGCTACTAAAGGAAAAACATGACTCATTCAGTAGTTTTAGGTTACTTTATTGATTGGTTGATTCCTGGTATGTGTTACATCTTGTTTTGTTTCCTCCACAGATAAGCCAAACTCCAGGCACCGCAGCTCTGGAGGCTCCAGTGATGGGGACCCCCACAGTCCTGTTGGTCTGCCCCCTCCACTGCCCAGCAGCGACAATGGGATGACCTTACAGCGCTGGAGCACGAAGCTTGGGTAAGAAGTAACCAACAGAAACAGGTTTTCTACACAAAATCTGTAAAGACTTAACATCGTGTGATGATCTGCTTTCACATTTTCTTCACAGAATGCGCAAGAAATCCATAGAGGAGGACATGAGCATACTTCCATCTGTTCACTGCTCAAATCGACTGTCGCGTTTTTTACCAAGTTGTATGTTTGCCCCAATTAAGTTCTCCTTTGCAATTAGCCATTTCGGCCAAGTCTCGCCAGCTTTAATCTGGAGCTACATTTTTTGATTTTGCAGCGATCCTCTACCAGGAGTACAGCGACGTCGCCATCAACAGAGAGATCCAGAGACAGCAGGGGAAGGAACCGGGCACAGAGGAGGAGGGGCTCCGGGACGAAGGCTCAGACGGGACACCGTCTCCATCCAACCTGTCGCCGTCCAGCTCCTTTCGCTCCTCCAGAGGCTCTGCTTTCGCACTCTGGCAGGACATACCAGATGTCCGAAGCAGCGGCCGGCTCGACAACTTCAGCAACGAGGAGAGAAAACTGCAGGAGGTGAATGAGACGTCAGTCTGTCTCTTTATTCCCAGGGACGGAGCAAAGAGTTGAGCACAGGTAGCCTTTTCCTGACAAGGAAAAGGTTACCTGGTTCCTGGCACACACTACGAATAGAAAGAACTATGAAAAAATGCCCAATCTAGCCTACCTGAACCCAACTCAAATCCACATCCAACCCCATCAAATTGAAGGATTTAAGTAATTTAAAACAAACAAACATGATGCTACAGATAACTGAAAAATTAGATTGTTAGTAAAAAATTCACATAAATGCCTGAGACAGATGTAAGTACAGCAAAATGGCTGAAAACTGAAATAATAAAAGAATACTTAGTAACCATAAAACATAAAAGAAAGTCAAATCTACTATAATCTAGGCAAACCACACAGTAAAAGAAATACATGAAGAACAAATCCATAGATTAGAAGTCGTGTACGATCAAAAATAGACAATTTTACCAAGAAATAAGACAATCGATACAAACATGAGCCGAGAAATCATCATGTGTAATCCCAATGTAACAGACTCTCTGTGTGACTGTGACAGCTCTTCAAACACTGTTTTTTTCCCACTCCAGGCAAAGTTTGAGCTGGTGACATCTGAGGCGTCATACATTCGCAGTCTGACCATCGCCGTGGACCATTTCATGTTGTCCCAGGAGCTCGCGGAATGTCTTGGAGCTCAGGATAAGCAGTGGCTCTTCTCAAAGCTGCCCGAAGTCAAAGATGTCAGTGAGAGGTGAAGTGATGTCCGGCTGATTCTCTAAAAAGTTTAAGTTTGGCCCCTCAGATACTGGTTTTCCCTCTCTGAGCGCACTTTCCCTTAAACGCTTCATCTGTAGGTTCCTCCAGGATCTAGAACACAGGCTTGAGGAAGATATTCTCCATTTTGATGTGTGCGACATCGTCATGGATCACTGTCCAGCTCTACGGAGGGTTTATTTACCTTATGTAACCAACCAGGCTTATCAGGAGCAGACATATCAGCGACTGCTGTGAGTAATTATTGTTTTGGCTGTGATTTCCATGTGTTATCTACTGGAGATCTGAGCACACACTGTATATAAAGTCCAATTGTTGTGCACTGGATGTCCAAAATATCCTGTGGGGGTATTCACAGGTTACGTTACACCTGCATGACTTAACTTGCAGGTGGCCCATCTCGAATGAGCTGAGCTTTTTACTTGGTGAAAAGGAGGCTGGAATTTTGATTCACTTTCATTAAAAGTAATTGAGAGTTGCTCTCGTCTCGTCCTCTCAGGCAAGAAAACCCGCGTTTCCCAGGCATCCTGGCCCGCTTGGAAGAGGACCCCATCTGCCAAAGACTTCCGCTGACCTCTTTTCTAATCCTCCCGTTTCAGAGGATCACACGGCTTAAAATGCTGGTGGAGGTACATGATCAAACACTCAATGCAGAAATCATGCTCACACATAAAGTCAAACGTCAAGTTGGGCTGCAAGAACAGACACACGGGGACAGCTGAGCAATCTACTGTTCTCTTTTTTCCATAAGATCGTGTGACAAAAGTATTGTTTACTCTTTACCCATCTGCAAAACCCTCTTTATTTTGTCAGAATATCTTAAAGAGGACAACACCAGGCTCCCGAGATGAGGACACTGCTACGAAAGCTTTCAATGAGCTAAAAAAGGTGGTGATTATCATCTCTAATAGCCAGTTGGATGAGTTCATGTATAACAGTCATACAGTAATAAGCATGTTGGTGTGTGTCTTCTTAGATCATCAAAGAATGTAATTCCAGTGTGCAGTCAATGAAGAGGATGGAGGAACTCATCCATTTAAACAAGAAAATCCACTTTGAGGGCAAGGTAACTGAAGTTTTGGCTGTTGTTCTTTTTACACTTTTGTGTGAAAGTTTTCATGTATCGCCTGTGATTTATTTCTTTGCAGATCTTTCCTCTGATCTCCCAGTCCCGCTGGCTGGTGAAACACGGCGAGCTGTTGGAAATGGACACTCAGACGATGAGCATTTCTGGATCAAAGCTCAAGCTGCCCACAAAGCCTGTGTACCTCCATTTGTTCAATGACTGTCTGCTGCTGTCTCGGAGGAAGGAGTGAGTGATACCTGTGCTCCTTTAAGATTTGTAAAAAAACAAACAAACCTCTCTATACCCTGAAACACGTCGGATGCTTTGTTCGCCACTTGTGTGTTGTTATTGCAAGGATTTCTGTTTGGTCAGACATCATCAGTCTGAGCGATAAAAGCCAGTTTTTATTCAATTGTAACATTTCTAGATTATACATACCATTAACTTGCTCATTTTTAGTAATTTCCTTTTTCAATTTTTTTTCTTACCCTTTATTTAGTTTGAGTAAGAGGCAAACGGCAGAATTAGATCAGCCTATTTTCTTACTTAGACGCCACTAAGGGTCTCTGTGACTTTCAAACAAAACTTTTCATACCTCTCTATAAGCTGAGGGAAGTATATTCACAAATATATTCATTAATATATGATGAACAATATCAAAATGTTGTTGTGTCACTCATTTATTTTGGAGATTTGATATGAGTCAAAAAGTTCACATCCCCTGAATAGAAATCAGCATGACTTCAAGCATGAGCACACATAAATTTGACCTCAAATGAAGGACCTGAGTCTGTTTTTCTCCTCATATTATTAATAACATTAGCGAAAATACAACCTTATTTAATTAGAAGTGATAGTTACACCAGAATCTAAAGAAATTATTCATTGAGTCCTAATACCCGTTTGCACCAGATTTGAAAGTTGAGCCACTGACCTTGATTTTGACCATGAATAAACAGAGTTTGTGCCAAACTGGATTAAATTCCCTCAAGGCTTGTCAGAGATATGGCAGTCACAAGAAAAGGCTCGAGAGACTCAGAAACAGCCTCGACACAATGCATTCACCTGTGGCTACTGCCGAAACAAAAACCTCTAAAGAATTACACCGGGTACCTTTGTTGACACCCTGTTGACGGTAAAATGACGTCTTTCCTTTCCAGTACGTGGAAGTTCATGGTGTTTGTACACGCCAAGATTGGGGAGTTGAAAGTGAAGGATCTCGGTCAGAAGCTGCAGGGCATCTCAGGCTTCATCTTCCACCTGCAGCTGTGTGAGGGGCAGCAGCTCAAACATCAGATCCTGCTCAAGTCCCACACCGAGTGAGTAACGTCCCTCTGTCCAGCCACTCGTCCACGGCCACTCTTCAGGTCAATCTAACTGCCCTCATTGGTTCTGTGCCCATCAAGGAGCGGGAAGCAGAGGTGGATCACTGCCATGTTCCCATCCGACCCACTTGAGGACATTGAGCAAGCCAGTGAAAATGAGGGTGAGTATAAATCACAGGTGCACAATTAATCAGTGTAAATCTCTCATTCAAACATCTTCTAATGTTTCTTCCTGTAGATATATCCCAGGTTCAGTGTATCAGAAGCTATCAGGCCCAGGAGCATGATGAGTTAACTCTGGAAAAAGCCGACATTCTTCACGCTAAGACCATCACGAGTGATGGTAAGAGATTTGAAAAATGTTTCACATAAACCGTATTCAGCCTTAAACTTGAACCTTTATCAAAGCAGCTCATGTGCATACAACGTCTAGTAGTGGGTTTGACGGCTAAGGGCTTCTGTGTTTCGCCAGGCTGGGTGGAGGGCATCAGACTGTCGGACGGGGAGCGGGGCTGGTTCCCCAAATCTTACGTGGAGGAAATCACAAGCCGCAGCGCGCGCCTCCGCAACCTCCGAGAAAACATCCGCATCAAATGTGTCACACAGAAACTGAGGGGGGAAGATTGACCGTATTTAACTGCAAGCAAGTCCATCTGGCAAATGAGCATTTTTAAGCTTTGGGACTTTTGCTTTGGACTTAGCTGGATGTGGGACTGGCGTGTAGCATGCAGGTGCTGACACAAGCCAACAGTTTTAATCTTTCTTTGCATGTTTCTAAACTCAGCAGCTTAATTCAACAAGCTAGAGTGAACGCAAGGCTTTTAATGCAAATATCACATTTTAGTCTAAAGGAGTTTTTGAAACAATGATAGCTTGTAGACATCTAAACATTTTGACACTTCGACTGAATTCTTAAAAGTTTTCTTAAAAGTTTTAGTGCAGTTACTTTATGCTTCACTTTATGCTTCACCTGAACAGCCTTTCAGTTCCATTTCAAAGTCTTGTCAGTTAAATAAGACAAATGATGGTACCATTTCCCAAATATGTAAGAATCTCCTCAAGACTGTCCTGAAAAGTACACTGGAGATATGTTCATGTATTCAGAAAAAATACATCCTGCTGCTGAGAAATGCACTGCAGGCCATTTGTTTTATGTTGACTAAAGCATTAAACATGCCGCTCTATAGTTTACATGTTCAACAATAATTTACAATAGTGTGAGAGGAAGTCCCTGGTTTGATTATTTTAATAAGTCTGAATCTGCCCAGTCACACATTGCTGATTTCAGGTCAGTCAGCAGAGTCCAGATTTAATTCATCCTTCCATGCCTAGGGCATAATTATCTGTTCCAAATCTGTTGTTTTGAGTCAGTTTCACTCACACCATCCTGCTTTGTAAATGTTAACCAGGCTCCAAACATGTAGCAGTTAGCTGAAAATGGCCCCCAACCAATGCACTATTTCAGACTGTTTGAATATAATTTAATGGGGGGGAGGGGGACAGAAAGCAGAAAGATGTAGACATTTGTAAAAAAAGAAAAAGAAAAAGAGAATGAGTAATATTTTGTGCCCTTTAAAGCAGGAAACCTGACAGAACTACATTTTTAGCACATTGCTATGAACCATGTAAACCATGCACATTCTACTTCAGCCAAAGTAATTCAGCGTTGTTTGTCCCAGTTTAACACCGGGAGTTAAAAGAGTCTGGAGTTCTTTACGTCACATTTGGGGCAGAATGTAACGGTGCCATCACACGCAAAGCACTAAAACTTTTAGGTCATCTTCCTTCGCCTAGTTTCCCCCGGTCAGTGTGAAAATCCCCAAACGATTGAAGGCGCAGTGTAACTGAGCTGAGACCTGTTGTTGATGGACCACTATAATCACCACTCAAGTGTAAACTCTTCCAGTGGCACATGACATATTTTGACCCCACTTTTTTTCTATAGTGAATTGTTAGATGTAATTTAAATGGTTGCTGCTGCAGCATGTGTATTTATATTCCTCTAGATTCTAATGTAAATGTATTTTACTGTAGATGGCTTCCTGTATAAAGAGTAGTAGAGTGGTTCATTTATGAGTGTAATTTATATGAACAAATATTTTACAAATACAGATACTTACATTTCATTGGCCTAAACTTGGCAGTTTTAAGCCTGATGTCACGATGAGTCTAAATGCTGTCAGACACTGGATGTTTCGAGGGTTTCTGCACCCTTCTGTAAATGTTTAACCACTGAAATAAACACAGATACTTACATCATGTTGTATGTGATAAAAAAGCTGTTTATTGGTGAAGATCTACATACAGTTATATACATGTTTTTTTGGCCCCATCCTCTGCTCTACATCCTGTGCCCTGGTCTTATACTGGGTCATGCCCTCATTTCCGTTTGTGCCCACATTAGAGGGCTATAAGTATCCTCTAAGTTCTTCCTATTGAAAAAAACACCAAAATATATTGAAATTAGGGTGATAACATTTTCTCTCCACTACCTCTCCATAATTGAGGCCCACATCATTGCAGTACGTACAATATCCACATGTTTTTAGATTGGTAATTACATTGCATTGTGAAACTTTTAATCAGCTCCGCCCGTTGAGGTGACACTGGTCAGCTGCTATGATCGGCTTCTCCGACTCCTTCCTGCACCTCCGAAGCTTTGGCACAATGGGGGGAGGAGCTCGGCTTACAGTAACGTGGCTACTTCGATCTGGCTGCAGAGAGCAGAGAAAATCAAATTCCTGCAAAGTTGTTTCACATTCCCAGTTTCACCGAGCTGTGTTTCCCTCAGTTCAGTCCTCTTCTACATTTAGTCAACTGTCATACATCATAACAGGGGGGGGGCAGTCACACATAAAGCCATCACAACAGCACAACATTCAAACCAATGTAAAGAAACAAGAAGAAGAGTTACTAAAGACTAATAAGTGTGCGAATCAGCATAGAAATGTATCAGCAAAGGGGATTGGCCATCTTTTCATTTTCACGCAACAACAGCAAAAGAAAAGTATAAACAGAATTGTAATGTTCTTCCTTTATTCCCAAACATGTTCCTTTTCATCACAAACCAAAACAGCTGAAAGAAGCCAATCAAGAAAATTACACAGACAAAGTACCCTCAGCAAAGAGACTATATACCTGTGTCCGTTGCTTATAGGCAAACCACCTGAGCTAGAACATGCAAATCAGCCCTTCGGTGGGGACCCAATCTGGTCATTTCACTTCACACCCGGCTCATTAACTCTATTCAAATTCAAATGTTGGTCCTGCCCATTCATTTCCTGGACCCCTGAAGACATGTGTGGCTTTCAAACACGAAACTGTCTAACCTGTTGTAGGTGAAAGATCCAGGTCTGGTAATCCTCCAGGCAGATGCAGGAGACCTGCAGGGGCTCCACCAGCTCACCTACCCCCCAAAACAGTGATCAAAAGAGGTCAGCACACTGTATTTCGCATATTCAGGCTGGATCCTCCTAAACGTGCATCGGTGTCAAACGTGCACCGTTTACCTATGAGTTCAAACTCCAGCCGTCCAGGCAGGGAAGAGCGCTCCACTGCTTTGATGCTGTGTCGTGCCAGCCTGCCCTGTTAGAGATAAACAGAAGAAAACAGGTTTTCAGGGTTGCATTGTGCAGGCACATGAGCGGAATCACACATTAATGACATTAATTAATGACGTCATTAATTAAGATGCTCGGTGGAAAACATCCAGCAGGTTTTGAGCTACAAAACCTGCCACGCGTTCTTTGTGCCATGTGTCAAAAGAAAAAAAAAACACATAATGATGAGCAGGACACAAAGTTGGACCAGGGTGGTTGATGATGAAGTGTCATTACGGAATTTTATCAGAGATGTTTCAAATTACCTCATACTTTATATTGAGACGCATTCTGTCAACAGAAAGCAGCAGGATGTCTTGAGGAAAGAGAACCATCAGTCTTTCCTGGAGTCCCTACAGAACAAAGCCATCGATATCTGTGTTAGTGAAATAAACTACAGTATGAATGCACATGGAAACTAAAGCTGTGTTCTCCGTCACACACTGTGGCCACTTTGCTAAATGTACAGAAGGACCAACTTACATTTGGCTTTAATTACTGCAGTAAATTTAAACTTGTGCCTCGTTCTTTGTGGTTTGGGCCGTACCCAACCACAGCCTCCACATTAATGCTGAGATATGCAAATAAAAGAAGTAAGAGAGGGCCACAAAGTGAGCAGAAGTGGAGCATAAGGCATTTCTCTATGGAATTTCAATTTCCCCCACAGACAAAGGTTTATTGGAAACCTAATAAAGCGGCATTTGTGTATCTAATTGCCATGTTTTTTTGCCCTATAACATTTTTGTTTGAACTCAATTAAAACTGCTGCTGTTGAGTCAGATTGCTCTGTTAAACAAAACGAAATCAAATGATGGTGAAAACCACATCATCATGTGCTGGGTAAAAGAGCATGCATACTCTTTCAGACCTATTTCTTAGCAACAGAAGAGGAAATGCGGGATATGTGGTTATGGTTTTTCGACAGAACTGAAATTTTAAAGTTTATCTGCACTCACATGGTAAACGCTGAGGGGACTGGGTTCAAGGCAGATTTTTAAATGATGATACGTGTTAGAGATGGATATGCTAATACATAATGATTCCATTTAGAAGTTACCCAGACAAGTCACAGTGTTAGAAGCAGGTTTGTAGCCACGTCTGCTGTCAATTTGTTGAATTTCTTTTACCGCAACTATTGCTGCAAAGCAGGCATGAGGTGCAAAACCCAGAAGTAAAAACAAAACTTGACATTTGAAAAAAAAAATATATATATGTTAAAAACAAAAATAGCCCCAAAAGCAAAACATTTTAGGAGAACAAAAAAACAAGAGGTCAATTCAGAGACACAAATCAATTACAAAAAAAAGACAGTGCTTTTGTGTGTGTCATAAATTTGGCTGAAATGTGTGTATACAGGACCTGAATGACTAATTTGTGCAATCATAATACCTTGTCTATGAGGCACATGCATTTTGGCACTGTGCAAAAGACTTGAACAAAGCATTCATTTTGTTTCATGATCATTCAACGCTATTTAAATATCTTATTCAGTGATTCGACATCTGGTCCCTCAGAAAGCCAACACAACAAACCCAAAGCGATTAAAGAAGGGGTCGTAGAGTATTAACTACCTGTCTCTGTGTGTTGATTATATGAACAGTGGATAGGTATCCTGGGTGACCCATATGCTGAATGGGCGAACCTTCCCACTGCCATATTGGAGCTTGCAGTAAGTAATTTTTCAGCTCCTCTCTTTTCCAGTGTTCATCACATGGTAACTAGTAGAAAGAGACGTGAAGATAGAATTAACTGCAAATCAAGCTTGCTACATTTTAAACATAGATGTACGCAGATTTGCTGCAGCTCATCATTACAAGGTAGGAGAGAGCACAATGGGAGGGACTCAGAGGTTTCATCTGGGACTTGTATCTTCTGTCTTCTATGTGCTGCATCCATTTCTGTAACTCGGCAGCACTAGAACATACGAACACTTTTGAGTCCACCACTGGACCTGGATGAAAGAGGGAACAGCATAAATCATGCTTAGTGCTTTACACTGTGCTGCCACAGGTTAGCTGAACTGGGTAGTTTCCACTGACTCACTGCTTATCTCAAACATGTGTGGTGAATGGGATTCATCAGAGTTCAGGGAGATGGCCTGAAAGGAGAGTCCGGAAAGCGGAAGAATGCCCTGCAACATAAGTGAAGACGGACATTAAGAAATTTACCTAATCATCCAGAATGCATAAGCTACCCCTCAGGCATTACAAAAGGTGCTGAACTCAAAACTTTATAAAGGTACTGATGTCTTGTCTCCCAAAATTCTCAATGCTTGCTGTTTGTGTGGGCCCCATATTCTGTTTGATGTTTGGTTTCAGGTCTTCAAATATGTTGAAAATTCCCTGGCTCTTGAGGCTCTTGTATGTGCCTAAACTTGATTATGGACACATCTGGACTACTTTTGGCTTATACATAGGGCTGAGTTATGACACTGGCAAGCCTTAAGGTTGGCCAACGTGGCCAACTTTGTAGTATGGAGATGTGCTTCAAAAGTCATTAAGCAGCTTTGGGGCTTTGCATGGGTTGTGGAAAATATTGTGAGGGAGAGATGTGACCCAAAAGCCAATAAAATTTAGATTTAGGACGTTTGGTGGAAGCAGCTGCACTCATCCTCATTCAACCCCATTATTGGAGGGCAAATATGAACCAAGGAAAAATGCAGGTGTAAGCCACGTTTGGGCCAAACATTCCTCTCTACGTGTGTGTCTCTTGCGTTTTTCTGCAGGCAGCTCTTTGTTTGATTTCCAGCAGCCTGCTGCTTTAATATGCTGTGTCAGCTTTGTCTTCTCCAAAACACCCAACAAAAACACTCATATCTGTGAGAGAACAAAGCAGTTTCTCAGCTGTCCAAGTAAAGCTGCAGAAATTCTGTCGTCGTTCCTGGTATGTTATCTCTCGCGTCAGCATCTTTAAGCAGAGGTGTTGCAGAAGTGGACGGAGTACCTCATATTTAAAATCCTGTCTGGAGTGGTCCAGAGAAAGGATCAACAGGTGGAAGTAGAACAATACCAGGAAGTGTTCAGTTGTCTCCTGTGGACACAAACGTAAAGAATAATAGTTGTGGTTTAGCTGTGCTCTGTCTGGTAAGTCACTTATCTTGCTGCATATCAATGATTTGGCTTGAAACGGCCTTCTGCTTTTGTGTAAACAGCTAAATATGTTAACCAGAAGTTTGCATGATGATCTTTCAGGGCCAACAGGTGACTATTACACCAGTCAAACTGACTTTTTTGTGTTTTTTAAGGATTATTGAAGTGATACTCAACCTTCCAGCTGAATCTTCAGGATATGCCATATTACCTGTGTGTATTTGTTGTAGAAAGACACCAGGGAGGAGTGTATGATCTCTCCATACATGTGGGCAGGTTGGCCTTCCCAGCCCCTGATTGGCTGCTGTGAGTAAATCCTGTGATGTAGCTCGTCTCTGCTACGGCCCCACACCACCACCTAGTGACACAAAAAGCATGAGACCAAGTCCGCAGACAGTCGGGCACATTTATTTTTGGAGCATTTTCTGTTTAATGTATAAACTCGCAGAGGCCTTTTCTTCTAAGTGTCCTGGTTTAACCCGCTTACCCAGTGTGAGTCAGCCATTACTCAGCAAACGTCATGCAAAATGTGCCAAACTAGGTCAGCCTCTCATCAAAGAACTTAGTCAAAGTCGACTTTGTGTGAAACACGTGGTTGGCTGTGAACGTTCATATCTTTTTTTTAAGGTTCTATAAAAGTGTGTGGAAACTCATGTTTTTTTTTTGCCACAGTGTCTCATCCCAATTTTATTTCCTGTTAAATTTGAATCACAGGCAATGCAAAATGTCTCACTTTTGTCATGGAAACTTCTGCAGCCTGTGTACACGCAGTGTGTCTGGCCGCAAAACAGATAAAAGCGGAAAGTGTAGACATATACAAGCTTACACCTTTCTTAGTCCGCCGGAGCATCAAAAGCATTGAAGTTGCTACTCAGACTCAGCCACACGATCGCGCTGCAAAGCATACTATGTCTTACAGAACACACACACACACACACAGAGCACAGGGGATGAGCAACCTCTTGTTCCAGGTGTCGTACAGAGAGTTTGTGTGGTGGAGGTGGCGGCGGTGGCAGCTGCTGCTCATCACTACTGTTTCTCACTGTAAGCTGAAGTTTCGTTTCTCCTAGACTCCATATCCTGAAAACACACACACAGGCAGCACACACATATTGAAACATATAGAGAAAAAAAGCGCCATGTATCTGTTTCTGGGCACAGCAGCTCAGTGCTTTTCGTGGTCTTTTTTCGTTGGTCTTTTTTATGTATAGATGGGGGTTTGGGTCCAGGGTTTCCTTTGCTGAAGTGACCGTATGCTGGCCTTTAATTCAGGACTACCGTTTTGAATCTTTGAGAAACAAGTCTGTGTTCTACGCAGGCAACAGGAAGGTGAATTGGGAATGAACAGCATCAGGGTTCAGTGTGAATGACATGTCTGCCTCCCTCCTGCTAACCAGCGGCAGCCAGACATAATCAGATTATGATAGTCAGAGGGAGATCAGCCCCCCCCCCCCACCATGTTCATCCCAAACTGCCAGACTTTGTTGCCTTTGTACTTCCCAGGACTATGAGGTATATTTATTCTATTTAAATTCAGTCTGAAAAACATCCTCAAATACAACCACAAACAGCTTCACAACTGCATGTCAAACTCAACATCCTTCAGCTCTATTGTGTAGAGATTCCACAAAAAAAGCCTCAGTGTCTTATTTTAAAGGGTTTAAATAAACCCTTTAAAAACTAGTATCACATGAACATGAGTCAAACTTCTAAGTCAGTTTTACTGACTAAATCTATTAATACATTAGTTTTACTGATTGTTAGAGAGGGCAGCTCTGAATGAGCCTTGCTGAGGTAACATTTGGTTTTAGACTTTGAACAGCGCCCTGCAGGATCAACCAGGTAAAGATGCAATATTTCTCTCCAATATGCCAAATCAGTATTACTTACATCCATCATTTATAGCAGCCTGATGCCGACTTTGTAAATGAATTTGTATAATTATTGTTCGTTTTGTTCGCTTCAGCTACATGAAACACCGACCCTCTGAAACAACCTTTTGTTTCCCTGTGACGTTCAATTCCCCACATGGAGAGTACTGTTTATCTTATCACTGACAACATCCTTTTTTCAGAGTTTGTTCTTTTTTGCGCACAAAATGGTCAAAACCTGCTCACCGCGACAGTGTATTTTACACACTGAACAGCCGTCAAGTGTGAGCAAAACTGTGGCACACACACAGACACCCACAAAGCACATCTACGTAAAAGCTAGTGTGAAAAAGGACTCATATTTGTCTGTTGTAGAATCCTGTAATAAGCCATATGTTGCCAATAGCTGTACTGCTTAAACAGCCACATATGAGGTTTTGCTCTTGTTTGTGATTAACCTCTTGCTAATCCCCATGCCCTAAAGTAAGCGAGGATTTGTCCCGCCTTTGCGCTGCGTTAAACCTCTCCACGCTCCTGCCGTTGTCTTAAATTAATCTGTTAATCACATCAGTGCAGCATCACTAACTTCCCAAGTTCATGTTGAGTAAATAGGAGCCAATTAGTTCTCCCCTCTGTTTGTTCTGCTCAACTCTGATGGGCAGGAATCCTGCGGATGTCACCTGCTGTTGTGATGGGGATGTTTCTTCACTTCAGAGCCTCCAACAAATCCTGGTGGTGTGAAAATAAGCAGCACAAACAGGCCTCCTACTAAAAGTTCCGGAATTTGCTGCCACACTGGAGGGAGGAAAATATAAAAGAGCTGCTTTACAGTGTAGCCCTCCTGTGACAACTGAAATGCCACCGAAAACCGCAGGAGTCCTCTTTTTCACTTCAGAGACCGCTTCCTCCTCACAAAGCCACATTTAAACATCTAAACCGACCTAAAAGTCACAAGATTTAGATGTATGATTTAAATTCACATTTTTAGATTAGACAACCCCAGTGTATTCATGTCCGACCCCATTTCAATTCTAATATATTTTTTAAAGTTAAAAATACAGTATCCGGTGTTTACCTTTAGTGTATTTGTATTTTTAACAATCATCAATCAGATTTAAATATAAAACTTTGTTTCTTACCCTAAATTGTCCCCCGAGAGTTCCAGGAGTTCAATTTCATCAGGCCCCACTTCATCCACTCCAGTATGCCTCTGGGTAACGCTGCAGCATCCCATGACCAACAAGGAGTCTGTCCCCTCTCGTCCAGACTCGTCTCAGTCTCTCCTCCACGCACTGAGCACCATCTGCCGAGGCAGTGATCCAAACGGTTTGTGCGTGCGCCACATTAAAACCAGAGAGATAACGTGAAAATGGGGGGTGGAAGGGTTTAAAAGAGGATATTGAAAGGAGGAGGAGGCATGGTGGCACGGCTCGAGTTCCTCCTTTTTGCCAGCATGTGCATTTCCATAGAGCTCTGAGGGACAGCAAAGGAATAAACACAATAAAACGTGTTGGGTAGAAATTGAAGATAAAAGTGGTAAGCTTTTGTTGAGTCGCGGTGTTGCAGTTGTTCCTTCCTTCCTGTCAGTTGGGTGTCTGCAGAGGATTGAGCAGCTTCCTCTGTTTGGTTGTTTTACTCTCTGAACCTGCTAATGCGTCAACGTGACGAGTAAAAACCATCCGTGTCGTTCCTCCGACGCACAATGACCAAATGAGGGCTGAAAAATGTTGCACCTCTCTCTGTTGATAACCCAAGCTCCCCGGTGTCCTCAGCCTCCTCACCGATGAAGCATGTGGGTGAAGAAATCATCCTGTTGCGAAAGATGTGACCATGTCTGCTAATGTGTGTGCGGTTGGACAGTCAAGAGAGATAATTATGACTTAGTACACCAAGAGGTTAAGGACTACAGTCAAAACAAGCTGCAACAGCTGTGAAGTGGAGCGCCGCCAAGAAAACTAGAAAAGCCAAGAAAGTTTTTCAGATAATCTGCCATTTCTGTACAATGGTGAAACTTGACGTGAGAGAGATGACTGGAGGATGTTCTTTCATTTGATAAACCATCTGTGCTCAAAGGTTCCTAAATACTTTCTTTAATAAAAAATAATTAATAAAAAGGATAAAAAATGGATAATTGCAGCCCATTTCCTCTTTATTGGTGCCGTCTGAAACATGCGTCTGATGTGATATCTAGTCTTTAAATGATCATGCTGAGCTTGAGTCCATCTTGAAGTGTTGGTGTTGTTAACCCTGACAGGATGGGAGTAGTCTCTGCTGCTGAGCAAATACCAGGGTCCTCGAGCAGATAAAGTATTTAAATGGAGAGCTGAGGTCATGGAGGTGGTGTTGATACAATGGGCAGACTTTTAATGATTCATTTGCTCACCATTTGGTAAAACATTCACAGAATTATCAGGGAATGATGACACACACATGCCCTCCACCCCTGACTTCTGCCACCTGGATTCAGTTATTTGGCTCTTGTTGGTGGTCTTTGGGTAGCACACGGTTTGCATTCCTGTTGCCGTTGGCCTGTGAAGGACCAGGAGTTAAAGCTCCATCATGCAGAAGCACAAACTCCCTCTGAGCAGCCAAAGGCAAGATTCTGTTTCTGAGGCGACGCTTGTTGAAGATCTCCAGAGTCAAATCTAAAGAAAAGCAATGGTGGAAAGAGAAGTTACGTGCTTTACTCATTTAAATCATGTGATTACTGTACTGACGTCAATGGGTGAATGTTACTACTCAGTAACAACACACTGAGGAATATAAAGGGTCAACAGGTTATTCGTGAGGAATAAAAAGTTCTTGATGTTTAATCTTAAATTGATGTGATAAAGAATTAACTCAATGTTTTGATGAGAGCAGACATTTCAGAAATTCAGTAGAGTAAAATCTTCTGAAGAGAAGATAGAAAAGTTCTAGATGGTTTCACACCTCAGTTGTTGAAGTCGATAAAAAAATAAAATACATCACACATTTAAGCTACCAAACCGCAGCTGTAGGGACAGTGGAAAAAACTGTGAGGACGGCTTCGCTCGAACGTCAAACACAAGCTCACTCTGGTCTCTGTTCTGTGGTATGTGTTGATGATGGTGATAGGAGGCCTGAACTAACCCATTGTCTCTGCAACCGTGCTGGGTATCACCTCCTTCAGCACCTCACAGTTTGTGTGGAGAGCTGGGTTACAGTTCATCTCCAACAGCCATACCTCAAACAACCACATGGAGACACAATTAAAGCACATAGTAAGCACAAGCCTTTCCTTCGAACAGTCTGAATCCCACCTTGAAGTCCTCGTCGATCATGAAGTCACAGCCAATCAAATCAAAGAATCCCAATCGGCAGTCCAACTTGGACTTGACTGCGAAGAAGCACTGGGTCATGATCTGCTGCATGCGCTTCTGGTATTGCGTGAAGGAAAACAAAGTTATATCAGTCACACAAGAATTCGCAGGGGCACAGAAAGACATAATATGGTGATTAGCCACAATATCAACAAGTTTAGATCATCCAGTGTTGACGAAGTGCATACCGGACATTGTTGCAGCACCTTCTATCTGTAACCCCTTGGCGAGTGACCAAGCAGGATTAAATTGCCCATCTCAACATTAAAAAAAATAGCTGAGTCACAGTAACCACAAGAAAGCGGTAACGATGTTGACCCACTTAATACAGTCCCCATATTTCAACATGCTCGAGTGCCAGCAGGATGTGCCAGATCAAGCCTGATCCGCTGTGTCCCCGCCCTCCAACCGTGACCCCGAGTACCCGCCGCCCGCATCCACCTCAGGTAACGCAGCTCAGGGCAGATTTATCAGGGAGGGGGGTTCTCCCCTCAGACCTGTCAAAGCCTCAATGTGACTGCAGTAGGACAAATGATATCAGGTAAAAGTCTGAATTATTGATGATGACTTTGCTTTGGACTTAGAGAGTAGCTAAATAAAAAATACTAACCCAATGACCTGTTTGCCTTAATAAATACAGCAGGTGCCTTCTGAGAAAATGAGACACGCTGTGGTTAATGTTTAATAGTTAGTCCGTTTTTTTTTTCTTTCACTTTAGGTAAGGTGAAAAAGAGCCCCCTAAAAACATTCTCTCTGTCAAACTGCACCGGTTTATGAGGATAAACAACATGTGTCCTCTTTGATTTTAAATTATTCAAATGATAACATGATACACCCCTCAGACGCGAATGAGCTCATGCAAAACCACAATCTTCATTATCTACCAGAGCCAGCGACCGTGCTCAGTAATTGGTCCCTGAGAGCGACAGGGCGCCGCAGCACTCACGGCAAAGGCTCCGAGCACCCAGTCCCTGGGCAGACCCCTGGCAACCTGAAACTTGTCATTGATGTAATTGTTGAAGGCCTCCATAGACCACACAGTGTCCTCCTTCAGCAAATGGTAGAGAGGGCTCTTCTTCTGCATGTACTGGAGAAGGACAGCAGGGGGACCAGAGACACGTGAAACAAGCAAGTCAGTTAGTGCTTCATTCAGCATCAGACGTTCATGATCCCCTTTGAAAATAGAGTGCAGAAATATTGTAAAAATAATATAAATATGTATTAGCTGCAATAGTCTGCTAAAAGACTAATTATCTAAGTATAAGTAGCCAAAAAGGCTTTTTGATTTTGGTATATTTTTTACTTTTCACTTTCATGCATACATAATCAATAAAGTACTTTGATCTAATCTAATCAAATTGTAAAACTTTCTTCCAAATGTTGCTTTATGGAAAGTTTTTGGTTGGAATGATATTATAAATACACCTAAGTGTACATTCTTATCTAAAGCTGGCATAAATGTTCATGGTAGTTTATTGATTGTTTATGCCTTTTCAAATATTTGAATTGTGTAAAATATCATCTAAGTGTATCAGTTAGTCTATATTTAGCCTGAAGAATTCCTTGTTATTCAGTTTTATCAGCTGCAGCCTTAAAATCACATATCGTGCTTGCTGTCAGAAATCACAGCCATTCAAGACCTTGTTTAGTCCCAACATTGGAGTTTTCTATATGGATCAAATACACAAATACGTGAAGAAGGAGTTCCTATAACTGTGTTGCTTCTAAATAGCAGATCAGCTTAAATTCTTACTTTGGATATCTACGTGTCAGTAACATGAAGTTCTGAGTGTAACAAGTCTACCTGATTGGTAAGGTGTGCGGACAGGTTTTTGGAGCTGGGGTTGTAGACGTCGCAGGTCAGTCGCACATATCCGTGACGAAAAAAGACCATGTAAGGTGCCGTGCAGGCGATGAGGAGGTACGAGCGCACGTCGAACTTTCGGCCCTTCAGCAGCAGTGGATTTTGGATGTAACTGTGAGGAAAATGAGAACCTGCCTTTAAAACGTCAAAAAGTTCTCCTCTGTGAATGTTTCCTGAACATATTCTGGAGTCCATGAATAACAACAACAATTTGTGCTGGCTTTTACCTCAACATACCTTGCATCTTTTATTTATGTTCTATTACTTGTTGTCATTACCCAACAGCACAGTTCAATGGAGCCACAAAAGCTGGTTAGATCTCCCTTTGATCGGTAAATCGTCTACTTTAGTCTATCTCACTTTTAATCGGTGACTCAAAGCCTGTGAAGACTCTTCTCAGGGACATTTGTGGAGGCGGGAAAAAAAAAGGTAATTGGGTTCACCCACTGTTGGACGATGTAGGCCTGAGCCCGGCGCTGGTGCGGCCTCCCGCTGACCAGGCTGTCCTCCATGCGCCGCAGCTTCAGTCTGAGGGCGGCCACGTCCTCCGGACTCTTGAGAAGGGAGATGCCTTTGCCCTGGTTCAGACCCGTCGGCTTGCAGATCCACATGTGAGCCTCACTGCTGCTCACACCTTGCACCGGAAACAAATCCCCGCTCAAATGTTGCAAATGGTCTATTAAAATTAGACTTTTGCCTCCTTTAGTTCTCGTAGTTTATCCCAGAAGCTTATCGATAAATTGTCAGGGACGCCACAATCAACACAAACAAGTTGCCCCACAAGACCTTAAGTAGGTAATCACTAATGTGAAGATATACTTAAAGGCATTAAATGAGAAGCTACTAAGCAGTATGTATAATCCCATTAAACTAGAATCTAAATAGAAGTCAAGATTGTAAAATGCTCTTGAAAGCTTTTCCTGGGACAGGGGTCGACTGTATCACAACCCAGAAGTTCAAAGATATTTTTAAGACAAATTGTTAAAAATTAACCTTGGCATGTTTCCTTTTGCGTCTGTGTTTCCTGTCTCTGTCCCTCCTCTGAAGAAAAAAGAATCACAGAACCAAATTATTTAAGATTACGATGAAAAGAGATTCAATAAATAAATGAAAGATTTCAGATGCGACTTTTCTGTTCAAACTATTTCTGCTCATATGTAAGAAATGGATCTGTTTCTGACTGTTTTCCTCTTTGAATTCACCCATCACCAAAGATGTAACACAGCTGTCTGCTTCTTGTTTCTACATCTTACTCAGTGATAACCATGTTTGTCAAAACCTAAACACCACCCAATGTTCATGAGACTCTGTCTGTATGGATGTCAGTGGTAACGTTCATCTCCGATCTTTGCTTTCTTTAAAAGTGCTTCTGAAGTTTGAACTGAACTTCTTTCGGCTCAGTTGCAGCAGCACTGCATCCAGATCCTGCTGCGTTTTTCCTTGTTTGCGTCTCAGCGCTGCCCTCTGCTGACTCGTCTCCATGGCAACAGCATGCTCCCCTGGTGATTTTATCGGAGCCTTATGGGGAGTGAAGTGCCTTATTTTCCAACATCTTGATTAAACACTCACCAGGGCAGCTGTTGTCTTAACAGATAACAAGAACAAAGCTTATCTTTTCATCGCGTCACGACAGAGCCAGTCAAGTTTGATCCATCGTTTTGAATGAAGCCCACAAACGGACGACAAATCCAGCCGAACCAGTTGTGTTATATTGTTGCATCATAATACCAAAGTGGGACAGGCCCATGAGGCTGAAAGGTGTTGGGCTGCGTTACCTTCCTGCTGGGAAAAGAAGGCCTCTCTCTCTTCACTCACATCCATGCGAAAAGTGGTGGGGATAAAGTCTTCTATTTTCAGCCTCCTTTAAAGGATGGTTAAGCAAAAAATAGAAAAATAAAAAACAGCCTAATAAATGTGTCAGGTACCTTGAAGATGACTCGAATACAATGTTCCTGTTTCGCAACAGTGAATACACAATGAGATCCCCCAAAGCACCCATTTTTGTGTTGTGCTTCAGAAAACAGAAGTACACAACGTACAGTACCTATTTGAGTGCACTGACTCTCTTTTAGAGCTTTTGGTCTGAATTTTTTTTTAATGATTTTCACTGAGCAAAACAGTTCTATTCACTTGTGTTCCCGTAAAATTAATATAGAGGAGATGAAACAATGAATGAGTTTGAGACCTGAGAGTGGCAGTGAAACCGTGAAGCTCAAAAACATGTTAGAATACTTTGTTTCTTGCTCTTACACAAAGCAGAAGTTATTTGTTGGCAACCCACTCTACATGGTGTTTGGCTCTAGTGATTGAATGCACCGTCCCTCTGACAGTTTATGCATTAACCTAAAAGATCAGTTTGTGAAATAAGACTTTTTCTACAGACATTTCATCATCCAGTTCATATAACTGGCACACAATGAAGTGTCCTGTCATGATTGGTGATGAAAACAGGAACATTTTGTCACCGCTGAATAAATTATACCTAAAAGTGTGTTCAGCCCATACCGAGCCTTGATGACAGCAAAAAAGGGGGCTGTGATATTTTGAATGATATTAGCATCTGTAGGGTATTTATTTGCTTCTAAACTGCTCTGGAGAAGAAAAAGGAAGGGAAAGCCGTCCGGTTTACCTGTGTTTACCGTGTTTGATTTTGCTGCCCACTCGCTCGTACTCCCGCAGACTGTTGAGGAGGCCGATCTTTGTGGTGAGCACTTTGTTGTTGGGAATCTGGTAAACCAGCTGTTCACCTGCAGGAACAATGTGGAAATGACAATTTCGGCATAAGTCACATCTATTTTTGCAATAGCGGGTGAAGTGTCGGGTCAGGGGCTGTGCAGACACACTACCTTCTCTGAAGTTGTTGTAGGTCGCTGGTGATTTGGTCTCACACCACTTGAGTTTGAAATCCACTCTGTGCTTATCGTAAATCCTCTGCCATCCTTTGCTTTGACAGTAGCTGGTCACTCTAAAGAAAGCAAGCACATTTGTTCCTCAGTCATATCCCAAACCAGAGGTCAGAGGTCACTTGTTAAGCAAGCTTTAGAGTAATATTATGTATTATAGCGTCATGTTACTTGTGTGACCAATCCAACATTTTTACTTGAACTTACATTTCAGCCCCATTGGCTCCTCCAACGAAGAAGAAAGGCCCACGCCCCTGAGGCTCCTCCACCTGCCTCACCATTTTACCAGTCAAGCCCCCCCGTTTGGACCTCAAAGAGGGACTCTCTGCCGTGAGCACAAATAATACATTTCATATAACAAGTAAATCCATGTTTTTATCCTCCATATGTAGATATTTTGTTGTTGCACTGGAAGATGTAAAGTTTCAGTTGTGTTTAACTTTTTTTCTTTATTGAAATTGTTGAAATTGGCAGATTTATCATTTGCTTCAGCAGTGTAAAGATCCATAACGGGGTATGACATGTCTCCTTAAAACTTTTCATTCCTCACACACACCTTTCCCTCCAAGCTGTCTCTTCTGCTTGGAAAATCTCCCTCCCTCCTCCGGGGTGTTTGTCTCCTCCCTCTGGAGCAGGCTTCTTTCTGATGTCACTTCCTGTTTGTCGCTGCAGTCAGGTGACAATGGTTGTTCTGTTCCAGGCCCCTCCTGCTTTTGGCTTCCTGCAGGCGGGTTATTTCCACAGAGATCCTCCTTCGTCCCCTCCTTCTCTTTTTCTTTTCCTCGTTGCCTCTCCAGCCCATTCTCCCCACCCTGCCTGTCTCTCCAGAGCTCCATCCAGCACTCAGATCAAATGGCCTTTTCCTGTTGTAGATTACAGTTATAACTGATTTTACATGGTTGGAAAATCTTTGGATTAGCAATGACTGTGGTGTGAAAATGAAGAAAGAAATTTTATGCATGTAATCGAGAATTAAAACAAACTAATGATCTGATGAAGTAGTACAGGAAAAGCAAAACACCATTATTTAACTTCATTACAACTTTCTTTGCTTGACATGTGTAATGCCCCCTAAGCATAGGTTTATAGATTTAATAATTTGGCTAGAACATGTATGGATCAGTGTTATTGTACAATTATCAGCCCAGTTTGTCAAAGGCATGGCAGTTATTGGAGAGTTGCCATCATCTGCTCACGATTCAGACCTTTCATTGTGTTTGTTTGCCGAGTCAAACATGAAACACCGCTAACACAGATATTTAGATATGCAAATCATATGGAAATTTTTAAAAAATGCGTGTTGGGTCAAGTTAATGTTGGTATAATGAAATGTCAGGTGTCAGCTGAGCTACAACACTTTGTTTTAGAGAGGTGTACCTGCTACTCCTGAGTCACAGCAGACAGTCAGACTCCGAGACCTTTTCAGTCTACTCTCCTTCAGCCATGGGCACTCAACCCTGTAGCCAAACTGCAGGCGAAAAGTAAACTCGCAGACTTTAAAGTGGTGAAATCACATGGCCTGCCTGCAGTTTTGTCCTCTAAAGTTAGCCAAACTTTCCCTGAGAGAGAGTCTCCCTGCCAAAGCCCTACGACACACTAATGTCAACAGTCACCAGTTACTAGGGTAATGGGACCCTTAGCAACAGTTGCCATTTGTAGAATGAATCTTACAACAGCAGCGGCTCACGACAAACTACCAGCTCGGGATTATGTATCTCTCACCCAACCCGCCCTGTACGTTTAGCTTCATTCAATATTAAATGCCTGTAAGCCTCTGTTTTGTGAGCCTCACAGTAACACTAGAGGAGGGTGTCAATCAGAATCGCTCCGCCAGTTTCTCAGGGTGTTCTATGCTGGCAGAAAAGGTAAAACAATATTTTCAACGAGTTCAGCCTGAAGGATTTTGATTAATGTCTTTTAAATTGTGAAAAATCTGCCAGTGGGAAATGTTTAACTGTAGATAATGTAAACTGGTGTCTTAAACTTTTTTCTTCTATGAGGGAGTGCCAACATAGCCATAAGTGACTGAAATGGTTTATATCTAATGATTTGAAAATTATTTGTATCAGTTTACTGAATCTTTCATGACCAGTAGGGGCAAATGAGTTCATTTTGAAGAAAGATTGTTCTAATATTAGGGGAAAAAAGGATCAAACTAAGAACAAAAGTAAAAGGTTAACAGTAAAAGCTAAAGTTTTTATGAATCATAAGTGTGTAATTCTTCTTTTTTTAATTGCATGTCGCAAATTTCAGCAGACTTAGACACAAAAGGCTTTAGTGGACTGTTTCAGATTTTACAGAAAACCATCAAAGTTTCAGAAGGTTGTTTTTGAATAATCCTTCTGTCTGAACGGCTTAAATGCTAATTCATCCTGATGACTCATTCTCGATTCATGCAGACAATATCATTAATCAATGTCTTTTCCCAAATCCAGTGGCAGGTATGCAGTTGAGCAACATAGCATTTGTCTGCTCGCAGGGCAAATCCACTAATCACCAACTGTCTCAGTGATTTGACTCAGGAGGAAACACCCAGACCAAGCTACAGTGGGCAATTATGCACAATCTCGCCTCTTCCTCTGAACAGCCTGATAATTGACAGGGGTTGGTGCCTCGTAGACCCAGCACCCTTGAAACCATGTAATTATACATCCACTATGAGCAAGTCATACAACTGGCCGATGGCTGAAACACACATTCAGCTAAAAGTCTAGTGCAAACAGCATGGTGCGTGTTATCAGATATTTGGAGAAGGAGAACAATGAGTAAGGAACTGGATGTCTGACTAATTGGACTGTTTTTTTTTTAACTGTGCAAAAAATGCAAGACTTCAGAGGTGTAAACCAGCTTGTGATGTGATATAACCTGGTTCCTCAGCTCATTACGACCTCAGTTGTTTTTCCTTTTTTTTGTAGCTTGATAGCTGTAGTGTGATGAAAAAATTGCTCAGAATTTTATTGAATTAGTTAAATAACACACAGTAATGTAGCTTTTCCTTTAATGTGATCTATTTGTCACCAGCCAGCTAAGCTGTAAATGTCTGAGTGCAAAATGGCAGCACTCAGAGAGAGCTTCTTTGCAGTGATGCAAGTCCAGCTCCCAGCTCCCCAGTTATTAAAAGCAGGCTTCCCGTATTCCTGTTAAACAGAGCTTTGTGTGGAGCCAGTGTCAGCCACACCTTGATAAAGAGCCGCCATCTGATAGACGCACTGTGCAAAGTGCTGCGTAGGTGGACAAAGAGAACGGGCTTGTTTTACAGCCCTGTCGACCTCATGGTTCACCATCTGCCAAAAGGCTGTACGCATTTGTCTGTTATATGGGAACATTTGACAATGCATATATGCTTGTGTAAATATACAGAAGGTTCATTTTTGTTCTACATATTTCACAGTTTGAAACGTATTCAACAACTTCCTGAATTGGACTTGATCCCCTTTTGTTGGTCAAACAAGAGAGACTTTGTCTTTGTTTTTCTTTTTCTTCATAAAGGTCATTTTCTATATGTGGTCCTCTTCTCTTACTTTTCAACAGCATCCTCCACTACTCACGCTTTAAAAACCCAATACTTCTTTATTTCTTATTACTCTGTAAAGGTGAAGGACATGGCAAAAATATCCCTAAACTAACATCTAAAGAAAACCTTAGAAATCTCCATGAAAAATAATGTGTATGAAAATGTGAAGCAGGGTAATGTGCACTGTCTATATTCTGCCATGTATATATCATTAAATGTAGAAATAAGTGTGTGCGTTCCTGTCTTGCTGTTTAGGGCTGTTGCACCATAAGTTGCGTGGGTCTTTGGAGACTTGCCCAGTCTCATGTCATCTCAACTGCCTGTTACCAGGAAGTGCTCAGCAATTACAGGGATGCAGCCTGCAGCAAAGGTGTCCCAGCACAACCCATTATTTGGAGGGATTCTCCTTGTCAAGGTGTTATATTGGAAGAAATGGAGTTAAATTACCCTGTGTAGAAAAGCCTGTGTCAGTAGGGCTTCTCTTTCTACTTCTATTCAGGGTATCCATACAGAATTACACCGGTTAAAGCATAGTGGGGGTTGCTGTATTGGGTGGGTGACATGCTGTTCCCAGGGTCTACATCCCCTCACTCACATGAAAAAGAAAATACGTTGTAATTCACCGATACCTGTCCTGACAGTGTCTGATCAAATTTCAGCTTCAGATATATTCATGCTGAAGGCGCAGCTTCACTTTGAGGTGTCTGCGTTTCATCCTCTTGAATCCCTTCTATCATCACATTTGCATCCAGCTTATTTTCCGGGCAGCATTTTAAAAAATGGGAAACTCCTGGCTTAACTTGATGTTGGTTACGCCCTGTAGAGCTATGAGAAGACACAGGAGGTACATCACTCCATTCTGAGATGGAAAATGACTCACTGGCTACAGCAAACAACTCTGGAAAGAGCCTGATTGAATGGATGGAGTTGGCAAAACAGAGACCCTCTGGTTCTGGCAGAACCTTAAAAAACACCCATTTAAGTGGAGGTGAAAATTCAATTTACCAACAGCAGGCCTTGATATTTCTGTAGTTGTTTCTGTGTGCATTCAGCTGCTAATGAAAGTCCATTTAGGCACTGTGGAAATGTACCAGCTTTTTCTAAAAATAGAGAAAACAACCCTGATACAGACCTGAAAAAGAAGCAGAAAAAGAGGAGCAATGCCAATGCTTTGGCAGCATGATCATCATTCCTGGGCTGGCTTTTGTGCACCAGCTAGAGAACATTGTCTCCCTGTCTATGTCTCAATGTAAAATAAAAACATACAGAAAAAGATCAACTGATATGTATATATACTTGGACTAGTTAGACCGGTAAAGGAGCCCTAATACCACCACACAGGACAAACACTACAACAGTCCTCAGTGTCCTTGACAGATCTGAAGCCAGGCATTTCAATATTACTGCCCATGGCCTCATGTTGTTACAGTAGATAGAGCTATAAACATTTTTTCTTAAAAGTGGATCAAAGTCTAACTAGCAGTGTGTCAGCTCCTCATTTTTTACCATGCAGGCGTGACACAGTCGTTTAGTCTTTGTTGTGTTCCCGTTCCACTCCAGTGGCGAACCCGGCTAAGCCAATCTGACCTCCTCATCCTCAGCTGGCAGTAAGGCAGGAATCTGGTCTGACTGCACGCAGCATGCACAGACCAGTGCAGGAATCCTCCACAGGCTCTCTGCCAGCCAGGAATGTGGTTCAGTGTGATGTCACTAAAGCAGAAAGTAACCCAAAACACTCTGTTCGCTCTCTAAAATGTAATTTTACTGACTCGGTTCAACTTGCAGTATAAATCGTAAGCAGGTGGTTGGAAGATCCATTTTAGAGATGAATAGTCATTAAAGATTCATTTTTATGTAAAAAGAAAATATATATTTTCCAAAGAAACAGCTCGGCACAATGGTTAATATTTTATTTGTGATACTGGTTAAACTACTTTTTCAAATTGTGAGATTTTTAGTAAAAGAAAATGTTTTTCTTTTTGTTAAAATGGCTCCATATTTACATTCACTAAGTTATCGAACAATGTGTGTTACATTTTTCTAAACACTCATGAATAAATGCCAGACTATATTTTTTCTTATCAAAGGTCAAAAAGAGGTTTGTTTTAATAGTAACATGATGGCTTTACTAGTGTAGAAGAAGACATTTTACTCTGCTTTCTTTTTCACTAATTGAATCCATAGAATTTTGTTTCATTTAAGAAATGACTGGCTTGTGTACAATCCATGTTTAATGCATGTCTACCTTAAATTATTATTTGACTAAATTATTGTTGAAGCTAATTGTTAAACTTTCTCATAACCTTTTCAGCATGAAAACTAAACCACTGTTCGAGCAATTCTCATAAAATTCCAGTGAGAAAAGGTAGTGAGAAAAAAAACTACTTAATACACCGTAATATGATTTATTAACATAGTATTTCACAAAACACAGAAAAAACTTTAATAAAATGTCTGTTTTGAAGTTCTTAATCGTCTAAATGTTGACTGAGCAGACATCAAGTGAATTCACTTGATTGCAATGACAAAGTATTGTAATTATATGAACAATGGTAGGAAATTGTTTTAAACAGAGGTCAATCTGGGTTTAAAATGGTTTATTTGACAAGTGATGCAAAAAAGACACACTAGCTGAAAAGTTTCCTTTAAAAAATATAAGAGATGGCCAGATTTCCCTTAAAACTTTTAATGATTAAAGATAAAACCAATACTCTCAGGTCATAAATTGTGACACAATGCTGTTAGGGTTGATTCACTTCTGGGAAAGGCAAAATTGTTCCCCAACAGGAGCGATCAGTGAGGCCTGAGGGCCATTGTTTTAAATGCCTAAATGGTTTTTGTGTTTGTGTCCTGATAAAATCAGAGCTAAGTTTGATCAGTCAAATGAAACCTTGAGCTAACAGGCATACTTAAGCACTTGATCTGTACTGTAGGCTCTCTGTGTGTTTGGTGCTTCAAGAGGAAGAGAGCTGTGTTAAAAAAGAAGGCTAATTAAATTCCTTATATTTAAGGAAACCTATCCACAGACCACGTTGAGTTATCATGAAGATTTTTGTTAACATGGTTGCCCAGGATCAGTCAGAGAAAAAGCACCTTGTACCGCTCAGCTTTTCAAACCGTCCCTCTGTGAGCCACCATAGAGTGGGACACAATGAGGGCTTAGCCGATGGAGGGACCTCATGGGTAAATTGAGGCATTTAAAAAGAAGCTCTGTTCAGCGGTAACCTGATCCACACATGACTGGGGCTCAGCATTCCGGTGTGGCCGGGGGAAGAGTTCACAATGAGCAGAAAAAACCTGCTGCAAAGGGCTCGCACTGCAAAGCGAATCCACAAAATGTGTTCAAGAAGAGAAAACTAACAAGACGAACAATGTTTGCTTTATTCTGCTTTATTAAATATTCCCCTTTGCAGTACAGCAACTTATAGATTACAACGTTTTCAAAACATTGTTCATTTGTTGAATGGAGAAAAGCACAATTAAAAGGAAGGAAAACTGGTAAATGTTACAGAATTTTCATTTATAGTTTTTTATTAACTCTCCTGTCAGAAAGAAATGTACAGCAACCAGAAAATCCAACCGTCTGTAAAACAACTTTAAACTGAATCGCCGCTCGATAAAGAAACTCTGACTCGTGTCACATGGAAGAAACAACAAAAAATCACCCATCTTCCAGTGCAGGGATCATAGTTCCACAGTTATAATCGCTTAACCCCACGTGTCACTACCATTAATAATTTGATGTGCTTCCCTATATTTTGCCTTTACAATGCATGTCAGATGAAGAGCAAGGGAGGGGGAGTAAGAGAGCAGAAGGTAATGCCATTTAATGGACGGCATTACCAGACAGTATTAGACACCAATAATTACATCTAACCATGTCTGGTAAGACGCCTATCAACAGGCTGGGAGGATGACCTCTGACTTTTCACCTGTGCAAAGAAGAAGACGACAGCTGGAAGAAACAGAACAGTGAAGAAACGGGTTGAAAATGGCAGTTCCTCTTTTTTGGTGATCACAGATTCTGTACAACACAATGTACTTTCTGTCATTCACACATTCAAAGCGACCAAGCAGGTGCAGAGTAAGTGTAAGCACGAGTAAACAGACCAGGGGGGGGAAAGAAAAAGAAAGTCTGATTAGCTTGAAAACGGCTGCCGCAGTCTTTCCACATCGTTACAATAATACAAAAATGGGACAACAATACAATAATAAGGGATGACTGGGGAGGTAAAAAGGCTTTCTTGTGTTTCTCGAGCTTGAATAAAAGAGCCAAGCGGGCAAATAAAGGTGTGGCTTGACATTTGTGGGGTATCTCGGCCTCCTTAAACAAACACAAAGTTCTGCTAAGCTTTTTCTGACCTAGCTTTTAAAATGGTAATTTCATCTCTGTTAAGAATACATTTGTCAAGCCCATCATTGTGTGGAAACATTTGCCCATTGTGCTCAGTTAAAATAAAACTTTAATACACTGTTTGAATTAAATTTGCTGTAGAAGCTCAGAGAAAGGCAACGTTTCTGTGGGTCTCCTTTCTTTCTGTCTCTCTCTCTCTCTTTGTTTTTTGGGCAGTAAACCACACTCAGGTGAGCTCATGTGTCGGTTTCAGGATGTGCCACGCAGGTTATGTTAGGAGGACCAATCACTGCCACACAACACAAAGACCAACGCTGTTCAGGGGAGGGAACAAGGAAATGAGGCCCTGCAGAACCGGTGGAACCATCAACCGACTGCTATTCTTTAACTTGGGTGGAGCAGGGTTACCGTAGTTACCATAGAGTTTTTTCTTTTTTTTTAAAAAAAAAAGGGCAGGGAGATATGTACCTTCTGTCTTAGGGGACTTCTACCCGTCTTGAAAATGACTGAAGGAAAAAACGTTTTACTCCCCTTAATGCCTGTTAGTTGACAGACCGACTGATCAGCAGTTTAGCCCGGAGCATAAAGGATGTGAGCGCCGTTTAAACAAAAGACAAAGCTCCCCTTCTCGGAATTAGCTCAGTAGCAAATTGTCCCCCATTGTAAGAGAACTCGCTGTGCAGCCATCCCATGGCCAAACCAGAGACTTGGAGCCACCCAGAAAACATCGTTACCAGACAGTGTTAGAACAACAGTTGTACAATCCAGCACTGTCGGGTAAGATGGATCCTAGGGGCCGTTTCTGTTGCTCCTCAACTATTTGACCTGATCCAGGGAGGACTCTGCTAAATGGGTTCATCTGGTCGCAGTGTGCAGACGACTATCATCATCATTACCAGGCAGTATTAGAGAGAGTGATGATATCCAATGCTGCCTCGTAAGATGGAGATAATCACCCAAAAACATCCCCTATCTACATTCACAGAGGCAGGACACTCTGACACAAAAGCTGCCATACCTTTGTTTAATTTAAAGTAATATCAAAGCTGTGTATCAAAGATTAGTTTAAATATTAGTGTCTGCTGAAGCAGTCTCAACTATACTGACCTTGTCAAAGTGTAAAAGGGGAACTCATCCTTTATTAGAATGAATGAACAACAGGAAATAAATCAGCTATTTTTTGTGAATTCCTGGTTTTCTTATAAAGTTGAAGGTAAAGCTGAAGCGTGGTGATTTTCCAGCATCTTATTCAGGAACGAGGGGACCGCCTCTCCATTGTAAAAGTGCTGAACCCTTGTTCTGGTTGGGGTTTTCAGCTTAAACCTGCTGTCACAGAAGACTGGGCCACAGTGGCTGTTAATGATTGCCAAAACCTGTTCAGACTAGTCTAAATCTGCGGCATGGCAAGGCTGGGAGGGCCACATTTTTACACAAAGAATGGCTGTAAGTTATTTCAAAAATGGTACCGGGTCTATACCACGGCACACAAGAGGCCACGTTGCACTACGCATCAGCCTGAATCACAGCAGATGGGTTAGTCAACGCTTAAACGACAGTCCGACCTTCTGCTGATGAAAAATTATCTTTGTCAGGTGCGTTTTGGATGTTGTATGGAAATCAAAGAATAGAAGAGACTTTTTTGTTTTGTTTCCCATCGGTGGACCGCTCAGGCCGTGGTCTTTGTGTTTGCTGTGTGATGAAAGGCTGATGGAATGCTGCTCGGCTCGACCTGAGCCAACGCCGTGTGTGCAGAAGGTCACTGAAGCAGCCCTCGCTTACTGAATAACACGATCATTCACAGGTACAACCTGTGAAATCCTCACACAACATTCCCAACCTCATTCAAATTTAACATTTGAGCTATAACAGAGATGTGGAAAGCTCAACCTTTAGACTCCAACAAGATCTGATTACAAGTTCTTTTTTTTTTGGCCTGAATTTTGGAGAGGCTAGTTAACCCATTTCAATTTATCTTAAAAATTACAGGCATGAGGGTACTGTGGAAGAACAGGTTTCTAATCATCCTGCCTAAGCATCGAAGAAGAACAGTACAGAGGAAGGGGGGAGGGAGAAAAAAAGAGTATAAGGGTGGGAAAACTTTAGGGAAGAGAAGGGAAATAGAGAATGCACCTGTAACCTTACCGTCATGAAAGGTACCCCAAGGAAAGCATGTAACAAAACCAAAGTAAAGTGAGCATGTTTAGGGGGCTGAAAAAGAAGAGGAAAAAGATCTTGAATTTCCAGCCCGCTGCCTGAGAACGCTCCGTCTTCCTCCCGGTGAGGCAGGCCCCATGAAATGAGAAAGTCAAGCAGGCTAGCTCTCCCAGACTCTTATTTAGTTAATCATCAGCATTATAACCCAGTGCTGCGGGTCCTTTGAGGAAGAACAGAGGAAGAGAAAAAGAGAAAGAGTGAAGAAAAAAAAAGATTAGCCCAGAAAATTCAAGCACATAGAGTCAAGCTGTGAAAAAAAAAAACTGTACCTGATCCAAGAAGAGCAGGTTGTGCCTAAAGTCAACTACTTCGTCCTCTCATTTTGACCCTCGATATGTCCGAAAACCTACTCCTCTGCTCACGGCTACTTTTATAGAAAGTCTACTTTTTCCCATAGCAGCCGGCGGCACCCTGAACGCGCGGGGGGGGGAGTCTGGACCGCTCACGGCTACCCACGCTTCTTCTGCCTGCTGGAAGTGAGGCGTGACCAGGTAACTCTGCCCTCTCTGCTGGAATGCGACTCTGCTGTGAAGTGAACAACCCAATAGGTAAACTGGCCTGGCCCTTAATCAATAGACGCTGTCATTGTGAGAGCACAATGGCGGGGGGAAATCCAAAACCTTATTTAACTCCGGGCCTTATCTGGGCACCACCTATCTGGCCGGTCAGAGCACCGGGGGCCGGCGGGGCGTTATTTAGGCCACGATGCTGCTTATCGTCCATGTGCTCCTAGAAGCTACTAGCCTGCTCTTTTAAATGTATATTTAGTAACAAAGTATGATGACATGTGTTACTCGGTTACTTTTCCCTATACCCCCACCCCCCACTCGGCCTCTGCCTTGTCACCTCTGTGCTTTGAATATTTCAAATGAAGGAATATCGCATTCAAATCGTTTGCCTTTTAAACTCCTCCTTTCTGTTTTGCATACCGCCCACCCATCTGCCCGCCTGACTGTCTACTTTCTTTTTTCCTTTTTAAACATAAAATTCAAAAGTAATGTAAAAGAGGAAATCCTTAAATAAACTTTCAGTCAAATATATTTCACACTGCTGCTAATGACTCAAATTAGCACGGTGTCTCTCCCTGAAGACACAAAAAGTAACAATAAAAGCTTTGATGAAATTCCCAAAAAACATTTTTTTTAATCTATTTTAGTTTTCTATAGTATAGCCTTATCATTAAATCCTCAATAAACAAAATGAAGGGCATCCTTTAGCATGGGTTTGATATACCTGTAGAGGCCCTGGCACAATATGCTGTGTCACTCACCTTTAATCATCATGCAACTCTAAATTTAACCTCCTACCCTCTCAGGTGATAAGAGCAGCACCACCCTTACAGTTTCAACGAGTTACGACGGTTACTGTAAAACAAACTCACTCCTTGTGGCTTCCCAATGATTAAATGGCATCCTGTTGAAATTCTACTCCGCGCTGCTCGCTCTGTTGCATACACGGCCAGTAACACTCATGTGACCAGCAGCTATTCAGGTGTATGAAAGAGATGAACAAATGTTTTTCCCCTCCACCAATCACAACCCTCCACCTGGCCCTGCTGCCGCCGCCGTACCCTGCGTCGTCGACATTTTCCCTCCATTTTCCCCTCTCCTGCCCCGGACTTTCGCAGTTGTCGGCCGCGTTCGGAAGAACTTTTAACGGCCCGCTGAGAAAAAAAACAGACCATATTTGCTCTCTGGATTCCCTGCTCTGTTAAGCCCCGGCTTTGCCTCGACTTGCAGCCAAACCTCCGAGGCAAGAAAAAATGGATGAGCAGACATTTTATGTCCGACTCACATCCGCCTCACAAGAGAAAGTGCTTGAAAGAGGCATCGGGTCTCTGTGCTCTGAAGCTAAAAACCAACTGCAGGTCAAAACTAAAATAAAAAAATCCGAACACTTGATGCTGACTGAGCAAATTGAGCTTCACGGTCTAATAAGTTGAAGAAAAAGTTTAGAAATTAGGACTAAAATCATTTGAGCGATAACTTATTTAGCACTTGTTGTCAACTAACCAGCTATTCTTGTTGGAAGGTTGACTAAAAAGTTAAAACGTTTCATACCGTCGTGTCGTGGATTTCTCGTAAAGCGTATCATTAAAAAAAAGGCAGCCTCTCTCTTCGTATCCTCTGACAACTCTGGCAGTTTGCCTTTACCTGCCCCGACTGGTCTATCCAGTTTAGGAATGAGCGTTTGCATCTATTGTTTCCACTTCTTTCTCTTTGGTTAAATAGAGTTGGAATTCGATACACATTATTTTCCCTTCCCATCGAAACTACCTTAAACCCTCCTATGTCGGCGTACAATGGCAGCCCGCTCCATCCCATGACCTAATTTGACTGCCGTACATTTCCTGCTTCTAACAGAATCCCCCCTTAAGTTTTAACCGCGCTGGCGCCGGGCAACAGGTCACGACGAAAGCTCGCCACCGAAAGATGGAGGATGAAGACAAAGAAGGGATCACGTATGTGAATTTACCCGGTCTTTCCCTGGTGCGGTCACCGAGCCAGAAACCCAAGACAAGAGGCATCATTGTATAAGGGCGCTTGATGCCCCGTTGGCTTCCTCTTTCCTGCTCCTGCTGAAGGACGGTCGACCTCTGGAGTGGCGATTAGGGAAAGAAAAAAAAAAAAAAAAACGCTGTCCCTCTCAGGTAGATGAAGCTGAAGTGTGGGAAGGAGAGCCAAGCCCCGGAACAAAACCAACCAGTTTGAAGCGCGTCACTTATCTTCCTTCAGCCGGGGAAAAACTTGTTTTTTTCCATGTGTTCTTCTTGGCGGTGCGAGGCGGTTAAGCTCCTCAAGAAGACAGACGCTGAATTTGTAAAGGGCTTGGTTTACATGTCGCCTGACCCCCCCCCACCTCCTCCCCTTTTCCCCACAGGTGTAATTTTCAGGTTGCAGCCAATCTCCTTAGCCTCTGGCGCTTCCAGGTGTGTCCCCCGCGCCGTCTTCAGCCAATCCAGGTGGAGGCAAAACCTCCCGACGACGCCTCCCACCCTCCGACTCCCACCCCACCGGTTCGCTCATCCCCACCCTCAACACTGGCCCCCAGATACCTTGTTGTGCGTTTTTTTTATGATGTCAGCTCATGCTTCTGTGGGAACGACCTCTTCTGTCTCTCCTACAACCCAGACAACAAACCAAGGCACCATCACCCCCAACGGCCGAACACGCCCATGTTGTCCAAGCTTAGAAAACAAATCGCATGCCCAGATACTCAGAGAAGCATTAAAATATCACACATCTGAGGTTTTGTTGTGTGTGCGTAAACTTTTACCCACTTCTCAGCTCCATAAGGCCTCTATAACCTGATATACGTACCCTTTATTCTATTCTATCGCCCTTTGCCCTCATAACTTCCCTCTGCCTCGCTTTGCTTCTACACCGCGACCAGACCGAGTTATAACAAATACAGCAGGTGAACAAAGTGCAGATGAGTAAAACCTGGTAAAGACACACCGGCAGGTTTAGGTCAGTCGGAGGGGAATGAGGTGGGGGAGCAGTGAAAAGGGGCCTTGTGGGGCTTTTCGGCCCCCGAGGCCCAGCGGGGGCCTAATCCAAAAACCTGTCCTGAGCTGGGCCAGATACTGAGCAAGGCAGTCACTTTCAGTCTTGAGGTGTAATTGTCGGGATTAGCCCCTCAACAATGAGCACAATGCCAGCGACATATCCTGTTTCAGCAGGGGCGTGGCACGGGTTGCTGGAGAACTACACTGGCAAAGATGGAAGAGGGGACTGTTTGAATTTGAGAGCCCTAAAACAAACAGGTGTCTGTCAGGCCCAGATCCACACGCAGGGAAGGGGCTTCTCATTTAAACTTCATGTTGAGCCTGAGGCTGAATTATCATTATCAGCGTCACGTTTTTTTAAAAATGTTTTTGTTTTCCAAAGGAAAGAAGCAGAAGGTGAAAATCCTTTTTTTTTTGGTATGATAAAGACTGTGAGTTTGAGCATGAAGTGATAAATCACTGAAACGATCAAATTCAAAGAAGAATATTAAACTGTAAAGTTAAACTTTAGCTTAAGTCAATAGTTTGTTGCCATCTATTTCAAATTCACATTGATTTGTTGACAATAATAAAGCCCAAGCTTGATAAAAGTCCCTTATCAGCTTCTTTTCCCCTAAACGTCTGACTTTGTTGAAGCTCGATCTCTTCAAAGGGAGCGGGTAGTGAATCACTCTACTCTGAAAGGTTTGCTTTGTTTAGACTTCTCATTTGCATATCAAATGAGGTTTGAAATGAAGCACAGAGGCCTGACCTGAACTCATTTGGGTACTGATGGCTATCTGGCCGGCCAGTCACGCAAGACAGGATGTAAGGACATCCATCAGCAGGCCCGAACCAACTGCTTCAGATCCCCAATAACTACACAGAGGCAAATGTTTCTGCTTGTACACACATGATCACGCTCCAAAGTGCACACACAATGCCGATCCAAGGCCCGTGTGCCTTTTTATATGTAGTCATCCTTCATTTGTGGCTCTTTCTGGTTCACGGTTTAACCTGGTAGAAACCTGAAACTCTCACTAGACCGAGTGTGGTGGATCTCTTCCTGGTATGATGTCATAACGGAGGTTGTGAGTGTAACTCTCAAAAAAAGGCTTGTTAATAATTGCATTCATGCTATTCATTGAACTGCAGCCAACATGCTGCTCATCCGAGTGCCTCCATGCAGTCAGTGACCCGCCTGAGGCTACATGCACTACACTGGCACGGTAAAAGGCCCGGAATCTAAAATGACTGGTATTGTATTTTAAGTTGACAGATATGTGACTTGGTTACATGAAAAAGGCCACTCTTATGATTAAATACCCTACTGATGGTTGTTTTTCCCCTGGAAGTGAGGTAAATCACGGCATGAAACGCTTTTGTCTGAGTCTGTGGTCATCTTTACACAGGAACACAGGAGCGAGGGATTATATCTCAACTTTCTGCAAAAGGATTTTTTCTCAATCTGGATCTGCTTCATGAGCAAAGCAGAAACCAGAGCGACAACTGAAGAAGACTTTAAGCAAAACAAGTCACAAAGAAGTTTAACGTTATTCTTTTTGCTTTATATCATTTAAATGCCTTTGAATGCCATTAACTTGACTTTTCATATTCACTTACATCAATATTTGAAATGACAACTGAGTTTGTTTTCCAGCAACAGGGCTTTTAAATTCAAAGAAATTGTGGGCTGAATGCTGGAAAATGGTGAGCTGACTCTGCCTTTTAGTTTATGAGCAGATCTAACTTTCATTTGTCTATTTGCAGTTTCTATCTAATGTTTGTCCCTTTGTTTTTTTATATTTGAAGAATTTGTCCGATGACAGATTAAAAGATATGTATGAAAAATAGAAACTAATAAAATTTACGCTCTCTCTTGCTACCCCTCTGGGCTGGAACACATATGATAAAAATATTTGTGTTCTAACTTATATAAAAAAAAAGGAAGAGCAGCACTGAGACAAGCACATAAATGCCAAATTCTTTTTTGAATCTTGAAGACTTCCCCTCCTCATAGAAATCAATCCTTTGAAACAGCAATTAA
Organism: Menidia beryllina; assembly: GCA_013363375.1. Taxonomy (NCBI): domain Eukaryota; kingdom Metazoa; phylum Chordata; class Actinopteri; order Atheriniformes; family Atherinopsidae; genus Menidia; species Menidia beryllina. The sequence goes on from JABUIW010000028.1 coordinate 15,380,529, forward strand.
CGCAGAACATTTTAACATCAGTTTGCATATTTCCACCAAATTTTGCATGCTTATGCCAGTTTATCTGGCTGGTTTGAACATGAGAAGATCTCGTGTTGGTATAACTGTATGTTCGCATAATAACTGTAGCTGTGTTATCAGTGCAGACGGGTGGAATCAAGCATGCAAGTGCTGGTGAGGATCTGATAGGGGCACATTCACTTTCTGAATTCTTGTTGCTGTGTTTCTTGTTTTCTGTCAAAATTTAACTAGATTATTTTTTTATGAGCTTCGGTTCCTAAATCGCTGGTTCCAGAAATCTTGTTGCCTCCAATTCCCTTTCTTTTTGTGTCATTTGAGAGCCGTTTAGCACATGCATGTATTTGATTGTTTCGCTTAATGTCATTTTATAGACTTAGCCTTAAATAGGTATTTTATTTCTATTCATTTATTTCTATTCAGAGGTCGTTTAGTTTTCTGTGCAAGCTTTAAAATATCTCTGTAGCAGAATCAGAGATGGAAACCAACTAAGAAATCCCTGTTCAGTATATGATATCCAGCGTTTTCAGGAGACGGCTGCCGTGATATCTGATTTTTATAGTGTCAATGGTAGCCAAGAGCATTCAAGATGAATTTAATATTTAAAGACGCAACCTGAAAAAAAAATTATCAAAGAAAATTATTTTCCCATGTTGTCTTCTCTGACAAATAATAATAAATGGCAGGATAATTCTGCATCTTTTTCTGAGATCTGAATTTTTTATTACTTCTTTTTAATCATAATTGTTGTCAATCACCAGTAGGATGGTGAAAAGTCCTTTAACATACAGGTATTTCATCCATAAAAGCAGATTTAATGTCGTCATATATAAAAAAAAATGAGTCTGAAGGCGAAAAGTGTCTGGCAGGTTTTCAGAAAACATTTCTAAAGACCATGACCTGGCCCAAACAGCTGCACACAGCTCTACCATTGATGTACACACCACCTCTGTCAGTGTGAGGAATATTTTAATTGTTTTTAAAAAAAAAAACTCATCCATCTTTATATCTCTTAGTCAGTGTTGGCTCTGATTAAACATAATTACTAAACAAGTCATGGTAATGAATAACTATCACCATATCAACTAAGTGTATGCTGGTCCTTTTCATTGTTTGCTTTGTTGACCATGGACAGACTTGTATTGTAAACGTTTAACAGCAGTACTTTGGGGCTTGTTGCATATTCATCAGCGCTGAATGATATTCAGCATCTTTCCACGGCGTCCTAAGCCACGGGCACAATGCAAAGCAGTAAGTAGCGGCTGTGTCCCAAATTAGAGGCCTTATCACTCGATATGCAGCATCTGTCTGTTCACTCTTTCATGTTGTTTTATCCACCTGTCTCCTGGTGCTGCCCTTCTGCTCAGGTGACTGTGGGATAATTACAGAGATTTAAATTGTCTTCAAGGAAATTGGAGGAGTTAGCCCAGGTGTGATGTTTATAGGCCCCTCATTACACTGATCAGCACTCAACCACTGATTTCTACCAAGTCTCTCGCCAATAAACATCCTGTCTACCAGGCTAGCAGGCCTCCTCCAAATCTTAATATATGAAAAGAATGAACTGAATTTTTTTTTATCAAGGTATTCATCTTTTTTCAAATTACAACATCTTTTTATCACAGTTTGTGCTGAACTTTAGTCTTTGTCCCGGTTGTGATGGGACCCGCTTCTTTTCACAAAGCCAGAGAATCACCAGGGGAGCCGCGTGCATGCGGGCAGTCTAGCAGCCGCAGCCCTGCTCCGACTTGCCGCCCGCCACTAGCAGCGGGTAATTGGCCCCAGAGGATTTAGGGTGGGATGGTGTGTGTGGATGGCGAGGTTGTATCCCATAATCTCCAGTGGGGCAAGTTGCTATGGGGAGGCAGAGCGAGGCACACCAATTATTACCGCATCTTATTCCACAACACACCTGTTTGCCTCATCTGCTGCTCCGGTGCTGCTGTGATCATCCTGACGGCCGAGAGAAACGGAGTCTAATACAGATGCTGTGCAAAACTGCTATATAAATGAATATGTATGCATTTTAGGGGAAATAGAATGGCTTCAAGTCTGGTTAATTAGTTTGGGAAAATTAAGTTTAAAGCAGCACTCATCCAGGGTCACAAGGGTCACTTTTGCTTCACAGCTCAGTACATTTCAACTGCAGGGACCTTATTCTTTGATTTTTTTGTCCCAGAATGTGGGGCCCTGCCACACTTTCACATTACACTGAATGGCATTAAGGACCTGTCATTTCGTCTCAAGGTTCATTCTATGTACTAAACTTTACAGTTGCATTAACATGACTCTCATGACCTCCTCTATCTCAGCTAGGTCCATTGCATCATCCAATCTGTGAAGGCAGACAGGGTCAGTAAAACCCAGAGATCTTTACATTAAAAAAAAATGTCTGCCGACGTTTACTGGAGCGTTTACAATGGCAGTAGAAAGCCCCTCCCATGCAATAAATAAGGAATTCATGTGACTGCATTCTGAAAACAATCATGTAAATTTAAAAAAAAAATATTGCAATGTTTGCTTAACGTGAAATAAAGTAATGAAGTGAAAGAGTTTTGTGGAAATGTGATTTAATTTAATTAATGATTACCCAGATAAGGTGAAATTAATTTGTTTGTCAGTAAGTTCCACTATTTCAGCCTATCCCAGCTGTCAATCAGGCAAAGTGACCCTGGACACATCACCAGTCCATCACAGGGATGCACAAATACGAACCACCATACATACTCATTCCCGCACACCATTTGGAGCAACAAACTAGTCTAACACACATGTTTTGGGGCACTGGGAGGAAGACAGAAGATCCAGCGAGAAGCCACACATAGACAGGAGAGCATGCGAACACCACACAGTAAGGCCCCCAGCTGGGATTCAAACTGGGAACCGGTTTGCTGTGAGGCAACAGTGCTCAGCACCACACAGCCCCCGCAACTCAGTCTGCTGCCCAAATCTGTAACCTTATAGCCTTACAGAGCCATTCAGAAAAAACAACAAAGCACACTAAGCAAACCAGCAGAAGAATGACATGGATCCTTGTTCCGTAGACAGACATTGGATAGAAAAGCTGTCATCCAACCTCCAAAACCTCACCTTGCATGAGAAGCTTCAATACAATAGACACAAAAAAATCCCAGCCTTACTCTATACATGCCACTGAAATGACCACGAAATTTCAGTCATTTGAATTATTTCTAAACATAAATGTGACAGAAATTAAGAAAAAAAATAGACGCACAGACAGTGAGGTTGTCATTTGCATCAAATTGTCCATCATTTTCTGCAGGGAGTCAATTGTAAAGACGCCTATCAATGTGTGTCATAAAACCTGATGGGGTTTTTCTGTAGTTAATGATTTTTTAAAGAAAGGCCATAAAAGTCTGCAGTGAAATGCTTGTCGGCGCAGAGGGGGCTTCATCAGTGAACGAACCCCTGCTGCCGCATGTGTGCTCACACAGTCACACACAGTCAGGTTTTCCCCGCGTCGACTGTCAAACACACCTGCAGCGCTGCCGGCCGGGTCGAGTTTCACTCATTCACGGTCGAGACGTTGCACTTTGTTTAGGAAATGAGCCTAAATGCTGACCTCAGGGTCATCACTCATTGTGCCGGTCTTTAAACAGCGTGTCAGCCGCACCTTCCTCGCGGCCAAATCTGGTATTGTCAGGCTCTAAAGGGTCGGACTGCGTTCTGTTTGAGGGCATTATGGGGTGCTATGATAGCATAACATCTCCAAACACACCTGTCTGTTTCTTCCAATAGACCTTCTATTTGTTCTCGTGTAATTAGCTCGCTTTCACGTGTTTACTGAGGCCTTCGCATAATGGCAGACACGTTGGTTTTGAGGGGAAAAGCTATATGCGTTACTAAATGTGCATTCTGATTCATTCAGGCTTGACAATCTGTGAATGGCACAAACAGATGAGCCTTTTGAGTCTCTGGGGAACCGATTATTATAAAAAGAAAATTGGACTCAGAGGCAGCTCATTGTTGTTTGTCTCACAGTTTAGTCAAATTACAGTAAAAAAGACTTTTACTTTTTTTTTTAAAGGTGCAGTAAGAATGTTTAAAAGTATATATTGTTTAAATTTTGCACTACAGATTAATTAAGGACTAATTCAGAATACAAATTATATATAGGACTTACTTTTGCCTCCAAAAACTCATAATGTTTTAAAGCTGTAAATGTCAATAAGCATTGTTATGAAAAAAATCTTCAATATTAAATTGAACTGATGTCAAGCCTAACACTTCATTATCCATGAACAATTCAGTATTTGGAGTCAGATTAAACTGAGTGATAGTTTTTTCAGATATTCAAAATGAAAATTGAAATTCAGATTTCAAATGTCTTCTGTTTGTAATGTTGGAGTAAGAGAGTTTTATATTCACCTGTGGTGAAATAATTATGATACAGTGATGAGGAAATTTGCAAATGTGGATTATTTAGACATTAAAAGCCAAAATTACATTTAAAAATACTAACTACTGCTTTGAAAAATTATAACCTGCAATCTGCAAATGTGACTTCAAAGTATCATTATTTTCCGATTTGTTCGCGTTGTCGAGCTGCATGCTTTTGTTCGACACATTTTAAGCCTTCGCCCATACTGCAACTCGTCCTGTTGTGTTAAGTAATGAGCGATCTCTCCCACAGAGTGTATCATGGGGTCAAGCTCCGAGATAACAGCAGGTCATGCTAATGATGCAAGAAGTGTTTGTGATGTGGAGGATCTCTGGGGAGGAAGAGCACAGGTGAAGACTCCATCAGGAAGCGGACCCCTGGGACCAGTTTCCAAGTAACACAGCTCGCCTCCAGATCCTCCGGTGTGCCCGTGCACAGCCTATGTGTGTCAGGGCCGCGACAACAGGCAAAAGCAGATATTCTCAAGCAATCAAAGCTACGTTAATGTGTAAAATCTCTATGTAAAGACAAAGGGATCATGGTGTCGATTTTGCTTTGTCTTCAAAGACTGGCTGAAGATGTTGCCATTTACTGAGTGTTAAAGCTTTAAGAAAAATAGCTTAAACCTAACAAACTTGTCAGTAAAGAAGAGAAAAAAGCTTCCATGTAGGCGCTGTTTTACTTCAGGTTTTACAGAGGCGCAGCAAAAAAAAAAAAGCCAAAAAACGATCAGAGGTCATGCATGGAAGACCACCAAGCCAATCACTTCCCGCCTAAACACTTCAAACGCGACACGGGACTCTGACTCATTTCCAGGCTCTTAACAAATCTGTGAATGATTTATGAATCCACTTATTTTTTCCGCAAGGCTTTATCCTGTAAAACCATTATAGAGTTCTTTTCTTTTCTCATCACTATCTGTTACCAGTAAATTATTCCACCCAAATGTAAAGAAAAAAAACACAAGGATGCAATTAAGTAAGATTTATAGCTAAGGGAAATAAATAATACTGATGCCCATGGCCAAAATATACATCCGCCCTCAGGAGCGAGGGAGGCAGGGAGATAAAATGACACTCAAGCATCCCACTCAAAACGTAAAAGGGAGGGAAAGAGATCTAAATGAGCAGGTTTTTACTGATTCGGTTGGTCCTTAATGTTTAGAGGAATCAGCTGATTCTGGCTGTAAGTGCAGACTGGGACTGGTTTGTGCCCTTTACCTGAAGGGAGCTAGCAGGATAATCTTATCTAGGCCGCTAAACTCAATGACATCTGTGGCTTTTGTTCCTCATTCAGACACCGCTCCAAGTTTTTGAAGAGTGAACCATTTAATTAACCATTTAAGTGAAACACATTTGACATACTGTAGTTGTGGACCACAGTTGTAATACTAATCTGAATAGGGAAGTGACAGGAATCTCTGTATGGGAGGAAAAAAACACACACCGGCTTCAACAAATGTGTCCACAGAATTCATTCATATGTAAGTAAATGAGCGGCACATTTCGCTCTTTGTATGAATCAGAAAGAAACGAGTGTCAAAGTCCACACGCCTAAACATTATCTCAGCCTCTTGGCCACATGAATGTGTCACGGTAAGACGGCTACACATTAACACATTCATCTTTCTCGGCAAGGGTTTTACGGCCCTCCAAACATACCCTTTGGATTTGGGCGCCGCTCTGTAAACATTGTATTTTCCAGACGCCGGAGCCCGCGGGCTCCACAACCAATCACGCGCGAGCCGCTGGGCGCGATTTGCTTCTCCGAGAGCCTATGGGAGAGCAGGTGCCATGGAGACCAACTGCTCACCGGGTGATGAAGGAAGTGTTGAGAGTGCAGGTAAAGGTTGTGTTTTGGCAGGCGGGGGTACGCTGTCCGGTGCCACTGTGACGTTTTATGGCCGTCTATGCAAAGCCGTGTGTTTGGAGAGGCCGATCTAAGATTAGTCAGGAAGATGTTGGTATCAAAGCGGCTCACAATCCAAATTCTGACATGGAGCCAAGCTGTAAACTGAAATGAGCTCATCTATGAATAGGATGTGCCTTTACCTTCGTACAGACTTACAATGAGGAAAAAAACTAATAGATGCCACATTCCAAAGACACCCCCCCCAAAAAACAACATTTCTGCCATGCGTTTCCCATCAGAAAAACAAAGACTTGATATGGAAGCACCTGCAGCTTGACCCCGGCTGACCTACCTCCTGATGAGCACCACCTCTGGCCTGGGGGATCGCCCAATCTCTTTATCTTATTAAAGCAAAGAAGGCAGAGAAAAATCCTCAAAAACGCAGACTTAAGTCCCATATCCTCTTGAACGGTTGACAGTAGCGTTCTGCAGCTCATTCAGTGCCGTGAGACTGACTGTATTTCAACGTGAGCTGGGAAAAACCGAGGAAAAAGATGTTGGCAGCTGTGATGTGTGTTGAGAGGAATGCACCAGTGTTATCACTCTCTGAGTTATGCAAGAATGATTTGGTGGAAACCTTTGCCTGGTACAGTATTGGGCCTCTTCCTCCTCATGCACGGGCTAAACACACAGCCAGTGGCATGCCGGCAGACACACACACACAAACACACACACAAACGCCCACAAAGTCAAGCGGCTCCTGCCCTGAGGATTTTCTAATTACCCTCAGCGAACGGGAGGCAGTCGGACACACCAAACGCAGACTGCCCGGGTTATCGTACACACCACCAAGACTCCCGTTCCAAATACACAGAGCTATTTTTAGCTTTCATCTATGGCTCGTTTTGCTCAGTCATGAGGCGTGCGGGGGGTCTCACGTGAAGAAAAACTTGTGCCCCCCCAAAAAATGTATCTTGTTTTTGTGATCTTGGCAAATTATTAATTATAAAAAGAGAATTGAGAACACACACAAACCAAAAACCAGAATACACACATTTTTCTGCCCATCCTTGAACCCTCATACCTCCATACTTGTTTGAAAATTATCATTAAAATTAAATATTATGTGTTTAGCATGTGAAATATGAATAACATCTCCATTTAACAAGCTGATTGATGAACCTCTTCTTTGAAAATGAAAAAGAAAAATACTCAGAGGGAACAAATGATTCCCTGGACGCTCTGAGTTTAATGCAATGGGGTGACAAGCTGCAGCCTCAAGCTGCAGAGCTGAATGGAGTGACAGTAAGGCGAGGAAGAGTGGTATCAGATGAACACATGAAAGAGGGAGGTCGATGGATTTAAGGCTTTTTTGTCTTTGGGCGTTCAAAGGAGACAGCTGTCGACTGCACTAGGCCCAACTCTATTCATGTGGGGGGGGACCGCAGACAGAGACCACGCCAACATACACACACTCACTTCAAAGGAAAGGAAGATGTGCGTGCATCTAAGTCAGCGCTTCTTCTATCTGCTCCACATTGTTGTTGACATTGTTTTATAACTGCGTTTACATTTCCCATACCTGGATAATTATAGTTTTATAGACTTTCGGGACTCAGAACGGTTCTGCATTTTAAACCAACCAACCATCATGTTGAGATTTCCGCTTTTTGTTATGTTTCTCTGTACAAAATGTCACCATCGGTTTCTGCTCGCTGCTGTGAACATGTTAATCTGGGTTAACATGCAAACAGGAAGTAGTTTAATTTTCTAACATATGTGGTTTATTCAAGCATCACACAGTGTTACAGAAGTTCTCATAGTCGCCATCCTCTTTCTGCTGGGGCGTGATGGTTTTAAAACCTCCTATTTGTTCATTTTTTAAATACACATTTGATTTGATGTGTCTCAGAAAAATGCTTTGTCTTTCAAACAAATGCTGAAAATACTTTAGTTGATGGTTAACTGACAAGAAAGTTTTCCTGCTTTAACACAACTGATTGTGATTAAATGGATCTATTCAAAAGCTCTGCGCAGGCCTGCTCGTGGTGCTCTGATGGGAATCGGGTGTGTTGGTAGGGAAACCTCTAAAACCTGCGGGACAGCTGTCCTCAAGGACCCTGCTGTATATCTTTATTCACATGCTCTATGTGACTTTAAATGCAACAAAGTAAACAAAGCTGTGACTGACATCTGCTCAGAATGAGTCCAAAAGTTGACGCGAATCTTTAGGTAAAAGGGAAGTCATTTTCTCTAATTTAAAACTCAGCCGCATTTAGCCTAAATTTCCATTATTCTGACTTGTGAAACAGGAAAAAGGAAGAAAAAAATTGCTCTGTGACGCAAAATTGTGACAGCACATACAAACTGTGTCAATAATACTCCTTAAAAAGGTTAAGCCAACACTTAGTGCGACCCGGGGAAAGACATTTACACCAAACAAAAACATCACCCCCGCAGACGTGCACACGTGAGTACAGTGTGCGTTACATGAAGGACATCAGGTTAGAGCTGCCGAGCACTGAGCCATATGGCCTAACTGCTGGACTTAAGAAACCTGCTGGCAGTAATTGAGTGAGTGTATTAATCCTCTTTAAAAGGCTCTACATTTCCCCAGCCTCCATTTATCAGGTATATTTCAGTCTTCACTTTTACCTCAGAACAGGAAAGATTTTTTTTTTTAGACGATAGATTAGATTTGTGACAGCAAATTAGACTCGGCGTGAATTACAAATCTTGAAATTTCAGTAAAACCTACAGTTGTAGATCAATAGCTTTATCAAATGCACAGGCATTCGCCGTCTGAGGCCAGATGTCAGATCTGCCTTTTCTTTCCTGCTGTGTAAGGTACGTCATCTCTGCAGCATGCCTTCAGTTGGTATTTGCATCATAAGCAAATCAGCCTGGCTCTCTCAGCGTAGCCGTTGCTGCTCAGTAGATTCATACGAGCCCACAGCTTGAAGGTTGTGGCAACCGTAGTTGTCTATTCAATACATTTTCCGCCCTTTGTAGTTTATTCAGGAGCATGAAGCAATCCCTTTCAGTTTCACCTTAAAAAAAACACTTTCTAACATAATGTCTTTCTCTTTTTTGCCACAAACACAGAGTGTTGCACACAGTGAAATATAATCACCGACACCTTCTCTCTGAAGTATTTTGCACTGTAGAGCTGTGCGTCAACTTTTGTTAAAGTGTAATGATCCAGACATTGAGCGCCGTCAACTCCCCTTCACCTGAAAGCATCCCTGCTATTTTCATATGCAAATAACTTTGCATTCGCTGAGGGGCTGCAGCCCCAGCTGCTCCAGACAAGGCTGCTCTGTCCGGCCCTCTTCTCATCCCAACAAACCACGATGCAAAGCATAATTCAGCAGAAAACACAACAAAGTCAACACCATTTGTCCTTCACAGAATCCATATTGATGGAGATCCGTAGAGAGGACTGGGCTTTTGAGGAGGGCCCGATCTGATATGATCACATTTGGAAGAATAACGCAGAATTTTATTTAAAGGCAGGGAAATATGAGGGGGAAACACACGAAGAAGAAAAATTCTAATTTGCAACTTCCAAACAATGTCTACACATTAAACCCCATCAAATCCACACCTACTTTTGGTGAGCTAATCCCCAGAGTGAAGACAGCACATCAGGCCATAATTAACCTGCTTTCCCACCAAGTGTACCCATCTGCTGTGGCGGGTCCCTCCACATATGGGTTGTATTCTCCTATAGGACATGTAATGATCACCCTCTTAACAAATCTGCCTCGAGAGGGGCCGAGACAACAGCAGGCTGAACACAATGAGGGTCGGGCGGGGGGGGGCTCACAGCTTGTGGCTCGGGTGGGCTATTGAAGTGTTAAGCAGGAGCATAAAGGTGTGGCTGGTTGGCTGCCACTTAAGAGAAAGCCAGGCCCCCCCGAAAGGTGGCTGTTCATGTGGCCAGACGTCGACAGAAAGTGTGACTTTTGAGACAACTGTAAAATGTCAATGTATAACCAGAGGTGTACGAAGAGATAGAAAAAGAAAAAAGAGAAAACTGCCCAGAGAGTTGAGCCGTGCTTGGAGGATGTTGCATCAGAATCGGCCCGGGGAGAGAGAGCAGGCACACGGAGAAAAACAAAATGTTTTCAGAGCGCCTCCTGATCCGAGCCGCCTGAGCACAGGAGCTCCGGCACCAACACACACCAACACACACCGCCACGGCACGGTGTCTGAAATGTGGCGGGCGCTGCGATCAGCACATCAAAACACTCTCAACCCGACACCTCTTGCTATTGTTGATGCTGCTAAACCAAAAAAAAGTCTCACGTGTGACCCTTAAAGTGCACTTCAACAACACAAAGCTCTCACTGTTAAGCCACATCTCAGTCTTTTTAGAATCATTCAGCTCTCCTCGTTTAAAATCTGTGTCCAAACCTTTGACTGCTGCTGCACATTTCCCCATATACTCCATATTTCTCCACATCTATGCACCGGCGGTGGGTGTCTGGGAAGCAGGGACCCTTGAAGGTAAAAAGATTAGGTTTGTTTACAAAATGCACCGAGAAACACAGCCCAGCTGAAGCTGTGTTTTGGGGTTCGGGTTTATTAAACGAAAGACGCCGACTCAGCTGAGTCACCTGTCGCTTTTGTTTCTTCTCGTGCTGCAACTTGTTCTTACGCTAAGCTTTTTTGTTCATGTCCAACTGTTAATGGAGGAGAGGCTTTAGCAGTAGAGCGACTTTTAATACATCACTCATTACATCACTTTCTTATTCAAAGCTGAATTTGAACTTGGATGTGTGGGATGAGTGTCAACACAGCCAATCATTGTGCTCATAAAGATAAGGGCATTTTTTAATGATTATTTCCATGGGGATGACATTTTATCAATAATCAAGTTATTTCTAACGGCCCGGTTACATGACGCTCTTGAACATTTCTCATGTTTCTGAAATGGGAAGGCCTTCCTTACACGTGTAAAAAGTGAAAAAAGTTGCAGGCTTAGCGCCTCCGCTCCAGCAGGTCATTCTGAAGATGAGACTCAGCAGTTCCAGCGGGTCCAACCTCGATGAACTCGGTCTCCTTTGTCTCGTCAGGAGCATCTGAGGCTGTGCTCGGGCCCATTTATTACCCACATGAGACAGATAAAGGTGGACGCGCCATGCTCATCCTAAAGCATTCATTAAAATATAATTTACAGATCTGAGGGGCTTTGAGCAACTTAGTGAACTGTTAACAGATAATTATTCTTAATTATGTTTAAGGATTAGCTGATTGTCACCTGAAAAAGAGTAAAGATTTTTCTTTTTTTTTAATTTACAATAATAGATGGAAGTGAGCTCTAATGGGTCTCGAGGGAATGTGTGTATGACTAGAAAAATTAGCTGGAAGGTGTTGATTTTGGATTCCTCTTGTGTGGAGTCCCCGTTTGGGACGTCTCACTTGGAAGTCCGATTACCTGATAACAAGTGAAACTGTTTCTGCCCCAAAGCACAAAAGCACCGGCCCGCCTCACAACCAGCATCGGCTCTTAGTCTCCAGCTATTTAGGGCGAGCTGTGTGAAACTGGCCTCCTGCGGGGGGGGACTCTGTTCCTGCTTTGACAAAAACAACAGCAGCAGCTGCCTCCAGCCGAAGCCATCGATGATACAAACCACATCAGCAGCCGTTCAGCTGCCGGCTTTTTCTGCGTGACTCAGAGGGGAGAAACGACCGATGCGGTACTACTTGTTGATGGGATAACAGATGTTTAGTGACAGTGCAAACAAAGACACCTCGATTGGCTGGTTTCTTCCTGTGGGGAAGATATGACATGACAATTAGTGACGGAAGACTCCGGTCCCAGCATCTTAAGTTATTTTCCATCAAAACAACTGAACCTGACCGTAATAACGAGCAAAGAGACAGAAAGTCTGCTGTTATGTGACTTTGTTAAAAGAATAGAAAGAGGTCACAGTTAGCTTTGGGAAAACCTTTAGAGACAAAGATTATGGTTGCATGTTTGTTTAACGCAACAGCCTAAATTCAGCCTTCAGGCCATCAGGGCTTCATATTCAGGACAGAAGAGGGATCAATCAAATTAGAACAAACTACAACGCAAAGGAACCGGTCGTACAATAATACCTCGAAAAAAAGTAGAAAAGAAGAAATGCTGATAATACAAATTTTTTGGACTGTGGGAAGAAACTGAAGCAAGCACTGAAAACCAAGCACAGGTAACGGTAACGGGTTAAACTACTTCCTGTTTGAGATGCTTCAGCAGCTTAAAAGCACAATTCACAGAGAAGTAAGCGAGTGTTTGTTGGGCTTCTGTATGTTCTCTTCCTTTTTTGTTGTAGCTACCTCAGTTGAAACCCTTCACACATGTACATAGGAAGAGCCAAGATCAAATGACCTGTTGGAGATTTTTCTTATAGAAATACACGTGATCTCCCAAACGTGCGTGTTGGGTCAGCTGACTCCAAAAACAGTGCCAGTTCAGTACCTGAACTCTTCTCCTGTGAAAAAAAATGATAATGGCTGCGGAATGTAGTTTATCAGCTTTCCAGATGTGAAAATTCCCAGTTCGATGAGGACCAATGCACCACTTCTGAGAGACTTGACTTGTGTTCTTGAGCTTTGGCCAGAATGGTTGAACATGAACAGCTTCCTTTGTTGGTGTGGGACTGCCATCAAATCCAGTCACACGTTCAATATTTAAAATGTTTCCGTGTTCCGCTGTGAATAAGATCTTCGTTTAGGAGAATTGGATATGATTGGAATCTGTTTGTGAATGCTGTGAAAAGCCGTCCTGAAGACGATTAGTCTTATTTGATCAGAGGCGTGCCCCCAGAATTCCACAGGGGACGTTGAAACTTATTGTAGATAAACCTGATTTTTTTGCTTTGTTTGAACAGATGCAGTGAGTGTCTGAGCCACCCACTAAAAGCGGAACCATAAACTGAAATGTGAGCCCGCATGAGCCGAGTCAGTTTACAAGTCCTGCTTTAAGGTACCACATAGCTGAAAATCCATCACCAGAGTGGCTGCTGCTCTCATCAGACACACTCCCTCCACCAGTAGTCGCTTCAAGGAGAACTGCCAAAGCAATGTGACCAAAATTCTGTTAGTTACTGACAAGCAAAGCATGGCAACAAACAGAAAATAGGAGGCAGCACTCGGGGTGCTTCTGTTCAGGTGTTATCAAGGGAAAAAAGGTCAAACGAGTCTGTAAGTATAAAGTGATGACAATATTCAGGAAGTGAGTCTCACTAAACCTGTTTCTGTCAACGGTGCTGACAGAGATGTTGTCTTAATAGGGGATGGTTTCCTGGGCAAATCTCAACAGGAGCACAAGCAGAGTCTAAAGAAAGAGCCATCCAGCAGAAACAGGTTTGATAAATAAGCTGAATTGAAATACTGTACCGCTTTTCAGCATCAAAATGAAGGGATTTTTAATTTTTTCAGGAAATTGGGATGAAACACCAGGTGTCCTTCCAACATATACACTCTTATGTCCACTTCAGCCTTTATAAGAATATGTCAGGATTTAAACTCAAACGATGCTTCACAATGTTCCTCAGTATTATCTTAACTTTTTTGCCCATCGTGATTATTATCTTTGGAAAAATGAGGTAACCACTGTTAACAGAAATGCACATTCAGTAATGATTATATAATCTTAATCTTTTTCAGATGTTCTGCCGACAGAAAAGCCATTTTTTGGGATAGCTCTGTGTCAGTTTGCTCAAAGATGGCAAGTGCATGAGACATATTAAAGAGAAATATTTTACACAGCCTGTTTTGAGAAGAGGAGTCAAAGCACTCCTTGAACAGCTGAGAAACAACAGGGATAGAATATAGTGATTTAAAGGGATCAATGGTGAGTCCTTCATCTCACCAAGAGAGCTCAAATGTGTCAGAGGAATTACTCTGACCATTCTTTCCAGAAACATCAAGGAAATAAACAATAATAAAATGCTTTGTTAGCCTCTGACCAGTTATATCCCAAGATGAACTTCCTGGTACGGATTTACTTACATCTCTTTACTTAACATGCTTTAAAACACAGGGCTAAAAATCAGGGAAGTACATCCATATACATTGGACATGTAAAATAGGTAACAGCTGAAGCTATAAAGCTGGTTCAGATCAGCTCTGTAAACAAGTGCGGCCCCTACAGGACGCCCGAAAGTCAACCAGCGGAGTCTGACTCCTCAGAGGGTCGGCTCTGAAAACTTACAGCGGCAAAAGAGGAGTGAGCTGTGAGCCAATCAGCTCAAACGTGACAAAAAGCTAAGCCCAAAGGTTATTTTCTAATGAATGTGAAGTTCTACAGAAGGCATTTCTCATCTTCGTTCTCGTGCCACTAGATGGCGCTCTTAGACCTTTTGGGACAAACAAGTTCTTCTGGTCTGACACCTGAAGGCAGAAAACAATACTTACCATGGGAACACAGACACAAACACTTTTGCTAAGCTCAGAGGAAAGTGGGCCATAGAGCACCGTGACACCCATACTCCCCACAAATAATATCAGAGGAGATACATATATGTAAGAAAAAACTAAATAAGAAATGTTGAATGTTGAAATCACACCAAAATTTAAAATTACAAATTGAAATGTGGTCATTCTGATTGTTGTCCAAATTGAAAAGCCTGAACACTTACAGTATTTTAAAAGGAATTTTAGGATTAAAAAAGCAGAAAATAAAACTCAAGCTCTACTGATTTCAAAGCTGTTTTGGCATTTTTTTAATAATAGATGAGAATTTCATTCAGTGGAGGAATCTTTCATCAACATAATCTGCTCTTAACAGATTTTATTTTTTTATACTACTTGAATTCATTTGGATATTAGTTGAACATTTCTTACAAAGCTTAATAAAACCCCATATCTTTCATATATTTTGGATAAAGCAGACGTAAAGAGATAATGCAGTTTGTCTATCTAGTATCTAATACAGTAAAGTGAATTGGGTCGAATAATAAGTTTAATCCCATAAATAAAAATTGTCTATCTAACAAAATTAATAACAAAGCAAACATGAGATAAATCATATATCAGTTTAACAAACCATTAACTATTCACCTGTGCCGAAGAGGGGAGCTTTATCTCCATCTGTTAACAGAATTTAATAATGTGCTGACCTCTACTCTTTGAAAAGACCTTAAGATAAAGAATAAGTTTGAACACTGTGCATTTGTTTTCTCTGTGTTGGAAACCGCCTGTCTCAGTGGAAGATGTCACGCTAAAAAGTGCTGCTGAGTCATATGCCACAGCCATCTGAGTCCTAAGACAATTAGGGCTGGGGAGTAAGCGCCCGGCGGTCCTTTAACCGGAGGCTCTGCTCTGAGGGCGGGCAGCCTGAGCTGGTTACAGCAGACACACCCCGATCACCTGCTGCTCACTCATGGAACATCTAATCCAACATCCCATGGAACATGTTTGTACACGCTGGTGATCACTTTTAAGCCCCTGTTGATGCTCTTATTTCATTCATTTGTGCACCAGAATAAGGTTAAAATGTTTTGGTATACAGATAAAAAGGCTGCTGAGTGTTATAGAAATATTCTGTTGGGCACCACTCATGCTTAAAAAGTACCTGACAAATGTCTGGACCTTGGTCTAATTCACATATTTTGTTAGCTTTTTTTAAATGAATCTAAACTAAACAGAAAAAAAAACACTAAATGAGGTGTAAATATGCTAAATGAAAAAACAAAAAGTGCACATCTGTGTATTTTAGTTACTGTGCCCTTCTTGTGATGTTGTGACAATGATCAAAACTCTCCATTTAAATAAAAACTTCAATTTCAAGTCCAAAAGTAGTAGGATTCCTAACTTTTGCCCATTCCTCCCCATTTAATCAATGAGGAGCATACTTATGTGCCATATAGACACATAACTACGTGCATCCCCTTATAAAACACTTGAAACACAATTATAAATAACCAAGAGAGCTCTAAGCACCAAGACTTTAGAAAACAGTTCCATATTTATTGCAAAATATTTTTGTACAGAATACAACTGAAAAAAAACACCAACAGAGGAGGAATAGACAGTAAGGCCAACATCAGAACTCCAAGAGCTGAACTGTACAAACACCTACAGTAACAGTTGCTGCTTTATTCTTATTTTTTTTACACATATACTTTTCCTGCTCTCACAGCAAGCTCCCTTATGGAGAAAAAAGAAAAAATCTAAAACAATTTCCCCGTTTTTCTAAAACTTTATTGCCTTTTCCTGTAAACCCATCAACTTAGAACACCAATGGACAATCCTTAAATGCTGAAACGTCTGTAAGAAACTTGTCCTTTGATTGATAATGTCTCACAAAATATAAATATATATATATGTATATATATATCATATATAAGTATACAGTCGTAAAAAGCTCCAAACCGTTTAGGACTGATAATTGTTAGTGACAGAGAGTAGCATCACCTTTCGTGGAGGTTCAGAGCTCTACTGCTGACGCCATAAGCTCACCTACCAGAAACTGTGCAGAGACTATTCTCCTGATTCGGAACCAATCTGAATGGTAAAGTTTGCTTTACTTCACTGGGCTGGAATAACGGAGTCCTCGCTTGAGTTTGGAGGGGCTTAGCATAGTAAGTCTAGGTAATTCTGGACGTGCATGCCCATGCACATCCTCATGCAATTTGGCACTGACGTAAAAGCTCTTTCCTCATCGTAAACCTCGCGGTAGGCTACATCTTGCTTCCTCCAACTCTGTCATTTTACATATTTTTTTTCTTTACTCATAGAAAAGGCAGAGTGAGACAGGATACATTTCGCCCTCCCAACATTCAAATGTACATCTTTAACATTGGCTCTCCCAAAATTTGGGATCTAATGTAGGGGGAAAAAAGGACTCCTGTCACTGGAGGTTTAATACAAAAAATCAAAATTGAATTAGGATTAAAAGTAGATACAACTTTTTTTTTCTCATATGCATAAGCCCTTCAAGAAAACACGACACACACAAGAGAGGATGAAGAATGTGTACAATCCAGAAGCGCAGAGGTTCCCCCCCCGAAAGTCTCCACAGGGAAAGCAGGTGCTGAGCTACGCAAGTCACCACACACACGTCGCTTTTGCTGCTCTGATTCTTTCTCTGAAAACAAACCTGGTGGACATGAAAATAAAAACAAAAGAATAAAGTTTATCCTCCTTTAGAGAGACACAAAAAGCAGCCGGTACACAATCCTTTCAGTCCACACTGAAACAGAAGTAAAGCTGTGAGGCTCGGAGGACCTTTTCACCTCCTCCAGTGAAGCTATGTGGCTGGCTCAGTTTGCTCACTTGCCTGTCTGTCAGCATTTTAGCAGAAAAAAATTGATCTTGTAGTTGGATGTTTCAAAGTTTACCAAACACGGGGCACAAACCAACTCAGAAATGAGAAACTTACGATCTTGATGGAGTCTTAAGATTGTTTCTAATTACGTCTTGGGATAGGTGTGCAGTCTCTGACTGCTTTTCCTTATGAATTATCCATGAAAACCACCATCTCATCACTGAGAATTACACCTCTGCTGCTGTCCGCAGACATCAGTTGCTGGTTAGTACTTTCCTGGCCTCTCAGTGACCCTCCGCTAACACTGTCGTACACCTTTCTGTAAAGCTGTGCGAGGTTGTGTCTGGGAGGAGGCTCTTTACAACGTTTATGGATATCCCAAGTGCTTTCGATGATACGGTACCCTGAGTAGAGAACATAGGCCTGGGGTGAACTTCAGCTGAAGCAAACATCTTTGCCAAGCAAACACCAACCGAAAAGTACGCCACTGAGGTAAAAACCACCTTTCACACATAAATAAAAATCTGCACTCGTAGTACATCAGAAACCACAAATGAAACAAAGAGAGAAACAAAAACATCAACCACAGATCAGCCATGACAACACAGCCAGATTTTAAGCTTTACAATATGCATATACCCATGCATATATAGTGTGAATTTCCCCCTGCATACAGACAAGTGGTTGGGGACTATATAGAGAGCTTTTAGTTATACCAACTCTCTCTGCAGAGACTAACACTGTTTATTAAGAGATTGATCAAA
Source organism: Menidia beryllina (assembly GCA_013363375.1). NCBI lineage: Eukaryota > Metazoa > Chordata > Actinopteri > Atheriniformes > Atherinopsidae > Menidia > Menidia beryllina. Next base: position 15,398,827 of record JABUIW010000028.1, read on the forward strand.
ATGAGAGCAAATGTAATTCACAAGCTTAGGAGCAAAAAGACCAGAAGCGATCTCCGCGCAGCCTTGTAAACAGTAGAGGCCAGACAGCCACCGAGGATGATGGGTAACAGACATCCAATTAAAGCAGCTCAGATTGGACAGATTAGAGCAAAGTGAGGCTGGCTGGGAGTCAGGAAAAGGAGAGGTGGAGGCCCTTTTTTTTTCTCCTCCCATCTTACCAGTCGAATAATTCAAAGTGGCAGCATTGCTTCGCGACTTTGCCTCGTCTGATTCCTTTCAGGCTGGGCTAAGCGTCGTTTCTGCCACTAGAACTAAAATCAGAGTGATCGACGCGTTTCTGTTTCTGCCTGCTGGAGGGAAACTAAACGCAACACACAGTGGGCTCTCAGCAATGTAACACAGCATCTTACAGAGAAGCAACCTATGGGCCGAGCGTATGCTCCGTCGGGGGGGGGGGGGGGGGGGGGGGCGCGGGAGGGCGTGGCGGGCCAGTTTAAGGTTTTTTAAAACGGCTGCCCCACACCCCGCCTGCATCTCTCCGCAGCCTCCTCCCGCATCATCTTTGGGTTGTTGGGAGCGGCGGGGCTCAGACGAACAGCTGGATCCGCTCGCGGATGGTCTGCCGGCAGATGGGGCAGGTCTTGAGCGCGGCGCTGCAGTCGATGCAGGAGGCGTGGCCGCACTGGAACACCAGCTTGATGTGGTTGTCGATGCAGATGGGGCAGGTGATGCGCTCCTCCATCTGGCGGTAGCGGGACTGCAGCTGCTCCAGCAGGTTGTGCTGCTCCGAGTTCTCGGTGCCAGGGCTGCAGTCCACCTCCGTTTGGTCTGTGGGAGGAAGGCCGTCGGCCGGAGTCAATTTCAGTCAAGTCGGGAGAATTTTCGTGCAAGCTGCGCAGTCTTGTGCAAGATGAGACGGGGCTGCGGCTTAATTGTGCTTCTGGGTCAAACTAAACGAGACCGCGGGCCGAAGCAGCTGAGCGCGGATGCAGCACGGCTCAGAATGTCTTTGAATTTCACGGGTGCTTTGCCAGCCCCTCCATAGCTCACATTTAAAAAACATTTTCAAACAAAAATTGAAAATGAAAGCCACGAAACTGGCAGCAAAGGGAAAATAGACCCACTGACGTTGTAGAACTTGATCATAACGGAAAAGGGCCTTTGGGTCAGTTTTAATTAAAGCTACGGACTCAAATGGATTCTGCTTACCTTGCCTAATTTTCTTGGTGATTGTGACCTGACATTTGATGCATTTCTTCATGCGATGAGCACATTCTGTTCAGAGAGGCACAATATCAGTCAAGTGTTCAAAGTCAAAGCAATACCGGGCACCATACGGAGATTTAGTTTCAACACACCTCTCATTTCTTGACATTTTACTTCTTTAGGAGCCAGAATGGAACATTTTGAAGTGGCATTGTGCAGTCCCTTTCAAAAGCTTTTTCTTTACACAATGGATACATTTTTATCCCTTTCAGTCAGTGTAGCTGACTAGTTTGATTGTGTTTCTTCACACTGACCCGCAAATGTTGAAAAGGCACCAAACACAGAGGGGAACTAATGTTCTATGCTGAATAGGAGGACAATTTATTAAATAGAAACTTCAGGCATTTTCATCATTTGCCACTACAAAATGTGCCAAATCTAACACAGTTTGGCATAAAATAATACTGAGGCTAATTAGGATTGTTCACATAGTATGCAATATTTAAACTCAGTTTAGCATGTTTCAATAAAACCCTGCTATTTTCTGCTTACTTTAAAGACGTAAGAACCCTGATTAAACTGTTAAATAATATACTTAGTGACTTCAACACATTTCACAAACAGCTCTCAAAGAAAAAGGAAAAAGCTGATAAAAAAAATCTGCTTTTACTCCTTCTTCATGCTCTTCAGCATCTCCTCCACCCACCTTCACAGGCCACGCTGTGCTGGCAGGGGCAGAAGAGAACCAGCAGGGCCAGCTCAGAGCAGATGAGGCATTCACTGGGTCCGGGTGGCGTGGGAAACACCAGGTTGGTCATGGTGTTGGGTGTGGTGTGGACCCGCCGCAGGCTGGCGCTGCTCAGGCCCTGCCCGCATGTGATGGCCTGCAGACGCTGCAGCCTGGCAAAGATGACACACAGCTTTAATAGTCCCCGAGTGACGCCCGCACCCCCCCCACCCCCACCCGCCGCGATCTGGCAGAGCACCCACCTGTGCTTCTCAGAAAAGCTCTTGATGAGCTGCAGCATGGTGCCGTCTGCCACCAGGTCCAGAGGACTCTTGCCCTTGTGGTTGGCGTAGTTGATGTCAGCACCTTCCTGCGCGAGAAAGCAGGCGATGGCTGTGCCAACGCTCAGTTCCGTGCTCCCCAGGAGACCTGACGAGTTCAGCTGTGGGCGCACATGGTGATTGGGAGAGAGGTGTGAGTTAAAAACAGACACAGAACATCTGAACAATTCCACTCTCAAAACGCAGAAGTTGGGAACACTTTGAAAACAAAGTCAAGGACATGGTGGAATTTGAGCATCACAAAAGTAATTGAAGCCAAATCGGTGCAATCCGGCTAAGAGCAGGACATAAAGCTACATCTAATCAGCACGGAAGAACAACTCGTCTGCTGACAGTGAGCAAAACAGCTCTGAGCTCTTAACTCCAGCCACCTTCAAGGCTGTGTATTTGTGTGAGTGCGTTGGCTGGGGCCCAGGATGCTGAGCGGTGCCGCGGTGTCTTCGGTCATTTAAAGTAGAAAGGACATTTTATAACAGAATGTCTATGCCGTCTGATGGGACGGCCTTAAAGGTGCCCGTATAAACATCTAGGTATAAGAAAAAGTCGTTTAATGAATCAAATTAAACCAGTTCCTATGAGTTAAGTCTTTTTGAAAAGCATGAAGGAGGTTAAAAGGTACATCGAGATTATATTAGCCTGAAAGTGGTCATAATTACAGCGGGGACGCCTGAAGAGTAAATCCAGCAGTGGTAAAAAGGCTTATCTCAATGTGCTGGGCATTATATTCAAGGGACAGAAAATTATGATTATGAATGAAAACTGAAGTAAAACACATATGATGGTAATTAAGCATTAATCACAATGCTAAAAAATCAAAATTATCCTGCAGATTCTCCAACTGATGAGTTTATATGCAGATATGCAGAGTTTAAAACATGCTGTGCTCCCCCAAAATAATCCTTAAAGCCATTTCAAAGTTAAAGCATCACAAAGGTTTCTGTAGATTACATCACAACAGGCTCAGTGATCTTTATATAAGACACACAAATTATTTTTAAGTCCACAGATGTATGAGTGAAGTCCAGCTCAAGTCTTTGACATCATGAATAATACTGAAGAGTCGTGTGTTTACACCGCTCCTCTAAATTTATCACAGACGTCTTAACTGGACCTCCATCTTACCCAAATCTGTCACAGTGGACTCTCCTCACCTCTCAAAGCATTAGTACTTCCTTTGCTCCCTTTAATACACCATTGCTTACAATCTCTTGCCAATTCCTTCTTTTAAAGCCAAAGAAAGAGATTAAAGAAAATCCCGACGTAATCTGTCTTCTAAAAAAATATATCCTTAATGCCTAGGGCTACTCAGACAAATTAGTGTTAAACTGTCATACTTCTTTATTTCTGTGTTATTATAAATGTAAAACCGTACACCAGAGATTCATGGTTACTGGCACTACTGCGTCAAGGCTCTCCTTAGCCCAGCTCTATTGCCCTGTTTATAAAAACTAAGCAAAGCACTTTCTCCTCAGTTAAAATTATCTTTAAAGCTTTGTGATCTGGCTGCTATTTCCCTCTTTTATGTTTAATCTGAACCTGCTAATGCCAACAAATTCCCCACTGACAAATCCTACATGATTCAATAAACAGTGTACAGTGCTCAGGTTTTGTAAATAATCCTGCCTTTTATTTGCTTATATCATATAGTCTTTTTAACCCCTCACTTAAATATGTCCTTAGGACCATACAAGTCCATCTCCTTAACTTCCATGTAAATTTACAGTGTCTGGGTATTTATTTCCTAATTCAGTTGATCTTTACTTTCCGGGGAAATTTCCTTTTCATTCTTCCCTTGGCAAGTGTCTATTTGGCCTTTAATAACACTTTTTGCCACTTTTTATTCTTGTCAGACTTAAGAGTACGTGATTTTAGTAGCAACCTCAGTGGAAAATCAGGACTGAAACTTCAGTCCTTGCCAATAACTGGCCCAAATGATCTGGCAATTTGAGAGGCTTGCAGATCCGGTCTGAAACTTTAGAAACTACTTGCAATCTCATCAGAGGGCAGCAACGGAGCATTTGCCAGGTGACATGGAAACAAGCTTTCATTTCACTGACTATTTTCAATAAAACTATATGGATAAGCCAGATCATGATGACTGTGTATCCCCAACAAGTTTCTCATATTGGCTTCTTTTACCTTTTTGATTTTGTTTTTCTCACAACACAGCAAAGCTCCTTCCTAACTGCCTTTATTGTGATTAAATCTGCTTCAAAATAAGATCATAAGAGCGGGGGGATTGAGTTAGTTTTTTTTCCCTTTTGGATGATCCTCCTTTGATGTACAGTACATACTTCAGATTAGAGATAGCATTCGTCACTTTTAAAGGGATAGGGTTCTACACATTTGCAGAGGCCTTTATTTGATCTTATCTGTAAATCTTTTATAATCTGAGTTGTCTTTCTTTCATTCAACCAACTCCAAACTTCCCTTGCAGATTTACTTTGAATGAGCAAAAGCTCCAAAGGATTGTGGGTAAAGCATCAGCTGGAAACTCATTAGTCTATTTGCAAAACAAAATCTATGTAAAACATTCAAACAAATCCGTAAAATATTCCTGTTTGACCACTTGACTTAAGCACTGTTAAGCACTTCAGCAGCTTGTTCCCTCCCCTCTAAAGCCCCGGTCACGTCTCACCCTGCAGTAGAGCGACGTGGACGAACACCCGTCGGGGCTCTGCTCGGTGCTGCTGGTGCCCACTGAGGGGGTCAGTGCAACGTTGGCCAGCTGTGGGCGGAGGAGCGCCACGTGCATGGCCGTGTCGCCATCCTCGTCCTCCATGTTCACGTCGGCGCCTTCGTCCACCAGCAGCTGGATCAGGTCCGTGTGGCCCTGCGTCACAGCCAGCTGCAGCGGCGTCTGGTTCCGGTTGTTGCGGATGTTGGTGTCACAGCGTCCCTGTGGGATACGCAACAGGCTTCTGGCATGAGTGGGTGGAAAGGTTTCGTATGACGCGGCAGAAGCTATAAAAATCCTCAGAGGGACTTTGGTTTGATTCTGTTCTGAGCTCACCTCCTTGATGAGGACCTCGGCGACATCTCGGTGGTTGTTGAGAGCGGCCAGATGAAGGGCCGAGAAGCCATCCTCCTTTTTGACGTCCACCTGCTGTCGAGCTCGGCCCAGGATCTTTTCCGCGGCCCTTTAGCCAAAACAAACACCCCACGATCGGATCAACTCAGTCAGCCCAAAGATTTATCATTTATAAACTTATAACCTTATTTCAGTGATCTTCTGTAAAAAGTTTAAGCACCCGAATAAAAAAAGTGTATTTTCATGCGTTAATTGAAACCTTTTGTCTTCAAGACCCAAAGTAAAAGAATAATTAGGCCAATTTGGCGTCACTTATTGTTTGCTTCAAGTTCAGTGTTTAACTGTCAACAGTGAGATGGATTCGAACCTGGGAACACCATGCATCTTCATTACCACGACTAATCAAGTTTTCATGCTCACCATCTGTCCAGAATCTAGCAAAACAGTTCTCTTTTTTCGCAACTATTTCTTTGTTGACGAACTACAATTATTGTAAAGGCCTTTTTCAAGTCATCAAGAAAGTCTGACACCATACACCAATGGAAACACAGGTCCCCTGTTCTTTGAAAGCCAAAAAATTAAACTTTTCTCATTTTTCCCCTTGTGGTTCTGTGAATCTACAGCGTGTTGTCTTTAACATCAAGCAGAACAGAAGAACCGGAGTACAATCTAAGTGTATTATACGGCCAAAATTTGGCAAACTAAGTGCAAACGGGATATTTTTTGTACCTGCAGCACAGTTGTTTAGTTCACAGCTCTGAGGCTGAATCTGTATTATGAGCTGTTAAATTGAAGCTGACAGCCTTAGTAAGCGCACAGGAAGCTGGCAAATCACCATGCAGGCATAAGTGTGACATTACCCAAACTTTCAGTAGATGCTTGCTTAATTTATTGTGGGCTCAGTAGGATTTTCCTGAATGGAAAAATGCTGGAGCCCTGTTCTAATAGATGATGCTGAAGAAAACCTGCAGCCCGATGGAAGACATTTTTTTAAACATTTGATGTGTAACTAGATCGGCTGCTCTGAAACAGGCCAAGTGATAAAGAGAATCACAATGTGCATAAGCAAACACAAATCATTATTTAGGTTTAATCAACCCTTTCACAGCCCTGTCACAGAAAGACATCAGGGAGGGTATTCATTGTTTTTTATTAAACTAAATGCGTCTATGTGTCTATGGATGTGTGCATGTATGACTCCCCTTTCAAACAATTAGCTGGTAATACATTCGGCTGAGGATACATGATGTAGGTACCTACATTCGCCTCCTTTAAAATAAAGAACCCCCTTACTAAATTGAAAATCTCTGCGAGCTACACATTGCATACATTAAAACTGCTTTCCTAAGGTCTGGGATGAACGCACAGCTTGTTTTATTACATGAGCTGATGTATGAGTGGGACGGCCTCAGTGATTTAAAGACAGTTAAGGGAGACACTGCTAGAGGTCACTGATACCTGCAATGCAGGTCTGTGTGTGTGCCTGCATGTGTGTGTTCGTTTGTGTGTCTGAGGTATTGAGGGAGGGTCCCATTTAGCAGTTTTCACTACACAGGACCATATATAGCAGAAACTGCTTTATAGGGTCTTCTTATACAATATTTTTAAAAGGTTTACTCCAGCAGCTTGCCAGAATGTGCTGTTATCTTCGTACCACGATGGCCCCAGCGATCTGCTCTATGTTCTCCACAGTTAAGCCTGTATGTTCCTGAATTGATGATTGAGTGATGATTTCAGTTTTAGGTGTTTGTATCTTGATTTTTTAAGCCATGGCTTTATTCACATCAACAGTATGAATGTGTGTTATGAGCACAGAGTGCACAGTACGGTCAAATGATACAATACTAAAAGAAAGAGGAAGGCAAGAGAACGTAAAAAAGAAATGTGGTGGAAGTAGGCCGGAAAAAAAGGCAGGAAAATGACAAAAACCAGAGGTAAATCTAGCCATGAAGTTTCACCGTCCCAGTAAATACACTTTAAACATCCTGTACATCCCTCAGTCTCCTCCGTCCTCCTCCACGGCTGAAAATGTGGACAGAAGAAAAAAAAAAAGCTGGCTGCATGCCTTCTCTCTTCAATTTCCCACAAACTTGAGTGAACTTGGCCTCCAGTTCTCTTTTTCCATTTCCTCAGAGTAGATAGATAGATAAATAAATAAATAAATAAATAAATAAATAAATAAATAAATAAATAAATAAATAAATAAATAAATAAATAAATAAATAAA
>JABUIW010000028.1:15406368-15448910 GCA_013363375.1 Menidia beryllina
AAATAAATAAATAAATAAATAAATAAATAAATAAATAAATAAATAAACAAACCACTCTTGTCTGTTGGTCACAACAGATGGTCACAGCTGCTGTCAGAAACTCTTTGCTAGGGAAGCTGAGAAGCCACAAACTGACCTCTAATTAACTTAAAAGACAAGAAACTTTGCATAATGCCTGGGTGCAAATTCAAACCCAGTGTTACAATTTGCATTGCGGATATAAAGAGCTTCGTTAACGCTCATAAAAACCCGCTGTACCTGGAAAGCATCACTGCGGTGACGGCCTGCCGATGATATATGAACAAACCAATGAACCGGGTTGATCCTGAAACTGTAAATCCAGTGTCTGTGCTTACGCTGAGGCAACTGATGTCAGGCTAAATGAATAGTGGAGAGTGCAGCCTAAACTCCCAGAACTGCACATATGACACTTGCCAGAACAGATCAAACATTTATTAAACGACTGCATACTGCGGCCCCCATTCTTGTTCCTCTCCCTCATCACTGCTGGCTGCCAAATGTCTTTTTCCTGCTGCACTGATATTTGGCCACATATTGCACCCATGTATGGGAATATCCTGAGATAAGCCTGATTTACATGGATTTTTTTTTTTTATTCAAACAAGCATGACAGGGGAAAAAAAATCACCATTTGCAGATAAATACACCAGATATAGACCAAGTCATGGAAAGTCTGGGAGTCTACAGATGACAATAAAACAGTTTCCAACGGGTGCAAAATAAATTTCCTGGACGCTTTCCATCAGATTACATAAGAAACACTGTCAAAGTCTAACTGCAAGCTTGAATGAAGTGGCATTGCGAGAGGGAGGAAAGCTATGGTGATACTTTGGCTTTTCTTATTCTTTCATGGGTCCTACTTTTCCAATTTCCTGTTGCATGGTTTTTTCTATGTTTGGAAAAGAAAGCTTGTAACCAGGTCAGGGGGGCTGAGGCAAAGACGCAGATCCTCACCGCATTTAGGCAAACTTTGCACACTAAATAAGCCCACAGGAAGTTAATCTTTTCTTCATTTTGTTATTATCTTACTTTGGTTGTTGAGAGATGTTATTGGAAAAAACAACATATGTAAAAGCATTGCTGCAGATCCAAAGGTTATGGCCTCTATATTCTAAGTATCTTCCATCTGTGGAGACCTTGAAAGATATGAAACTGTCATTTTCATCCAATAAGGTGCTACCAAAAGTAACATTTGAACGCTCAGTTTGGTGGAGCTAAAATAAAGATTTTTTCAGTTCTTTAACCGTCTAATTTAAAAGAAAAGACTGGAGTGTCAAAGTGACTTCAATATGGAGATAGTCATAATAAATCTTTGTTTACCTCCAGTCTTAAAGTTAAGAGGAACAGCATACATCTTCTTTTCTTTTGCAACAGTCATCCGTTGGATACCAATTAGAGGAGGTAATTCATCAGGCATTAACTGGATATCCAATAGCTTTCCAGAACAATGATTTCATCCACTCATTAGTAAATATACATAATTTTTATGAGTGGCTTGTTAAATTTTATTAATAATCTTTGCGATCGAGTTAATTTCATGGCTAAAAATAATTGAGCAATTCATCTTACAGACACCATCAAAATGACCATGTTGCGGTAATGCATGCACGCACACAATTACTTCACGCCTGTGGTTGAACAATGTATCTGACTGCACCGTAAAAAATGGTGCTAGACTTCTTCTATCGGCGGGGCATGGTTTACAGAAATTAACGTCCCGTCCGGCCTGGCCGTTAAATCTTCCAGTAATCTCTACATTTCCAGGCTGATCGAGGTGCTTCAGAGCTGATTCGATGCAACATGGAGAGAGGAGGATACTGGCACAATAAAACAACAACAATAAATTTGTTATGCATTGTGAGTGCAGCCTGTTTCTCCCTGCCTGGTCAGTTCTATCTCAGACTGTGATAAGACCGAAGCGAGGGGAGACTTTGTGACAGATGTCAGAGAGCTAGCTTCCGTGGTAGTCCTGATGTAAAAAAACAAAATGTTAATCTTTCATCAGCTTTCTACTGACGTCCCTGAGAAGATTCGGTACGCAGCATATCCCCCCCCTACCACAACCTGTTCTGACGTTCATAAAAGCTGCATTGAGCAAGGCTTTCCTGGGAAAAAACTGCCTGGCAAAAGGATAAGAATGTGTTTGGATTCTTGGAATTCTTTGTCCTCTTGTGAATCCCAAATCTGTGTGGCTTTTTCTTTTTTATAAAAAAAGGGATTTCATTGAAAGCAGCCTGGGAACAATTCTGAAGAATGGTGTCCATATACACTATATTGCCAAAAGTATTTGCTCACCTGCCTTGACTCACATATGAGCTTAAGTGACATCCCGTTCCTAATCCATAGGGTTCAATATGACGTCGGTCCACCCTTTGCAGCTAGAACAGCTTCAACTCTTCTGGGAAGGCTGTCCACAAGGTTTAGGAGTGTGTTTATGGGAATTTTTGACCATTCTTCCAGAAGCGCATTTGTGAGGTCGCACACTGATGTTGGACGAGAAGGCCTGGCTCTCAGTCTCCGCTCTAATTCATCCCAAAGGTGTTCTATCGGGTTGAGGTCAGGACTCTGTGCAGGCCAGTCAAGTTCATCCACACCAGACTCTGTCATCCATGTCTTTATGGACCTTGCTTTGTGCACTGGTGCACAGTCATGTTGGAAGAGGAAGGGGCCAGCTCCAAACTGTTCCCACAAAGTTGGGAGCATGGAATTGTCCAAAATGTCTTGGTATGCTGAAGCATTCAGAGTTCCTTTCACTGGAACTAAGGGGCCAAGCCCAGCTCCTGAAAAACAACCCCACACCATAATCCCCCCTCCACCAAACTTTACACTTGGCACAATGCAGTCAGACAAGTACCGTTCTCCTGGCAACCGCCAAACCCAGACCCGTCCATCAGATTGCCAGATGGAGAAGCGCGATTCGTCACTCCAGAGAACGCGTCTCCACTGCTCTAGAGTCCAGTGGCGGCGTGCTTTACACCACCGCATCCGACGCTTTGCATTGCACTTGGTGATGTATGGCTTGGATGCAGCTGCTCGACCATGGAAACCCATCCCATGAAGCTCTCTGCGCACTGTTCTTGAGCTAATCTGAAGGCCACATGAAGTTTGGAGGTCTGTAGTGATTGACTCTGCAGAAAGTTGGCGACCTCTTCGCACTATGCGCGTCAGCATCCGCTGACCCCGCTCCGTCAGTTTACGTGGCCTACCACTTCGTGGCTGAGTTGCTGTCGTTCCCAAACACTTCCATTTTCTTATAATACAGCTGACAGTTGACTGTGGAATATTTAGGAGCGAGGAAATTTCACGACTGGATTTGTTGCACAGGTGGCATCCTATCACAGTTCCACGCTGGAATTCACTGAGCTCCTGAGAGCGACCCATTCTTTCACAAATGTTTGTAAAAACAGTCTGCATGCCTAGGTGCTTGAATTTATACACCTGTGGCCATGGAAGTGATTGGAACACCTGATTCCGATAATTTGGATGGGTGAGCAAATACTTTTGGCAATATAGTGTATATATTAACCCATAAAAGTCAATGTTTCTGCATTTTCGCCAGCCACTGACTGCTGGCCCGCTTACAGCAGCAGAAGCGTGTGGGAGATGAGGTCTATATCTGGAACTGGTAGAGTTAAGAACTGATCTTTGAATCCTCATTTGAACCCACAAAAGAGATTTGTACACAAACATTACCATGGCTCTCAAAGATCGCAGCACATACTGTGAGAGGTCAGTGATGGATTTCAAAACCAACAGCCAAAAATGTTTTACCATTAAATTAATCAGCATAAAATCAAATATGGCACCACAACAAAACACACAGGCCAAAAGGTGGCATTGATCAAGGATGCAAAAAATGAGAACAAAGTTGACCGCGTATTTAATGGAATGTAATTAAATGTCCACATTGGACACAGTCTATCCATCCATAGGACAACTATAAGCATATGTCCTGCACAGCTTTACAGCTTTGGCCTGAAAAAGGCCACGTTCATGGGAAGAAAATCATGATATTTAAAAGTATAGGAAAGAAGGAGTATGTGGAAGAATTTTTCTCGTCTGCTTAAACTAAAACTGAATATCTTTGGCCATCGAGGAAAACACAATTTCTGGTGTAAATCCAAAACTTTTCCTCACTCCAAGAGCACTAAAACCCCTCGGTGAAAGTTGTCAAAGAGTTTTTTTTTTCCAGTTGGGACTGGGAAACTGCTCAGGATTGAGAGAATGATGAATGGAGCTAATTACAAGAAGGTTTATGTGGAAAACCTGTTTCAGAAAGCTATGTCCACTCAGGCTCTCTGTTTTCTTTGTGTTATTTCCTTTTGCTGTAAATTGACATGCTGCTTTCTCGATTTGGATAGCTGATATTTTTTGTGTTTTATTTAATGCAACAAGATGTGAACTCTGAGAGGTCCTCGTTGTTTTTAAAGAATTAGAACAAAGGAAAAAAAACACCAAATTAAAAGAAAACCCCACAGTAACAGTAAATAAATAACTGACGCAATTAACCCGAACATTTAGGGATCAGAGATTATGTCTCCCTGTGTGGTACATGAGCTGGACACATCATTCTCACTTACAATTTGTTTCCTTTGAGGGCTGCGTGATGCAGAAGGTTGAAGCCTCTGTGGTTCTGCTGAGTGAAGTCAATGTTGGGCACCACAACAAGGATCTCGATTATATTGCGGAAATCTTTAGCAATGGCATCGTGAAGTGGCGTGTCCCCATATGAGTCCTAAACGAAGGAGCAGATTTAGCAGATTGTGACCCAAATTATTATTATTGAAGATTTTGTTGAGAAAATAAAATTCAAAATTTTAGCCAAAAATTGCAGCATCTTGTGGAAAAGGTGGACTGGAAATACAGCTTTGCTTTCAAGCAACCTCATATGTGTTAAATGTCTGAGAATACCATCTGCATAATGGGATCTATGAGTGTGACATTTTGTTGACTGAATGCGTTATAGTGTAATATATATTCAGACAAAAAACAGATGAACACTCTCCACACACAAACAAACTCCAGGCTGGCTTGCTTTTAGCTGAGTAGCTTTACCGTTCAAGCAGAAATAAAGGAGTTAGTTAGTGACTTCTGGGCCTGATTGCAGGCATGAAAGAGCAACTAAAAAAACTAATTAAAAAGAGATGTGATATTCTCTTAATGAGGCCGAGAGCTGATGAAAGCTGTGGTGAAAACAACATTTGTGTGTGTCCTCAACTACTGCATTTAAGGGCACTGATTGCTTTGCTAATTATAGGCTATAGCTACTGACTCACGGCCAGAGGCCGACTTTTTATCTATACTGACATTCACCCAGTAAACAGTAAAGAATTTTTGTTTTTAGAAAACTGGATGTCTAAAAATCAAGAACAGCAGAAAAAAATAGGCAGGAATTTGAAGAGCTAAATAATTTGTTGAATGGTTAGAGTGCAGGATTAAGCAAACCAGCAAACTAGACCCTCTCACCTGGAGATTGACGTCAGCTGAGTGTTCGCTCAGCACTCGGACAACGTCAGTGAAGCCCTTGTTGACAGCGATGTGGAGTGCCGTGCACATGGAGTTGTTCAAGAGGTTGACATTCGCTCCCTTGTTTAAAAGCAGCCGTGCAATCTCAGCCTGATTGCTGAACCATAGACAGAATAGGAAAAAATACATAAGAAATCCATCTTCACTTTTTTCCATTCTTATCTTAATCTGTCAACAATGAGATGTAAATCACTATGAGCTGCACCAAGATATGAAGGATTGACAACCATGGAGAAATATGAAAATTCAAAGTTGCTTTTCCGTTTCCTTCCAACATCTATTTTCAATGTTATCTTCTTTTTTATTAAACAACTGCCACAAGTGAAAATTAATTCAAACAAGTTTGAGTGTTTGAGAAAATTTCAACATAGTTGAAAGTAAATTAAGGCTTGTTTTTTTGGCAGCATTTTGATACTGTCACTTTTGTGAACAGATTATCACATAATGAGAAGGGTACCAAACAAGAGCTTAACAGTACGTCTGTCAGTCACAAGATTCTTCAACAAATAAGCAGCTGTTCCTGTTGCACACTCGAGCATTGTGGTTCATTTGTCGCCTCTGCAAATACTACAACATTTCTGCAAGTCAGCAGGAGAACCGCACACGTGCTTCCTCACCCGAAGGCAGTGTAATGCAATGCTGTGTCTCCGTCTTCGTCCTTAACCTCCACCGAGCTGTTGGCCTGCAGCAGGGCTTTCACCACCTCCATGTGGCCTTGGTGAGCAGCAACCTGTAGTGCAGTCTTGCCCTGGTTCTTGATATCCACCTGCCAGGAAGACAGACATCTTTGAATGTTCATCACAGTTTAAAGTTGCCTGGACACTAACAGAGCTCAACATGGACTGGCGGGAAATAATCTGCTGAACAACAACCGCATTCATCAAACACGTGATGGATGTAATCCCGAAAGGCTTTGCTGCCTTTGCAGAGTGGACTAGCGGCGAGGTGTGAGGACCATAACAAATAAACATGCCAGAGTGACAATTTTCTTACTGTTAGAAAATAACAGTATATTGGAGATGTAATAGATTATACACCACTAAATGGTATTTGGTGTCAATTTGGCCACGTTGTTTCTTCATAATTCTTGCTTTTGTAATTACCAGCATCCTCATGTGTTGTTATTCAGATGACATGAGACATGAGAGATTAAATTAGTCTGATGCAACAATCTAAGATCTTTCAGGGTGATGTCTCATTTTCCGAAGTATTCCTTGATTCCAGACATCTACCTTTAAACTACCGATATCAGGCAGAACAGACATTTCAATGTCTAAATGCCGGCTCGACAGCGTCTTAAAGGGAAAATGTGTAAGACTTAAAATAAAATAAATTAAAAATGTAACTTAGTTCTTATGTTATTTAGCAGCTTCTTGAGAGGAGTGCTGAAAAACAATGGACCTGCCCCTGTCAAATATCTCTGGAGAGACTGCCAACATTAGATTGTAGTTCAGAGAGGTTAGAGCCACCTTTGGTGTTGATTGGCTAATCATTAGTTCTGTCACAGAAAACACTCTGGTGTGGTGGAAACGAATGATAATTGACCATTTAACATTTGACCCACTGTTGCTTTATGTCACAGTGTCACATTCATTATTCACCCACTGGCTGTTTGACATTTTTATCGATGGCTCTTTTTCTGCGCGGCTATTGGTGTGAAATTTGAAGTCTGAAAGCCTGAAGAAGCAAACAAGAGGGGAATGATTTCCTGGTTGAGTGGATCTAAGAGTGCCTCAAACAAGCATTTGAATGGAATTGCGGAGAAAAAAATGTAATAATTCATTAATATATCGGGTCACCTTGTTTGTTCATCATCTTTCTGTTTACCTTTCTATGTTTCAATATTGTAACTCACAAACCAAATTAGAGAGAAGATGACTTATTTGTGTATTTGAACATTTTTTACCTCTGAAGTACCCACGAGCCAGAGGGGTGATTTATTGTCTGAAACTGTCTGTATTGTCTGATTACTGAAATTCAGCTTATGCAATAATCTTCTGTGTTTTTTTATCATTTCATAAAGCATACATATTTAGATCACTACGGAAAATTAAGATTCCCATATTGCCTTATTTGGCTAAATTTGTAAATATGAATGCCAAAATCCCCACCCCCACTGTTGGTTCCCTGGTGGACAGAGTTTTTGGAGCAGAAAGTGGACTGCAGCAGAGAGAAGGAGTTCTGCACTAACCTTGTCAGGATATTTTTGCACTAGCTCGCGCACTTTGCCGGCACTGCCGTGTGCAGCCTCGATGACCAGCCGGCTGGGATTGTCCTGCTCTGTAGACTGAGACAGCAGCTTTTCCAGCACTGAGATGACAGTACCTGAACACAGACAAGGACAGGGGAGGAGTGGGGGTGGGTGAGGATAGAGAAAAGAAAGACAAAATAATTAGCTTTTTATGGCAGACAGGAACAGCAGCCGCCTTGAAAAGGACAAAATGGCAAAGTTGCTAATGGAGTTGTCAAGGTTGGACTAAACAGAAAAACAGGAATGAGTCAAAATGTCCTTCCATGCTGGAGAACCTGAGCACACACATGCACACACGTCACTCTGTTGTCACGCTTCTATCCACTGAAGTGAACACGTAACCGAGAATGTCATGATTAAGAGACTGCTGAGAACTTCTGACATGATGACAAATATCCGTTGAGCTGCCAAAGCCTCTTGCTGTCGGCATGCTGGATCATGACATGCTACAGGGAGGAGCACTTCAAGACATGGACACCCTGTCCACACACTGATGGAGAGAAGTAGGGTCATTAATGCATGTAGCAGCCTGTTTTAGAAAGCATGCATAGCAAAGAAAGAGCTGGAATGAGGTGGGGGAGGGAAGAGAAAATGCACGTAGGAGATAAAGCTGCTGCTGCTGCGTTAGAGATGAGCCCCCAGGTCCCGGCAGAGGCCTTACTTCCAGATTCGTTGGGGTTCTCGGCTGTCATGAGGTTGGCATCCACCTCTGCAGGCTGAGCTGAGAGGCACGCCGGATTGAATGTCCAAGTCTGGCCTCCAAATGCCACCCGTAGGTCACCATCCGCATAGACTTTCAACACCTTCCCCACCTGACCAAGCACCTACGGAAAAGGGAGTAAATCATGTAGATCTGCAACGGATTACATAACCAAATCAGATTTATTCATGATTTTAAAACAACAACAACAAAAACTCTTTGAGGTAATCAGTCACAGAACAATTGAGCAAACATCACTTAACTAGATTAGTTTCATTTGTAAAACTAATTATTGCATAAAATGCAATCAATTAAAAATAAGAATGAAATGAATAATTGTCAATGGTCTGAGGCTACAGTTAGTCATGATTTTAGTTGAACAATTTTGTGTTATCAGTGTGCTGCATGTTTTTTTAGACTGAATGTTAGCATTGTAGTGTGAAAACAAGCCTACGGGAGACATGCTGTCTGTCCACTCTCCATGGCCAGCCTGCAGTCTCTTCACCGTCTCTATCTCATCCAACACTCTCACAAGTTCACCAACTCCAAAAGTGTTAACCTTGTGGAGACAAAAGCAAACAATTATCAGCAAATTCAACAGTTTGATTTCAGCTGAAGCCATACTGATTATATAAACAATCCTCTGGAAATCAGTACCTTCGTTAGTGCCCCCGGATGGAAAGTCCAGCGGATATTGTTGCCATACTGGACCCTGACATCTCCTCGGTCAGTGATTCTATGAACAGTCCCAATCCTGCAAATGTACTGCGAACACAAACAGGCTGTTTCACCCTGAGTCGCCCCCCTCAGCAAGCCTGTGACCTTAATGTTTCTTTCAGCAGCTGTGATGCAAAAGTTGGACGCTCCAATTCATTTCACTCTGTTGGAACATCCATCTGACCCACTTCTCTTAATATTCTAAACGATTCATGGGCACGTCCTGTGACCTTTCTACATCATGAAAATTGCATGTTTCAAGAGCAAAAACACTAAAAAACAAAAAGTATACTTCTACATTATTTACGAAGTTAAGCTAAAGTGCCTATTGTAATGCGTGTTTGTGTTAGGAAAGGTTTTCATACCTCTGCCATTTTAGGGTTCCATCCTCCATGTCCCTCCTGCATCTGTCGGAGGATGTCCACCTCCAACAGACATTTGACCTTATCGCCCTGCTGGAAGGAGTGGCCATCAGAGCTCTCCTGCCGCTGCAGCTCTGCATGCTCCCCTGGATGGACGGCATCAGCATGAAAAAAGGACCACCATGTTTTTCCAAGTTTAGAATGAATGTCACTGTGTCCAACCCCAACAAGAACAAAAACGCCATACGGACGTACGTCCTTACCGAGCTTAGGTAGATGATCTTTGTAATAGAAGCCTCCTTGACCGTCTGACACATACTTGAGGTCTACTTTTCCCTTGTGGCCCATTCGGTAGACATTGGTGGTGCCATTTGACCAGGTGATACTAGCCACACTGCGTCCAGACTCTGTGTCCCAGCCGCGAATATCCACTACCTTCCCAACCTTACCCTCCCCACCTACATACATAAATGCACAGAGAAAAACGCACACAAAGTATGCAGGAAACAACAATGCATAAGTCTTTTGGAGAAAAGGCTGAAATGAAAATCAACCCATGAAAGACAGCAAATAGTTAGATAGATGGAGGCTTGTGGTTACTTAGATCAACAGATGAACATTAAAAAACTTCAAGGACAGACATGAGTGTAAGAAGCTGCAAAGTGTCAATGTCGTTCACTTTCAATTTCACGCTATACATCTAACACAAAAACAAAACACCACTTTCAGTGTCTGATAAACCTATTCAAAAGCACAAATAAGAATTACTGAGAAGCAATAACACCATTAGGGCACATCCTGTCTGATGCCTGAAAATCTTGTTAATCCATTAAAGCTGCTTCAGTGCCAAACAGTTCCAACTAAACGTGTATGGCCTCATGGCAGGCCGGCAGGCAGGGGGAGTCTGAGCATGCTCAGAATGGCGCACTTATCACATACACCATTTAAGTCGAATGAATGACTTAACTAAACCCCAGAGCAGCAATTGCAATAACACCAAAAGGACATTTTGACTCATTCATTCTTGATGGTTGCTTCTCTGACAAAGGTTAACTCAGACCAGCACACAAAAACACATTATTATTCACTTGTTCTATAATGGCCACATTTCTGGGCATAAATTCAGCCACTCAGTAAATTAAACATTCAACTATATCAAGATTAAACCCAAACTAGAGCAGGGTTTTAAGAGCTGAAAGAAAAGAAATCCCACATAAATGTCACGTGTTAATGGACACTTGTACACATACATGGAAGCAATAAACACATTTCAGAGAGTTTAAATGAAAGCGTTGAAACAACTAGCAGGGATGGAAAAAGAGAATGCAGAGAACAAACTTGTTATAAAACAACAGCAAAATAAAGACACCGGCGCAAACAGGAGGGAGCATCTGTGGGACAGACTGAAATGACTCACTGCCATTATAAGCACACATGGACACACAACAGCACATATCAACATTATTCAGGTTAATGAGTCGTGAGGTTAGAGCATAGTATGGCTTTAGGATGGTGAGACATGCAGCTCTATGTAAATAAAAAAAGAGGTTTTGGTGAGTTAGTGGTGGCCCGAATCCCCGCCCCGCACACATACACACACACTCCATACAAACAAATACACATCACTCACCGTCTTGATTGCCCCAATCCCAGTCTGGTCCACGGACGACTTTAACCCCCTGAAATATGCCTTTAAGGATAATCCGCGGGAGGTTCTGCCTTGGTGTCAAGCTCACTCTGTGATAAAAATATGGAGACGCAGCTGAACAAACTGCCCGATGGACCATTTACACTACGCAGCACTGAACAGAAGATGTCCCGATCAACGCAAAAGGTGCTGCAACAGCTCTGAGTTTCTGGCAAGCTAAATCTGGAAAACACCCAGAAGACATGTTTGAAAAAAAAATAAAGTAATATTGCAATTTTCTTTTTATCCTGTTTTGTTTCTTTGTTTGTTTTTTAACTATGGTGCCTTCTGGTTATATTTCCCATATAAACAGAGACTAAGATAAACAAGTAGATGACTATTTGTGTTTCACAGAAAGACCTTTAAACTACTAATAGACTTTAAAAAATCTTTTTGCACACAATCACATGAAACCGCTACTGCTTCCTAATGTCCATTGTGTTACAGGTGTGGCTAAGTAGTCAACAAACGAGTGAATGTCAAAGTCATAGGGTATAATACACTAATTGTGAGTATAGATCATATCCTCAAAATCGAACATACCTTATTGTGAAGATTTGATCAGATCTTGGTGCAAAAGAGCTGCCTATTCCCATACTTGACAAGATCAAGCCCTAGCTTCCATTTTAGCCAAACAGCTTTTGAATCAGTGAAAATCCAAAGTCATGAAAAGGAAAACAGCCTTCTGAGAGCTCTCTGTCTTAAGGAGGCTCACAGAGGCTCTGTTGCTCCATTACGTCTTTCTGATGCTTGGGTTTTGCTCCTCTGAGCTACGGCACGTACATGTAGCTTGTAAAGCCAAACGAAGACTAAATCTCAGTGCTGCATGGCACTCGGACTGGTCTGCACTGAGAACGGTGTGCTCTTGGGCAGAGCTTTGAGCCTAATCCTAGATCAGAGAGGAAGTCGTCTGAGACCAAATCAAAGAGCTTTCACATGATGGTGGTACGTAATGATTTGTGTACGTAACACGGTGTGGATAATTTGTATCATTTCAAACATGGTGAAATATGAAACACAGCTATGGCACGGTAGAATTGCTTGTGTAGAATTTGTGGTGCTGTGCCTAATTACCAGTGGTTCAAATCAGATTGCCTTTGACACCAGTCCTCTCGTTTATGATGGTGAAGTAAACTAATTAAGTGAGAAAACATTTCCTTAAACTTGAGCCAAGGTTATTTAAAGCGTAGAGAGGACGCGACAGATGTCCCCGTTTTGTGAAAGAGAAGAGTGACCTCAGAGTTTGATGTTTGTTTCTCACTGCCAAATCTTTCCAGGAGATCAAGATTTCTAATCCTGCTGGACCAAATGTCAGGCCTGCTCTCAGACAGGATCAAGACAAAAGACCTACGCCTTATGACACAGAGGCAGCACCAACAGTCAGCCAATGTTTGCCTTACTCTTTTACAAGAAACAGGAACACAAAACAGAAACAATGTTCAATACAAAAGTGAGGCCACGTAAGTCAGAGCAGCAGGTTGAGAGCTGTGAGCCACTCTTTCACCAGGAGGCCAGAAAGTGTCGCCGTATTGGTGTTTACAAAAGACTGTCACAATGTGAGAATTTGTATTTTATTTTGTTTAGTTTTGAGATGGAACTGGAAAGGAGCAAAGAATGGAAGCTACAAATACACACTACAGTGAGGACTGCAGCTGCGGTTGGGAGCAGTTTTGATGAAACCTAAATGTGACCGCTGGGTGGAGAATAGAGGAAGTTATGTGGGGGCTGAATAGCTTGAAGTACTAGGAAAGGATTAGGCACCAACTTGACCCGATACGTCCCTGGAACTGCATGTGTGTTGTTTGTGTAAGGAAGAGCCGATTACCCAGCTGCACGCCAATCGCCTTCTTGTAAACATATGGTACACACATATGCTGCCCCGTGCATTGTGATGCATCAACACAGATGTTTCAATCTACCTTCTACCACAAAGTTGATACAATATACAACACTATGAGCTGCTCATAAGAATTAAAGAGTCATTAAAAGTCATATGCTGCTCACTGACTGTTTAATAATTCTTATGTTCACAAAAAATTCAACAGAGAATATTCTTCCATCTTGATTTGTTCCAGACCCAACAGTTAATACCTCGAGAAATGTCTTCAAAGAAGTTTTAGCTGCTTATCTGCATATCTGAGAATGGTAGCATGCTAATCCCGTTAAATCTGATGTAATTACAATGGAACACACTGTATATCCGGCTCAGGTCTCACGACATGTTTGTGATAGTGTTACATGAGTGTCAGCATGTATTCAGCATTCAACAGCACTGGTCATGTCCTCACGTCCCCTCCAGAAAGTTTGCTACAACTGTCTGTCCATAAACTACAAATCGATAAAGCTGCCTCTAAAGTGGCGCACATTTGGCCTACATAAAGGCTTTGACAATGCCACGTCCAAACTTCCCTTTCCTCCCATGAATCATTCTGGCTCCACGTTAAGTCAAACACATTACGAAACTGAGCTAAATTTGACAGCAGAGGCAAATATCAGAGTGTCCTGTGACTGCCAGATTACATGTCAGTCTTTTGAATACTGACAAAGAAATGTGGGTCAATGTGATCTGAAAATAAAAAAGTACTGCTTGTATTAAAGCTCCAAATATTATAGGCCAGTCCTCATCCATTTGTGCAAAAAGAAAAGAGGTGACTTTAAGGTGATGCTGTTCTTATTCTATGTCACAGTTTTCTCTCAAATTGCACCAAGCTGTGTTTGTAAAAAGCATTTAGAAAAAAAGGCAAAGACTTAATGCTTTACCTTAAAAAAAATAGAAGCAGGAAAGATTTTATCATATCAATCAAAATCTCCGTCTTAATGTATTTGTCTTTCCAGTTTTGTACAATGTGCAGTGAAATGTTTTAGTCTGTGCTGCCACTGCTCCTGTAATCAGCACTCAGCATCAGTCTGGACTAAATATAGCTATCACATATAATGCAAATTACATCACAAAAGCACAATTCACAATGCAGGGTATAGAGACAAGAATTCTACAAGCAACAATCCTTAAAACTGCTGATAAAACCAGGCAGCAGCTCAACAAGATATGACGAATCAATACGATTACCATAACTGTATTGGTCCTTTCCAGGTAAACACGACACGACATATTACAAGTCATTATTTCTTCAGTCTGATTCAGAGGCTGTGTGAAATGTCTAAGTAGACCTGCATCGACATTTCTAGGGTCTCCAGGTCTAGACTTTGTCTGGACCACTGAAAGGGCTTGATGTTTGTTTGTTTTTTCTCTTTCAGACTTTCTGTTGTTTACTTCTGTGTTTGGGATTATTGTCTTGTCGATGACCCAGTTTCTGCAAAGTTTTAAGTCCCTGACAGATGGCCTCACGTTTGACTCTGATACTTTGGTAAACAGGTGGACACAAGAGACTGCGTACGGTGAGTGCCTAACAAGCCCTCTGCCACTGACATGACGAGGCCTTTATACGCGTTAATGGTAATGCAATTTAGGTTGTAAAGATGCAACGCCTAAAAATGAATACTTTTATCCGTTATAAAGGAGCCAAAATGCAAATGTATAAAATCTTAGAATCCTCAGTAATCAATGCATAGTCAAAGTTTCAAAAAGCTGAAAATCTGGAGTTACTGTGCAGCTCCTTTGCCAACTCAACCGTATGTGTAGGAGCAATTTAAAACGATATATTAAGAAAATGTCAGATATGATGAGAATGGAATCACTAAAAGCAGGAGGCATGACCCGTTCACATTTGGAGCTGAAACAAATGTCATCCAATTACTCTGTTGCAATGTAACCATTTCAATCCACAGATAAATAAAATAATAAAGAGGAAAAGTAAACATGTTTATGAGTGTGTACTTTTTGGCTCATCCGTTTGTGACACAGTAGTTTCCAACATCTTTAGGTAAAAAAAAAAGAGAAAAGAAAAAGGATGATTCAATCACACTGAAAGGATAATGAGTCATGATTCATACACCTATTCCCTGCATTCACTGGACAGCAGGCTGTTGAAAACAAATGGAACCGTGTTGGACCTGAACCAGGCTGAACTATAGGAGAAATCTGGGTCATACATATCACCTCGTTAAAAAGAGAACAGGCCATCCAGCTGACATTCAGACAGCGCCTTCAGCATTTTGGAGCTTTACTGTGAACTGATGCAGAAGAGTAGATTCTGAAGGGAGAACTCACTCCAGTAAATCTGGGTACGTAGGACACTTGGAACCGGCTCACTAAACATTTATCCACATCTAGGCCACATGTGATTTGTCAAAGCTGACCTAAGGACAGAACAATTTGACTATAACTGCGAAACAAATCTGTTCCTTTGGATAAACTAACTGTAGTGCAAATAATTAATTAGCGGTTTGTGTTTAAAGGCTCAAGAAACTTGCTATTTTACTGCATCATCACTGAATCATCACCCTGTTCTAATATAAAATAAAATCTTATCATCATTTGTAATTTTACCCATCACACATTTGTTTTACAAAGTAAGCACTGTCCTGTATTACAAAGAGGACCCTGTAAAAAATATGCTGAGTCATTTTAAACGGAGATCATGATATACCCACACAGGATGTCCTGACAGAAAGGGTTAGTCTATCCCGAAACAACCAGAGAGAGCACTGGCTATGAGCTGTCATTATCAATTAAGTGAACAACTGTTTCTCTTCTTAAAGGACAGGAAGCAGTGTTTAACACAGTGCAATCTAGTTATCACTTAAACCCTGACTTTATATGAATAGTTTTCCTGTGTATGTCCATGAAGGAAAAAAATTTTATCTTTTATTTTCCATCAAATGCTTTGGCTGCTCAATATTTCTTCTGTTAAATACTGTGCTCAAAGACTCAATATTTCTAATTTCTGAAAAAATGTAAGGCCTATATGCTGGGATAAAGTGAACTATTCATTGCGGATAAGAAGCTTTTTGTAACTCTTATCCTTCATCAGAAGGCTTGCAGTAATTGTTTCCTGTGTACATTTTTAATATAAAATTTTACTTGACAAACTCCTTATATTGGTCTGTCTCTAACACTGTAGAAAAACAAACCAAACGTACTTATCTGCTGTCTGTTAAAAAAGGAAATAAATGCCTCTGTTTTGCTCTTGGTTTACCAGCAAAGAAGCACAAGAAAGCACGAATTAATGGATTTGGTAAGTCTACTTAAGAAATGCATTTTGTTCTAGATATTTTAGTAACTAAAATGTAAAAAAAAAGGTCATAATAACACAAATCACTGAATGAAAATAGAGGGTTGTGTGCCCAACTTCTGTCAATCCAGTTAACGCTCACACGGTCTTTCTTTCTTGAGTCAAACTAGATGTAAGCAGTGCAAGGGTCTGCACACATTGTAATAGACAACGGTGCTATTAGAATTTAAACCAGGATCAATCGTGCTGGCAGCGGAGCCAGCAGCGTGGTACTTACGGCTGGGAATGTGCGGTTTCGTAACGTTCAAACGCGTGGCTGAGGTCGTGCTTGTTGTTCATGTAACACTGGGTACACAGATCATAATCGAAGCACACTTTGCACTTCCATCGCATTCCCATGATGCCGTGCTTCTTGCAGCTGTCACAGATGATGTTGGAGTGGCGCACCCCTGGAGGAGAGGAGGAGGAGGTAAAGCAGGTTTCCGTTTTTCTCGATTTCACATAATTCTACATCTATAGTTAATGGTGTTTGGGTAAAAGTTATAAGTTATAAGGTAAAGTAAGACATGTAAGCTATCAATGGATGTGTGATCCCTCGTGTTGCCCGTCGGGGTGGCTAATATCAGGACATGGCAGAGAACTGAAGCAGAAACATTGTGATAAAAATACTGCCGCCCCCTTGGCTCCTCATCACTCGTCTTCGTTCGCTCTATTAATTGAAGGCCAGGCTTCTCAAGCAGAAAAAATGTCACTTTAAATGGAGCAAAATGCTAATGAGTCCTGCATTAATGTGTGTGTCACTCAAGTCTCCAACAGAGCTGGATGGTTGATGACAAGAGAGGGTCTCAATTATATCGCACCTACTGAAAATGGCCTTTAAGGCTTCATGAGCCCTGATGATGTCAAACAGGTACAAATATGCAAGACGACATAAAAAAAAAACTGACAATCTCAGAGTGATTTTTCCCCTAGATATTTTTTCCCACACCTTTTATTTAGATTTGGAAAAAAGAAAAAAAAAACATACGTTTTTTAAATCTAAGTGAACATCTTTTGAGTTTCGGTAAGGCCGTGGTTCGAGTGCTTACCTATTTGAGCGTTATCATAAAGCAGCAGGTCAAAGGCACCCTGGTAGCCGGTGCGGTAGTTGGTCCGTGTGCCACTGTCCCACTGCACCACCACGGTTTTGTCTGGGGTGGTAGTGCTGCCCTGCCGCCCGATCTCCACCACGGTGCCCACGTGCCCCTCGCCGTCATCCTGGTTCCCCCACTTCCAGTCCAGGCCGCGCACCACGCGCATGCCCACCTCCATGCTTCCTTCGCTGGGACTGGGCCTACACGCTGAGGGCAAAGGCCGGGGCCTGGCAGCGCTGTGTCTGCCGCCGCCGCCGCCGCCGCTGCTGCTGCTGCTGCGCCTCCGGGGCTTCTGAGGGGCAGAGCCGGACCGCCCGGATGGTATGGCCGGCAGAGATGGCACCAGGGTTGTTTCTGGGAACAGATCTGGGGTGACTGTAAAACAGGAGAGAATAAAAGTTAAAGTTGGGGAGTCCAGCTCAAACATAGCATGACAAAAAAAAATGACAATTTTAAATACATTTAAAAGAGGCTTTTGAAGAGTATATCTAGCAATTAAAACATATCATACTTCTCGTATCTTTTCCACTAGTTCTAAAATCGCACAGCACGTGTTGTCTCACACAACCTGTGTTGCCTCGCACAACCTGTGTGCATCGCACAGCGGTCGATGAGGGAATCGTTAAACAACAAGCCATATGTTTCATTAATTTCAGAGCAGTTTTCTTCTTGGCGAGTGGATCACTCACTGGAGGCCCTGGAGTGTGTCATGGCACACTTCTGGAGGGAGCAGCTGAACTCCACTGCTATGCCCCGCTGCGTTAATCAAGCCCTGACCTGACACAAACACACACACAGACACTTCTGCTTACATCTGTAACAGGATTCACCGGCGTCACAGGCCCCATCCTTACCCTAAACCCTTAACATAAAACCCAACAAACAACTGTGAGGAGCAGGAGGCAAAGATTGTGAAAAAAAATAAACTGACCTTCTTCTACTTGATAAAAACTAATCAGAAAATGCTCAGAATTGTCAGAACTTTAAGTTAAGATCATGCAGCAAATACGGAAAGGAATTATCGTGTAATAATTGTATTGCTTTTCATACATAAAAACAACACAAATCTTGAATGAACAGTCCTTTAAAAATTGGCTTTCTGTTTTGAATACTTAACTGTCATAATGTTAAATCAATCTGAACTCAAGAATACATATTTATTAGTGCGATTTTGCTAACCTGTAGGTAACTTCCATATAGCCCACCTCTTTGACCACAACAAAATGAGAAACAAAGTGAGTCTTTTCATAAGGACGGCGGAAGCAGAGCTCATGTCCCAAACTGGTGAGTGATTGCACCAGTAGTTTTAATGAATGCTGCTGAGAATCAGAGACAGGAACTAATACGGAGAGGAAGCTGCACTTACAGGATGTGGAGGCTTTAGTCAGCAATATGGAAAGAATCTTTTGCTGAAGAGCATGATCATTTAATTACACTCATTAATCACATGTGACAGATATGAAATACTCTCTCATCTTCTGCAGTAATTTTCCATCTCCAGATTCTACAGCAGATCACAGCAATCCTGTTGTTTCTGGGTCCAACCATGTGATTAAACGCACACATAAAACTGTCAGCATGTTAATGCCCAGAGCTGTTGAACTTCTCTCTGAATGAACTGGCCACAACATAAACAGCGCTTATAAAAAGGGGCCAACACGTTACACGCTGTGACCATCTGTCTGGCTTTTAGCTCATGAAATAAAAAGGTTAAAGAGAAAAGGGAGGGACGATTGCTGATATTACACATATGACATATAGGAAAACTGAAAACGTATCAACAGAAAGAACACCCCCCAAGAAATCTGTTTGTTTCAACAGAGAACAGTAAATTATTTTCTCCAAAATGCCATCTCATAACTAAAGCTCGGAAGACCATTGACAACCATATTCTCACTGACAAGTACTAGACCAGTGCTGTCCCACGTTAATAGAAGAAGAATCAATTCATCAACCAAGGGGCTGTAGGGATAGCAAGGTTTAAGATATTCAGCATACCCGAGTGTGTTAGTCCAGCTTTTGGAGCTTCCTTGTTGTGTAACACATCAATTCTAAGGTCACTTAACGTCACTTATACTGAAATAAGGAGCCATCTGACCACCATATCTGACCTCTGTCAGACAATCCATCAGTTCCCAGTTAACAAGTTTGGATTGCGACTATGAGCACTGTGAATCTTATTGTGTGGAGAGAGGAGGTGTCCTAAATCAGCTATAAATGCTTGTGTGTAAAGAAGCTGTCTTAATTATGTATTCATTAATTAATAATGTAATAATAATTCAAACAAACAGTTTAGTCAAATGTCTACAAAGATATCATAACCTTACAAAGACCACCTTTGCTGGATTATTTTCTTTTTACCTCGTATACTTTTATGATTCTCAACTGCTAGTTGAGCCAGTAATGTTACAGAGAGCACTTGGATTGTAGTGGGATTACAACATGTGGGATGCAGAGGATTTAGGAATAAAACACCCAAAATGACAGCTGATTTCCTCAAAAGCCAAATGATACAACAGTCTTCTTGTATTACAACCTGCACACAGAGAGGAGCTGTCAAAGGCAGTGGCAGCTTACAAAAAGCTTCCAGCTTTTGGCATGTAGATGGATGTAGGGAAAATAGCTGAAACTACCATTAATCAGCTTCAATTTGGCCAAACGTCTCAATATTTGAATCAAGGAGTGATCCCTGGTATCTAATAATTACAAGATACTGTAAAGCAGAGTGAGTAATAGCAGCTAACTAGAAGCAGTTTTTAGAAACTGTTCTGGAGATGCTGACAGCAAAATTTAACCTACCACCTACATCTAAATCCTACACACACACACACACACACACACACACTCCCTCAAACTCCTCCTACTGTGCAGCTCCCTGTGCGAACACTGATATCTTATCATTACTAAATAGGCCGGTGCTGACAAGTAGACATAAGAAGGGAGATTTGGTGGGTGAACACACACACGAGGCTGTTTCCCACATCAGCGTTTGACAGGCACGATGTTTCTGCCTCAACAAAATCCTCAGTTCACAGGAGCAACGTCCAGAAAACACAGCTCATTGTGGCCTCTGATAAACACATTTAGAAAATGACTGCCTTCTCCTTAAAACCCCACATTACTTCTGAATGTTGACAAATGATCGCAGCCAGAACGCCTTCAACCATCAGCGTCAGTGCTGCAATTACAGTGAATGTTCGAATAGCTCCGCTAACAGAAGCACTTTCTCACAGCAAATGAGAGCCGCTTTGTTTTTGGATATCTACATATTCAGAGATGACACGACTGTTTTATCACAAGGAGCTGTAAGCTGGGTCTTCAGAGGGAATGCTGCACTCATTTTGGGAGAGAGATTCCCCCATAAAAGCAGCGTCTGCTCAAAAGGTTACATTTGACATTTGCGGTTCAGTGAGTCAGCAGGACAGAAACAGGACAGGATCTTTTCTATTGACTTCAGAGAAGATTCTGCTCTTCAGCTGATGGTCAAGGTAAACAAAAACAACCAAAGCTAACTGTTGATGATGCATTTACTGCACAATAGGAATCCAAATACTCTTACAGCCAAAAAATATACAGTTTTTGGTTAGAAAGAAACCTGTATTTATGCGACTATAAAGGTATATTACAAATGCTCACAGTTTCTGTCATCACACTTCGATATGGGATGGCAACGCGTGTTCAGAGCCGGTAGGGGCAGGTGCAACCTGAGCCACGCTGTTCCAGAGGTTAGCTCTTCAACGTACATTCCTCTGACATTTTTCCATGCGTGTGTGTGCGTGTGTGTACGTGTAAGATGACCGGGCCACCTGTGTTGCTGAAATGTCACTACCAATCTGCAGCAGACGGCTGAGACGGGCGGGATTACAGCTCTCTGCCTGCAACAACAGATGGGCTGGCTTCCGTCACACGCGCTGCTGAGGGCCAGTCTGTGAGGGCAGCTTCAACCTCCTTCAAACAAACAACTAAACAGTCGTTTGGCCGCGGCACCAAAACACACGTCGCCATAAACGAATGCACACGCCAACAAAAAAAAAAGGCTCATGCTCGGAGCTAGACTTAACTTGAAAAGCTTGTTTTGAAGCATTACATGTTGTGTTTTATGCATTTAACATCAACAGATGACGGAAAATTTTATTGCCAAGTGATTTGTTACACTGCAATCAAAACTGGAAATGATTTTAGAAAAGAAGTATTGTGAATTATTAATTATTTTTATGAGTACACCTATAAAATGATCCTAAAATAAATAACAACAAGTAAATGAACGTGTCATTGTGTGTGTTTGTGTGTCACATGTAAGGTCACACAATGCCATATAAAGCGCTATAACGCTACAATGGGGCAGTGATCCCACCAGCCTCAGAAAGACTAAACAGTCTAGAAGTCAACAGGGAACGAGTGCGGGGTCAATAGAAACAGATCAGAAAGACGATGCCCAACTACAAAAATGTTTTAATAAAATAACACTGCTTCGAAAGTGACACAAAAGCTAAGATAAACACATTTCATACAAGCTGGTTGAAACTACCTGATGGGCATCACTCATCTGTCACTTGTTACCAAAAGCAGACGTGTTTGCCCTCCGATGGCCTCTTCTAAATGGTAAAAAGAGTATATAAAGCCAACTCAGAGCCACTTAAAATATGCTGCCTAACATGTAAAACAACAAAGACTTAGCTGAATGTCCTCTGACAGATGGTTTAAGAGGCTTTTTCTGTTTCAAAAATCATTTCATATAAATACTTAGTCATATCTTATATATGTGGAAGAGCCAGCTGAAACAGGCTTGTGTTGAACACATCTGGCGCCCAGAGGACATCTGACAGAAATCAATCAGGTCTCTGAGCAGGTAATACATGGTTAGCATGAATTCCTTTAGCGCGGCGGTGTCGAGCCTTACAACGATCTCTCAGTCCTCAATTTCTGTCTTGCCTCAGTCTCAAATCAAATTAGTAAAGTCCACACAAAGCAGACAAATCCACAGGCAGGACTTTAAATGTGGAATGGAATTACAGGACCATCCCACTGACACCTTCAAATATTTATCTTGTCTCTCATGACAATAAGCACTCCTCCAGAGCTTAATCACAGCCAAAAGACTTAAGACTAATACTTACAGAACAGTTCATATGACTAAGCATAATCCCAGGGGCTTCCACGCACATGCTGACAAACATCCACACTTCCGTACAGTATATTTGACAGGATTATCACATCGCATCATTGTGGATGATTATACTCACTCCCCATGATCTTCAGTCCACTAGTGAACATGCCGGCAGCGATTTTCCAGTTTGCCGTCACAGAGCACAGCAAGCCGAGCGAGCCGAGCGAGCTGATATCCCGGGTGGCCCAGCAGGAGCATGTGAACTCACCAGCCCGCTGTACAGTCACCCCACTAACGGGGGAGCGAGCCCTTTTTGGCACGGCCTCGGTATTTGGTTAGCTGTGAACTTTGAGCTTTGCTTTGGAACATACTGTTTTTCTTTCTTTCTGGTAGTTTTCTTTTTTTTTTTTGGTCTGACAGATGTTACTCAAGGACTGTATATGCCTGATGCCTTATCTGAGAATTAAAAAAAACAAAAAGCACACTGAGTGGGCCGGGTAAATAATGGAACAGTGCTGATCCTTAAGGAGGACTGTGTTTGAGGTTAATGCATTACTCTGAATAATAATGGCCACTGTTGTTTCAGTTTGGGGAGCCTTTGATCACATCTCGTGTTAAAGGTTAGGATTTTGTAAAGGGGGCATGATTCACCCAAATCTCTGTGCAAACAACTCTATCAGACTGTGTCTAAACAACAAGCCTGGGCTTAAGTAAAACATCATTTTATACTAAGTCACATGTTGCTGCGTGTGCCTTAAACTTGAGGAATGCAGCAACTTCTAATATAAACGTATCCCCACCGTGCTTGGATTTTTTCATCAAACGCTTGAAAAATTAAAATAAATACAGCCATCAATCATTTTTGTAGGTTCTAATTCTACTTAAACTTGCGATATTTAAAGATGATGACAATGATGTGTACAAAGGACAAAATTGAGACAGAAACTCCTAATTCATCTAACCTGGGAACAAAGCACTCTGTAATGACTCTGGGTCTGCAGGTCAGGACAAATCTTCTTGTCTGTTTGATCATTACCAGGTTTTTTTGTTTTTTTTTGCACAAACTGTGACAGGACAAACCTGATGTCTTATCTGATTGAAAAAAGAAGAAAAAACTTGCAGGGTAAGGTTCAGAGACAGTTGACAAATGAACAGTCCTCCTCTAGTTTCAGGTAACGACATGGTAAAGTCTGTGTCCAGATGCTCTGGGCCAAACGCCGGCTGAGGAACTGGGGCAGCTGACTGCTAGGCCGGTTAAACATTTCCACCTGCAGCTGTGTTCATCTGCTCGTTCTCGTTTCTGATGTTTGCGTATTTCCAACTGGAGGCAGTTACTTTGGATCAAGCTATTCATGTTGCAATTTTAAGATAAGCAAGAAAAAACGTCCAAATCTATCGTTCCTGTTTATCTGAAACTGGTTGTGACTAAAGTTATTTTTAGACTTTGCTATAAGGAATTGACCCAACAATTATCTGGGTAAGCTTTGTTTATTCCTCTTGCTACTAATTTCCGGTAAATCAGCCTTATTTGCTTAAAGTAAAACCTTATGTAGACATATATAAGTTGCTGCTGTACTCTGTATTGTGCTAGCTATCTTAGAATGTAGCCTTTTCTAAAATGCAAAACTAAAAGTACAACTTTTACAACCATTACAAACTGAGTGCATGCAGTGTCTGCAGATGGAGACGGACACTATGTTGTTCTTTACAGATTTAATCATCACATGTCTGCTACACAAACGGTGACAGCTGCAGCCCAGGCAAACAGATATCTGCTTGCTTAGCATGTCTTCTGGCTTTACTACACTCCCCTGACATGTGACACGTCTATAGCAGCATGGCTATGGAGGCGGCGCATGGCGCCCTTAGATTTAATCAGCCCACCTTTGTGGAGAGAAGAAAATAATCTGCGAATTTCTCCACTGTGGTAGTCTGATTAAGATGTATAATCAGACATATTTTCAGTCCATCAAGAAGCGATGCACGTGTATCTAAAGCTAGATGGAACAGCATCATTGCATATAATAAATACAGGCTAGCACCACAAAAATGGACAAAGATGAACTGTCATTTATTTATCAAGAAAGGATGTCTTCTTTAGCTGCTTTACCTGTTGGTATGGGGATGTGCAGCGGGGTGAACGGGCACCGAAAACAGGAGCGTAAGGAAGTGGCTCAGTTATTCCCCCACATAAATGTCTCAATGAGAAGAAGAACAAGCCACCAGCAGTCCCACCAACTCAGGGCAATTGTTCTTTTTTTAAATTTCCATTAAAAAACAGAAATGCGTGAACAAAAACAGAAAAAGCCTCTTCAGGACTGAATCCTTGCTGTGATGCTCTTCCTTGAATGAACCGGCCGAGGAGGAGGAGGAGGTCGGGGGGGGGGGGCAGAGGAGCACGGCAGCCGGTGGTCTTACTGAGACGGCATCCTGCTGCATGGACAACCGGGCTGACGGCGGAGGATCCGAGCTGAGGGGAGGAAGCAGGGAGACAGTCTTACTGCTTGGAGGATGCAGCCAACGTTTAGTCCTTTGTGCGTTGTGTCAGCAAGGATTACCACGGTGACGGAGGAGGAGAGAAGAGGAGAGGAGAGGAGAGGGAGGAGAGCGGCCGGGGAGAGGGGCTGCCCGATGAGCGCCGCGTTCAGCTCGCCGTTCCCCTGCTTTCGCGTAAAAACAAGCCAGGGATTTTTGCTCCTCGCAGGCTTCCTCTTAAGCTACATGCTATGTTCCATCAGTGGGCGAAGCAGACGCTCTGCCTTGAAGAGCAATATGCACAAACACATGCGCATCGAGCCCCGCATAAGGATGTGCAGCCCTCTTCCTTTCATAGCCCGTGGGGACACCATTCGCCCTGCTGCCAATGAGCAGACAGGCAGAGGACAGTGGGGGAGGGGGAGGGGCATATATTTGGGGGGGGGGGGGGGGGGGGGGTTTTTTTTTTCTTTTTTTTTTTCTGGCTATGGGGGCTTACTTTGGGTTTTTTTTAAAGGGGGTGGGGTTGGAAATGGTTTGATGAATGGACGCCTGCCTGGGTCATCAGCTGTGAGCTGGTTTGTGTCGCCGTGGCCACCGCTTGGCGAGGCAGCCCTCAGTCTCCTCCGGGCTCACGGGGGAAACAAAGATCAGGGTGTGATTGTGAGCGTGCCCTTCTCGCCTTGGACAATTCTCCTAAATGTGGCCACGGCTGTGAGAGACATCGAAAATATGGTTCCAAAAGCAGCACTCTGCTGATACCGGCACACACACATGGGTGTTGGGCTGGTATTGGCAGGGCATGAAGCGCCGATGAATGAATGGATGATCAGGAAGTGGTTCAGACACAAGCTGATAATGAAGTTGATTGCACCATTCTCCCATCTAGTAAACAATGCCTCTGCTGTCCATGCACCAGACATGTCAGCCTCATCATACAAAAGGAGGCATTCATTTGCACAACTCCGCTTCCCAAAGACATAAACGCGGCACCAATACACAAATATCTGATCAGACTTTAGTCATCACAGTGGGAGGATAGATATTAGTTGGGATTTATTTAAGCCAGGAAAAAATCTAAATTTAGATGTTGGAATGTAGCTGTGAGGTGTATTTAGAGTCCGGTTGTGTTGAAAAAAAGGGGAGGTGAAATTTATTTAGCCCTGCAAACTGAAATCCACCAGTTTAAAACTGAATCTGATCGATATTTTCACCAGTTCTGAGCTGGTGAGTTGCTACCATTGTGAATTATCATCTGTCACCAGGAAAACACACCCTCATTTAACCCAAAAACATTCCCTATGCTTTACAGAATGTTTTGGGAAATATCTGTGAAATGCATCTTGTCCTCAGACACAAACTGCTGTCATCAGCACCATAGATTCTCATAAAGTTTATGGTTTTAGTTCAGACTCTTAACAGCAGCATATTTTGCAGCAAAAAATGTCTTCCAGTTGAGCAGGAAAATGTCGGTCCAACAATTTCTTTCTAGCTGGTGCTCTTCTCCGCAGTTTTATCAGCAGGCATTTTGAGAAGGTCAAGGTGGTTTGTGTTTGCTGACACTTAACATGCCAATAAGTTGCATATGTTGGTTGCAGCGGATACATTACAAATCAATGTATTTCACAGCACTAAATGTTATTTTGTGCTGTAAGGTTTTTTTTTTAGAATTTATATATCTATATTAAAGTTGTCATCCCATTATGTTCTTCACTTGGCAGTTCTCCAACAGATCACAGGAGCAGAGGAAGCAGTTTCTCTGCCTAAATATCAAGAGCCTGCAAACGAATCCTTAGACACACAATAGCCGCATGTTCAGAGTCACACCAGTATGTCCCACCAGCCCCACTATCCTGATCATATGTTCAAAAATCTGGCCCCTGCCAACACTAAGGAGCAATAGTTCTTCTCCCAGCTTCTTCTCCTGTCTATAAACAGTAAGTGAGCCCATCCGCCCATGGAAAAAAGTAACTACTGCCAGCTGTTTTCCCTTTCTCATTAATTCAGTCAAAATCAAGAGCTCGCTGAAACTCCTTTACCTGAGGCGGCCGCAGATTGAAGCATCTGTTAACCCGTTAAGCCTCGATCCAAAGTGTGTGTCTGTCTGTGGGTGTGTGTTTTTCTTCTTTTCAGACTTCAGTTACGTCTGCTTGCTTTTAGTTGTCCTTCAAACCTTTCAGTGATAAAGAGGTCCCAGCGGGGGTGGTATATGTCCAAATTAAGCAGATCAGAGTTAAGTGCACATGTTTGTATCACATGTTTGTGTAATTCTGCCTTCAGCAACATAAATCCAACAATAATGATTTAGGTCTGCCGCATCCAAGTCCCCCCTTGTGAAAACTTTCCTGATAGCAGCTATGATCCACCAGTCTGGAGGCCACGCATGAATTTATCTTTGAAAAGTCAATTCATAACCAAACAACCACACAAACTGAGCTACACTTTTTTTTCCTTTTTTGTTTTTTTTTTTTTTTTTTTTTTAAATCAACTGACCACATACTTCACATCACTGCATGGTAAGAGAGAGAGAAAAAAAAAGAAGCGTGACAACTGTAATGTCATTTGGTGAACACAGCAGATGACTGAAACTTGAAACAAAGCAGTGTTCCTGGGGATAATCCGGACCATGACCATTAGCGGCTG
The DNA here is from genome assembly GCA_013363375.1 of Menidia beryllina. Classification (NCBI taxonomy): domain Eukaryota; kingdom Metazoa; phylum Chordata; class Actinopteri; order Atheriniformes; family Atherinopsidae; genus Menidia; species Menidia beryllina. The sequence continues at coordinate 15,434,123 of JABUIW010000028.1, forward strand.
CAGCTGGGCTTCATCACCAGCAGCCATAAACCTGCAGCTGCACGGGGCTCGCTCCCTAACCCACCATAGAAGAATACAATCCCCGCACGTGTCAGTCCTTCTAAAACAGCAACAGTAACCCCTGCCAAGTCGAGTTGGCTCTTTTCTCATATGAATCCTATCAGTGAAGTGCTCCTGTCGCTTGACGCGTCTGTTTGCGACGTGAGAGTGTTTGCTCCGATGATACACAACAATGGAAGACCCACGTACGGTGTTGACAGTAAAGCAGGTTAGCCGACAACTGAGCTCCACTGTCACAGCCCGGTTTTTATCGGGGGAAGGCAACGTGACACCTTTGCCATTATTTTTAATAAAGCAACAGATACATAAGACCGGACATGCTGTCAGACGCATGTCAGACTGGCTGGAACTGAAATGGCATTTCTATTTAAAGTGTTGTTGTCCGTTTCTAAAATTAACAACCGACGTTAGGGGTCAGTTCAAGCAGCTTCCTACCAACCCTGACAATATATCGCTATTGTGGTTATGAGCTATTGACAATACAATTAAAATGCACGCCTTAGTTTTTCAAACAGGGGACAACTGCTGCTTGGTACACCCACGATAAAGGATAATTATTGAGCCACATGCTGATACATTCACTGACTCTCCTTTGGGTAAATGTGTGTACAGTATTCTGCATGGCTTTATATGGATGGTAGGACTGTACGCAGCGCTAGCTTGTCCAACGCTGTTCGCTAGCTAGCTAACTAATATTTGGCCAACCTGTGTTGGTATAAAAACTACTTATTTCACAGTGTAGCCACTTACCGGGTCTCTGTCAAGAATGTCTACTTTGAGGTCCAGTAGAATTCCATGTCGCTGTCAACTACCAAAGATGACATGTTTTGTTTTAGTACAAATAAGTATTTACTTGACTGAAACGTTTCGCTGAACATAGCCATGACAACACGCCCATGCGTTACGTCACTACTAATGCTACCTTCATGTGCTCCTCGTAATAAACAAACAAATCATGACTGGGTTTCAAATTCAGGTTAACGTTTCTAATGCTTTGTGACACATGCATTACCAAGTTTAATGAATATATAAAAGCAACCCTTTTAGAGAAAACAGATACATGACTCCCAACCATATCAAGCAATAGTTTGTATATATTTCTTTGTATATATACAGTACATATATATATATATATATATTTCCTTAATTATTAATAATTGATGGTGATGGCAAAAAAGCCCTGGGTCATAAATGAGGAATACTTAATAATACATGTATGTAAATAGTTGCAATCGATAGAACTATTTCCGCCGAATAAGCCACAAAAACAAAAAAGGAAGGAAGTTAGATATTCCACAAATGCCATGGGTAAGTCTTTTGTGGTGGCCATGAGGTGTTTATCGGTCAGCAAAAACAAAAGGCTTTGTTTTTCTGTTTTCCATTCTCCTGCTCCACAGTGACTTATTTTTCTCGCTTCACGTGACCTTAAATTGGCTGCAGTACTTACATTTATTACAGAAAGGATGGCAGTTGTAATCGTGGCATTGTTTCAGATGGGTGGGGGTGGCCCTCCCTCCCTGCCTCCGTGGGGCTTGCATGCAGGAGGTCAGCTGCCCAGTTTGGAGTCTAAAATCGCTCAAACACTGTCACCAAAGCCAAAAGGCAGGATGTCTGACAAAAACTGAAAATAATGCACCAGAAAACACACACCAAGGTACCTACCATCAAAATTCATCATTTTATTTCATATCTCCTGATCATTTGGCCTTTTAGGGTGCCACCATTTATTAATTGTCTATTCTTTTCTTTTTTTTGGAGGATAATTTAAGGAGGCAGTTTTTTCAGGGTACAGAAGAAATGTACAAGACGTACAGTTTTGATCTTTAGAGGCATGTTGTGTACATCTATTCAAACAGCCCAGGAGCTGAACAGGGAAATCTGTTCCAACACACAGATCATTTAACAATGGTTGAACAAATATGTAACAGCTGCCTGTCCACTGTTCCATCAGCCGTTCAACACTGCCATCTGCTGAAAGTCCTGTAAATTCTTTTTTTTTTCCATTGCTAAATTAACCTTCTTTATGTTTCTTGTTTCAGGTAAGGTGATAAGCTTGTTTCTTGTGTTTTATAAATCATTGTCTGTGAACATGTCAAAATATTATTCTGAACAGTGGAAGTTTTTATCAGTAATGGCTAAAATCTCGTGCCTCTCGGGATCAATAAATACTGTCAGGAAAATGGGAAAATGTTTACAGCATTTTATTACAGTAATTTTAAATACAATTATCAACAAACTCCATTATACAATTAAATAAATGTAATTTTCTTTTGGAATACTGGCGCAAAACTAGAAGATTTGTTCCTCCATCAGACCTGCTGCCACAGACTTACTCTTGGTCTTTTGTTACTCAGCATACTTCTCTGTTTTTGCTTTCTGTGTGGATGGGTTTTTTCATCTTTTTTTCATGTTTCACCTCTTTAAAAATGGCTTCTTGACAGGCATCTTTTTGTGGAGACCCTTCCTGATCAGGTTCCTACTGCAGCGCTGACTTTTTGTGTCCTAAAGATTCTCTTTTTATACTTCAGACACTTTTCTTCTGCTCTCTACTTAATACATTTTCCCTTTTTTTTCCCTCTGAGATGTGCCACACAGATACAGAGAATATAGATACAAAGAAATTTAGACAGATAATGTCTTTGCAACTGGTTGCTGATAACCAGACACGTGTGTTACATGCAAACACACTTTTTATCCTAAAATGTTTTGTGTTTTAAGCTTTTCTTTTTTTAAGATTAAATGCATAGGAAAAACCTTTTAAAATGTTCAAGTGCAATGATTGGACAGAAAGGAAGCAACATCAAAAAGAAGCAACCAATTATTGCTAAAAGCCACTTGGAAAGATTCAAACAAATGAAACAGAAAGAAAGACTGGCTCGGCCTCCGCTGTTCAATCTGCTGTATTTATTTTTGTCTCTGAACCACTGAGATTATTTTTATCTGAGAAGAAATTCAGCTCGACAAGGACATAGAAAAGGTCAGCAGAGAGAAAATATTATTCCTGTGTGTTAATTGTACATAGTTGAGACAAAACAAGCCTTCTGTAAACCAGCTGAAAGGAAATGTTTAGTCGTCTTCCACAGCAGAACTCTGTGAAAAAAGGTCCTTTACTCCCCAGTTTAAAAGGATCTCACATTTCCAACGCACACATAAAAATGTGTGCGTTTTGAAACCTTTGCATTTTCATAAATGTAAAGACTTTAACATCCCATTTCAGTGTGACTTTGAACTTATATAACCTCCACCCTGCTTTGGAGAGTTTTATTACAGTCAGATAAAATACTATTGGGCTCTTAAAATTAAAACCACAAGGACCAAATTAACTTTATGTAGACAAAACGAAAGCCCAGCTTGAAGAATAATGGTTTATTGACCCTTTTAGGAGTCAGTGTTATGTAATGTCTTGAAGAACTACAAATATGGCAACTGCAGGGTAATAAATGTCTTTAAATGAAGAAAGCGTTGCCCCCTTTAAAATGACACTGACACTCCGTTTACCAACACATTGTAGAAGGCTTAATACTGCAAAGAGACCCCTCTTCTAATGCCAGAGAGGGGCGTCTACGCTATTTATGTTTAGCTTATAAATTAAATAAATTAAAGCCAACAGGAGCCTTTCGACAGCTTTGTACAAATACAAAGAAGTACATAAACTAGTCTGTATTAAAAGAAATTCTGAGAGTATCAAATCTATTCAATCACAGTAATGGCAGGCTGCTGGGGGGCGCCAGGATGATCCCGAACACGTAGAAGAGTCCCATCAGGAGGTTGAGCTTGGCCGTTTTCTGCGGGATCTTGGCGTAGCGGCGGCTCCTGAACTGCTTTTCCAGGGGGAAGGCCATGGGCAGCGTGAGCAGCGGCAGCGCCATGCTGATGGTGTAGCGCGTGGCCAGGATGCAGAAGAGCACGTAGGGGGCGAAGAGCAGCAGGTTGTAGAGCACGTAGGAGAGCGTGGGGCCTATGAGGATGGCCAGGGTGACGATGCCCGCCTGCCTGTCCGAGTCCATGTCTCGCGTGTTGTTGCTGTGCAGGATGGCCTCCGTGTTGAGGGCCAGCGGGACGGCGTAGACCAGCGGCAGCACCGACAGGTAGCCCACCTGCACGGCGTGGGCGAACATGACGGCCAGCGGGCCGAAGGTGATGAGGATCACCACGTCGCCCAGGGCCACGTACTTGAAGCCGATGCCTGGGCAGGAGAGCAAACGCATGTAAACACAGACGTATAAAGGCAGGCGGCGCAGCTCTGCTTCATTTCCATGTGTGGAACTAGGGGAGGTCGAGCAGGAACGAAAAGCCCTGAGATCCATTTTCAGGCTGCTTTGGTTAGAGAAGCCCTTCGGCAGCTAACACGGCCTTCAGCCTTATAATAATTAACAAATGTTTTGTTTGTTTGTTTTTTATACATAGAAATGCAAATAGAATCTTATCTCTTAGATATTCACGGTCCAGAGATGACACATCCTCAGCATCACTCACATGGGCGGACTGAAATAGATTTTATGTTCCGACGCGACACACATTTCAAACACACATTTCAAACTGTTCACCTTAACAAGGAGAGCTTTCCACTTTTAGAGAAGGCTCAGCTTCTAAGGCTCTGAGCCTTAAACATCTCTAGAGAATCAGAGCTTTTTTCTTTTTTAAAATGTTTATGCCTTTAGTGCAATCAAAGCCAGAACCCTAAATTCTGCCCGCTTCCTTAAAATTGTGGCTCTGGTGGCAAAGCTTCTTCTCTTTATTTACGGTAATGCAAAGCGTGGCCCTTTGTCACCACGCTGTGCCGACGCCATGCAGCCTTCAGGCAATCGGATGGAAACAGCCGATGGAATCATGACTGTGTGACACCAGCTCTCTGCCATCATGTACCGTCAGGAAGGGAAAGGCCAACTAAGACGTGCGTATCTATGTTGTTTTGATGGACTGATTCATTGCGAGGCAACAATTCAAGGAGCTCCGGTTGGCGTTAGGCTTACCTCCTGTGTATAAAAAAGAGCTGGAGAGTCCCCCGAAGTAAATGAGGGCCAGGTGCTCCAGCCGAAGCGTGGACAGGAAGTACAGCAGGGTGGCACACAAGCACCCCAGAGAATAGAGCAGCGCGCCAAACATGACCACGTCCTGCGGCGCCAAAATTTCGTCCACCAGAGTCCTGTCGTCGCTCTTCTTGTGATCGATTCCTTTGGAGAAGTCGTAGTAGGTGTTGACGAGGTTCCCCGCCCCGTGGACGACCAGGACGGCCACCGCGCACACCAGCAGGACCACCAGGTCCACCGAGCCCTCCAGCTTGTACGCCAGGGCGCTGCCCAGAGCCACGGGCGTCAGCGAGGCGCTGAAGCTCCACGGCCTCAGGGCCAGCACGTAGGCCGCGCACTTGTGCCGGACGTCCCAGGCCACCCGGGTCATCCCGGACATCAGGTCGGCGGAGGAATGGTGGTGCTGCGCGGAGTTACTCACGCCACCGTGCCACTGCTGGCCATTGTGTCCGTTAGATCCCGCCAGCACAAAGGTTTCCGCCGCGCTTTGCCTCTGCTCTTTAGCCATTCCTCGGCTCCTTCAGCAAAACGCCCAAATGCTACTCTGCTGTTCCTATGTGGATAAAAAAAAAAAAAAAAAAAAAATCAATGAGTTCAGGACAGGTTAACTGCAACAGTTTATGTTCAAAGATTCTTATTTTTCTACTCAAATAAAGTTCAGATTTATTTGAATTATTTCTTAAATGTACTTGGTGTGTCCCTGTAGACTTTTGGAAGCTTTCGTCCCATTTTACTGTTATTTTGTGTCTTTTTCTGCTCCTGTTCTATCTCTTGCTGAATATCTGAGGCTTTATCTATTGGTCCTTTGGTTTATTCAGACAAGTCCAGTGAGTCCTCCAGCTTCTGGACCTTCGACCAACAGGTCCGCTCGGCAAACTGTCAACGTAAATAGGGTGTTGATTACTTCCTTTAATAGCCTGACAAATGCAAACTATCAGACACAATTCAACACACTGTTGTTGACATACTTGAGAAACCAACTGCTTTCTGTATACGGATGGAAAACTCGGCTGCTGCCATCTAAAACCGTTTGTGCTGTAAAATACTAAAGCGGAATTGAAGTGTGTGGTTTTGAGGCTGTTTACCGGCATATTGCTCATTTTGAATGTACACGTAGCATTTGACCCGATGCCAAAAAACTAAAATGTTAATTAAACTACTTTCAGGTTAAATCGACACCCTCGTCACCGACACCCGAGTCGATAGGCGTCCCGAGGCTAACTACTCAGATTATGGGATTAAAGCTAACAGGCTAGCCACGGAGCTAATGATCAGCACACGGGGACAGAGACGAGGAAACGTCTGACATCTGCGGCTCTTACCTGCTACGTCTCCACAGTTCGACACAAACTCTCTTTTTCTACACTTACAAACATATTTCTGAGCACGCTGACCCCGGCGCAGCTAGAGGCAGATGGAGAGATTACGTGTCAACTTCGAGGGTACGTGACTGGCTGGCCACTCACAGCCCTGCTGCACCTGACGGGCGCCATTTCCTCCGTCAGAAGCGCAACGTCAATTGGAGGTCGAAGAAATCTTGTAGCGTACAAATGGTTCCGCCTTCACTTTTTTTGCGGCCTGTTTTCCGAGCACTGGTTGTATAAATCAAAACAAACAGATATTTTATATATTTTATTGATTCACAAATTCTAAAACAATCTAGGTGTATTAACACTGAGCCTTTATAGAGAACTGGATATATATGAAGTGTGTTTCAAAATCTCAGCTCTAAATTTCATCATGTTAATTGGGGTGTGGATATGATCAAATATATTAACTATTACATGCCCAACACGAATAACAAGTATATAACATTTTTTAACTCAGAGGCAGTTTTTCACTCCCTGACCGGTGCCAAAAATCAAGAATTTACTTTTTCTACATGCCAAGTGTTTACTTTTTCCTCATGCCCTTGTACATATTTAACCTACTACCCATTATCTAAACCTGTGAAAGCAGACATTCTTGTGGTGAAAGTGAAAGAAACTAAAGGTTTCAGGTTTCCACTTAAAACAATTGAAGGGAGAATACAAAAATGTCTTTCCTTGACTAACTTCTAGCTAAAATGTATTGAAGTATTCTGATATTATTTTCAAAACTAATTCATTGTCTTGACACAGGTAGAGCAAAAACAGGGAGAATATATCCTGAAAAACAGATTTGTGAGTTGTCTGTGTCCTGTAAGCCATAAGTCATAGCAACAACAGAACCCTGGAACTGACTTAAGTCGTGTTCAAAACATCTGTACTTTTGTTATAATTAAAGGTCAGAACGCTGCCGGGAAAAATAGCTCAGTGATTATTACTTCCTCTCTGTATAGTTTGGCTGAAGTGCTGACTTGTGTATCATCAGAACAAAAAGGAACCAAGATTTTAACTAAAGAGCAAGAAAATTTCAGTTCTCTGTCCCATTGTAATGTCCTTTTTCATTACAGTGGATTCCAGAACTCAGCTCTGGCCTTTACTTGGCATTGAGCATTTCTCAAGACTCCTACCAGAAGTTTTTGTCTTTTTACAATCGAGGCTTTTGTGCTCGTAGCAGACACAACAAACGGACAATGCACACATAATTTTGCACATACAGTGCTCAATTAAAGCAGTAGCATTTCTTTTAGCCTCCGTCACAGCATGAGTGGTAAGCCTAGTGAAGCATTACTGCGTAATATAAGTGTAATGAGTGAACTCATTTGATGTCTTTACAGACCTTCTTTTGAGCCAGTGGATATTTAACTTTGAGGTGAATTTCTACCATAAGACTGTTGTGTGAAATGTCACAAAGGGCGAGGGGATTTCCAGCCCATCCTGTTCAAAATTATTTTTCACATCCTTTTATGTACACCCAGCTACAACTTTACTAAAAATAGTGGCATATGTTAACATTCCTCCTCTAACTTCTGTTTACAAGCCCTGCAACCTTTAAAATCTATCCGGCTCCCACTTATCTATTTCTATTTGATTAAATTCTTGTGTGCCTCTGTTATCTGCACTTCTTCTCCCTTGGTTATGTTTCAGTGCCCGTGGTATTCCCTCTTTCACTGTTCATAATGCCCACATATTTGTTACTTTTTTTTGGGGGGGGGGGGGCTTCCATTTCCACAATATATGAGTTTTAGAAGAATGTAATCCTATTGCCTTCTTGATCCGTGGTATTACATGTTATGAGAAATACCCAGTGATTTCATATTTTATGAATTATAATACCTGAAATACTAAAACTTAGGAGTTCTGTTCCAACATGACTTGATTTCATATTCTTTTTTTTTTCTTGATAGCATCCTTATTATCCTGCAGCAAACTGAACCCCATGAACTCCAGTTGCACAGCTTACTGGACTAAATCAACTTTGCCAACGTGCAAACTGTAGGTGGCTCCTCTCAAAGCTCAAGTCAGTCTTGCTCTGAGGTCAAGGAGGCTTTCATAAACTTTCCCAAATAAATAAATAAAACAGCCCCATATGAAATTGTTTCACTCAAATCTGGGTCATTTGATAGGTCACAGTCTTCTCTGCTCAGTCTCAGAGTCCTTTTTTTTTTCTTCCCTTCTTTCTTTCCTTTTTTTTCACACCCCCATTATATAAACCATAAAAAATCATGTCCTGAATAACCCATCTGATTCTGCTTTAAACTGCTTTGACTGCTCGGCTGCAACAAGTGGAGCGAAGGGACAGTGCTCCGTTTGGTTTTCATTAGCTCGTCTCGACACTGACCCCCTGCCCCAGCAGCAGGAACGTGAAGCCAGCCCGGCTGGCTTTGGCTGGCTGACTGGCTGGCTGGCTGACTGACTGGCGCGCCGTGCGCAAGAGAGCAGCGCAAAGTCTGCCCAGCTCCCACTCTCCGGTCCGCAGCGCACCGCACAACTGGCCGACGCACCCGCCATGGCCCGCAAGTAGGACCCGAGGAGGTGTGTAGGGGGGGGGGGGGGGGGGGGGGGGAAGCAGTCTCTCGGTAGATCGGTCGCCTCGCAGTTTCCCGGAGGTGTGACGCGCGCAGCCATGGCGAGCAGCCGGACGCCCGGAGGCTCTCGGAGGTGCGGCGGGCGCCTCGCTCCCCTGCCGCCGGCCGCGGCGCTGCTCAGCCTGCTGTTCGCGGGGATGCAACTGGCCGCGGCGTTCCCCTCCTGGAGGTTAGAGGTATGCTGTGACCCGGGGGTACCGATCCAAACTACTTGGCTCCGAATTTTACAGAGAGCTTCATTCAGAAGTCTCAGCTCTCCAGTATCTGCTCATCCTGCCACATGTTGGGAGAAAATCTTTAGATTGTTTTCTGGTTATCCTATCAAAGGCTATACATTTCTGTCTCGGTTGATTAAATACTCTTCACCTTATTAAACGTGCAGGTTCGATGCATGAAAATGTGGGTATTTATTATTACAAAGTTTTCATTGAATGTCATATAATTAATAACTTTTACAGTATATGTGCAGATGCTGCCACTGTTTGAATTTTTTTTTGGGGGGAAAAAAAGGCAATATACTTCAACTCTGGTCAAAGTTTGTGCATCAGAGCAGATGTTTAGAAGATTCTATAAGAAGGTCATTTCTAAAAGGCGTTTATTCAGGATACGCTGTATCATCAGTGAGATGGCAGATGGAATCATTTTATAGCAAAAGGATCAAATCCTGTCAATGTTCAGTGAAAGCAAACCCAGGTGATGAATACCAGAATGAGCTCAGGCAGCAGAGAGGATCCCCGTTCGGTTATGTGCTCTTTTCAATTGGATAAATGTGCTCCTCCGCATACTTCAATCATTGCCAGCCACCCACTGCGATACAGAGCCGGAGGGATAACTTTATGTCATTTCCTTTGCCACACGCCTCTCATTAAGTGTCAATCAAGCAGACGGCCAGTGGGATTGCGTAACTGCCTTAGATAAGCTGCAGGCCTTCAATAAAACGGCGTGTGTGTAAAAAGACTTGTGTGTATGAGTGGATGCATTCAAGCCACTATGGTCAAATGTGACTTTTAAGGAGACTAATCTAGCTAATCTATTTGTGAACATGCAAAAGGCATTGAAGGCATCTAATTCTTTAACACTCTATCCACTCTTTCTTAACTAGTTGATACTTTTCAGGTTCCTAACGTGTGTGCTAGAGCGCGATTTAACTGACACTTGGTGTTTTCAATTAAATGGAAAAATATAGCCTTTGCTGAAAAGATCCTTGTGTGTTTCGGAGACTCCAAATGAAAATCATAATCTCTTGTTTAGCAGTTGGAGGTTAAACTCTTCCAGACGCCCCTCACGATCCTCTGAGATTTGTCCTCAAATGTTTTGCTCTGCGAGTCGGCTCTCACTACTGGCTCCGAGGTTTAGTCTAGAGGCTTGCCTAGGTACTCATGGTTTGTGTTTCATCTCAGCTCGAGCCAGAGGGTGAGAGTGGATGTGCAGCGAACATTACACAACACAGAAAAAGCTGGCCTGGCCGTTAATACTTCAAACGCCACATAAGTCCGCTAACACATGACTCTGACGTGTCAGGCGAGGTCAGGACATAAAACCAGGAATCGTGAACGTCGTTCAGGGCAGAAAATTTATTCTTTATTCTTTTTTTTTTTTTTAAATATCCTTATCAATTTCAACAACAATAGTGGAACAGTCAACCAGATTGCGTGTCCCGGTTTCCCTATTTTAGGAAGGAAATAACGGAAGCCCTGCATCTATTAGTCTGGACTGGGCGCAGCAGGAACAGGAACCAGAGGATAGGGTGTAGGATGCAGACCGAAGGGAGCAGCTTTCAGGTTTGCTTTCCTTCTTTAGTATTTCAAGAAGAAAAAGAAAATGCAGAGGGTGAAGTTTAGCATGGCCGTGGACAGGTTTAAGCCTTTGGGAAACGTCCGAAACAACAAACCGTCACCGTTAAAAAAAGGGCGCGAGTCGCAATGGAAGGATTCGTGGCATAGGTCTCTCAACCCAAACGTTGCAGTCATGTGAGGGGAGAGAAGTTGAAAGTCTGGGCAGGAGCTCCTAAACGGAGCACATGGCTTCCTCTGTGCTGCCCCTCCGGTCCCCAAAGGACCTGCACGCTCCCGTCAGGGAGCAAAGAGAGCAAAGGATATCAAAGTTCCTCTGCTCCAGAGGTCATTAGTCAACAGACAGGACAAGACACATTCCTGTTGTAAAGCATAGAGAAGCCTTTTTTTTCTCTTCAAGTGTTTAATCTGTTCAAAAAAAGAACAGATTCTACCTCTATGGGCGATACTGATTCCAAATCCTCCGTGATCAAGCGTGGATTTATATTGGGCACCTTTCAAAGTTCTTTCGTCGGAATAGAATAAAGAAAGAGGCGGAAGTCTGCTGCCTTTTTTGTTTTGTTTTCAGACCCTTTGGAGTCTTCTAGGGAAAGGTCCTGGCAGCTCGGCAGACCTTCCCTCCCGAAGCTTCACGGTGGCACTTTTACAGCTAAACGTAGTGCGCACATTTTTTAGTTCTGTTAAAGCCCTTTAAAGAAGAAGCAGGTGGAAGCTATTTTTCCTTTGGACACTTAAAAGGACATTTTTTTTTTTGTATCCTTCTCCGGATCGGTGCCTTGACGTGACGCTGTTCAGCAGCTGCTCAGACTCCTCTAATAACCCCTTGGCTTGTTTTTCACTCCAATAAACACGACTGAGTGGGAGATCTTAGATTGACATTTGTGTTTAGCTGTGATCGTGATCAGTGTATTCAAGGGCACAGATGGACACCAGACAGGGCGCTCAGTTTGAGCTATAGGAGAGTGGAAAACTTTAAAGGGTCGGAAAACCTTGTGAATATACCGTCAGTGAGATATGGTCGGGAGTCGAAACAATGGGCTCTTAAGTCATTATACTGTCTGCCTGTGTATTTTTCAATCTGCAGCGAAGTGCAGAAGTCTGGTACCAGCCCTGATTTCTTTATATTTTTCTTCCAAAGAGCCAGACTTTAATGTGCCTCAGTGCAATAGCTCTCCAGGCTCTCTAAAGGCCTTTCAAGGTTTTTCTTTGGCTGCTTTTTCATTTAGTCTCACTTAAGTCCCTGTACCCGACCATTTTCAGAGGAAAAAAAGCCCCTTAATACTGTCTTTTGAGTGATTCAGTTACAAAGAATTCAAAGGATGAGCCTTTGTTTTGTGGCAACCTGTACAGTAACCTATTTTACAGTGGATCCTCAGGTCAAGTCAGTTGTAAAAATAGAGCTTCTTCCCATTTCTATGGATGCACCCACATACACATTAAGATTGTGTTTGTGCCGTCAAGATGTTTCCAACTGAAAACTTGACCTATCCCAGCATTGTGTGCAGTATGCACACATTTGAGTAAACTGTAAGAGTGGAGGGCAAATAAAAAAACTAAAACTACTCCAGAATAGATCAACAGCATCTGACCAAAAAAATCCTGAGAGGCGAACCGAGAGATGCATGTGGACCTTCAGCCGAGCCATCGGCTGATAGTTGAGGCTAATCAACCAACAGCGAAAGGGAAGGGCGACTGTCAAGAAGGGGAAGAGAATCAGGGAGAAAAGATTGAGCCATGCCAAATGAAACAAGAAGGGGAGTGAGAATCAATGGCAGCAGGTCTGAGGGAGGGATGGATCCTCCCCAGAGCCCGGACCTCAACATTACTGGAGCAGAGGGAGAGAGAGAGCGGAACAAAAGGCAGCCGACATCCAAAGAAGAGCTTTTGGATGTCCTTCAAGAAGCCCGGAGAACTATTCTCCAAGACAGTGATTAGGAAGCGTTTTTTAAGAGGGCTCAGGCTACTTTCTAAAACAAAAAGACGCTCATTCAAATTCTGAATTGCACAAACTTTGTTTATGCTCGTTTTTTCCATTTATATTTGCAGATGTTCCAATAAATCACTGCGTTCTTGTTTTCTTCCCAGTGTATAAAGAAACAGGTCAAAGCTGGCACTGACAGGCAGAATATCCTGACACACAGATGACCGTTAAGACACAATGCGCCTCCACCCCTGCGAGTATTAGGCTTGTTTTTTTTTTCATAATTTAGTCTGGATGTCGAAGGTTTGAGTATGTCACTAAAAGGAACGCCAATCCAATTCGTTACTCTGATAGGTCCATTATGGTGGTCATCAGTCAACAGACAGGACAAGACACATTCCTGTTGTACAGCACAGAACAGGCTTCTTGGGTCAGAATCATGGCCTCTCTTCAAGTGTTGAAAGGGGGATTTATTACTTAAAGCCATCTCCATAAAAAGTTATAGATTTATCAACCGGTGCTACCTTTGAATATTGCGTTCACGGAGTACCCCGTTTTGACTTCAGTTCGGAGGGTATTTATGATATCGCTTGAAAGCAAAGCACAGAGACGGCCTTTAAAACCGTAAAGGAGTGCAGAATCCAGATGTGATTATCCAGATGTGATTATCTGGGGCTGATATTCCACTTCCCCTAGGAGATAGGGTCAGCCACAGATGATCTGTGAAGAGGCTCATAGCTAATATTGTTAAACCATCTTTACAGCAGACCACTGCCGCTTTCCTTTAGGTGGAATGTCCAAACTTTCCGGGGCGAAACACCGAAACAGCAGCTGTAAAAAAAAAAAAACAGCGTCTCAGACCTGAGGCTACAAAGGTTAGACCCGACAGAACTAAGGGATTTAGTTCAGAATCCATTTGGATGCCCAAACTGTGCCTCTGAACTTTCCATGAGAAGAGAGGCAGAAATCAGGCCCTGACCATACTTGACACTGTAAGGTAAATCATTAAAGGTTTTTGCTTTGTCCAAGGAAGAAGCTCACACCACTGTTCTGCTCATCGGGATCCGGAAAGAGGCCCGCTCCCAAGTGCTCCACCTCTCCAGGAACAAGCGCTACACCCTGACCCCAGAGCAGCTCAAATGGGACCAGTTCAAGCTCACATACAAGTATTTGCTCACAGTGTCTTTTTTCCACTCTGCTGAACAGCTTTCAAGGCATTTAAAGGATGTTGGAGACACTTTTCTTAAATATTTAAATGGAGAAAAAATGCACTTCGTTCTTTTGCCATCCAAACACATTAAATGTTGTCTACCAGATGTTGGTCAAAGCCATCATCAGAATACGATCGCTGTGGAGAACAGGGGAATGAAAAAGCACACAGGAGATCTCCGCTTCGCACTGCAGTGGCTTTGAACACCACCAAATTAACCTTTCTCAAACAAAAAAAAGAGCGATTTCCGTCTCTCTGGAGCTGTGAAATGATCCCATAAAGGCTTCAGTAGGACTCATTCGTTTGGCCCACAGAGCCTCACTTACCGAGCTTTGGTAATCCAACAGCTTGACAGTGGACAGCAGACACCGATTAGCTACATTTTAAAATTGCTCTCGAGTTCGAGAAAGCGGCGGTGCCAGCTGATGAAGAGATAAACTTCATTAAAAGCCTCGGTCCAAAGCGTGACTCTGGCCGAGGTGCGGAGGAACACGAAGCCTCTGTAATAGAGCTGTGCTCGCAGTGCTTGTGGGATTTCTTGTGTGTCTGAACAGTAGCCATCGCCTCTTGGCAGATGCCTGCGCTGTGCAGGAATGCGTGCGCAAAAAAAAACCCCAAACTGAGCAACGCGCAATGCTGCTGCTGTCGCCGCTGCTCCTTTCCCACAGGTTGCTCTCCTTCCCCACCAACCTGATCAACGCCAGCGACACGCGGCGGGGCATCGCCAAGGCCTTCGCCATGTGGAGCGACGTGTCGCCCTTCACCTTCCGGGAGGTGCCGGCCGACGAGGAGGCCGACATCAAGATCGGTGGGTGGACCAGC
>JABUIW010000028.1:15449310-15462998 GCA_013363375.1 Menidia beryllina
TTTTTTTTTTTTGGTTGGAGCGTAGAAGAATTCAGACCGCAGTGTTTGTGTTTGACGGCCGACGCTGAAAGCCAACGTGGCATTAATGAACACTGCATAAACTACTCATGACTCATCATTAGCGTGTATTAAAGTGAGTCATTTTGGCTGGCGGCGAGCAGCAGCGCGGGGATCCAGATTCTTTTTTTGCTGCTGACTGAGAAACTGCTGTCTGGTCCTCCTCCTGCTCACTCCATCTCCCCCCCTTTCTCTTCCAGGATGTTTGGACCGGTTATTTATCTGTCCTGCCTGGGCTCGGAAAGGCTATTGCGACAGCAAGCGCAGGCTGATGCAGAAGCACTGCCCCTCCAGCTGCGATTTCTGTTACGGTAAGGCAGCGGAAAGCAGCAGCAGGGGGAAGAAAAAAAAAAAAGAAAAAAAAAAAAAAGAGAAAGTTTTCACTCCAGTGAGCAGCGCGAGGAGCTGCTGTGAACCGTTTGCCAATGGAGCAACGGGAGCCAACAGGTCCAGCCACACAGAGTTGTGATGGAGGCTTTCAAGAATCTGATCTGAGGGGAGATTACATTGTCTACGGGAGGAGTTTAATGTTGTTCCTGGTGGAAAACAGCAGCGTTTCCGGGGAGGCTCGGTACCTGCCGGTGGCTGTGTTAATGAGACCTGCTTTACAGTAAGGCTCCGGCAGGCCTTAGGCCTACGCCTCTGTAGGGCTGCAGTGGGATGCTCCTTCGCTCCGCTCCCCTGTTGCACAACAGGAAATGTCTCCCCTTAACTATCGCAGCCCATAGATTGTTGCGGCTTTCTGAGATTTTTATTTTTTTTTGGTCGGCAACAGGGGACAGCGAAGGAGAGACACATGATGATACGATTCCTGGCTCGCGGTAATCTGTTCCTCATTGTTGATTGGGAGACGTTGTACGGCTGTGGAAAATTCCTAAGTGACTCCAAACCGCTGGAATTTCAGACTGTGGCTTGAGGGTTAGAGACACACAAGGTCAATTTGGATTTTTGCGGCATTAACGAGAATGGCTGCTCCTTAGGCAGACTGCGAGCCGATCGCAGGCCGGCCCGTCGTGTTTGTCAGAAACCAGATGGGAGAGATTACAGTAACGGGTCAGCCGTGGCGCGTGATCAGAGTCTGAGGTGATAAGGTTTGCTTCCAGCGTTTTAAACCAACCCACTGTTTACAGACACTGTGGTACAAGGCCAGCTCATCTCTCTAGGAGCTGCTCTACCCCTCATTGATGTTAACTGAGTAGTTGAAAGCATTTTTTAGGACCAGTAACCCGCCATCTTTGGTTGTTGCGGCGCACCTGTTGACAGTTTTTCCATGGAAATCCTCCTCAGAGTTCCCTTTCCCCACGGCCCCTCCGACGCCGACTCCTCCGAGGACCAAACACAAGCTGGTCATCGAGGGCAAGAAGCTGACTTTTCGTTGCGGGAAAAAAATCGCATCCAGGAGAGGCAAAGTATAGTGAGTGCCCCCTCCTTTCTTCTCCTTCCTCTGTCTGCGCCGCCGCGTTGCATTGAATGCCGTCTGAATTCTGACTCCCGTTGCAGCTGGTACAAAGACGGCGAGCTGCTGGAGTACTCCCGGCCCAACTACATCTCCCTGAAAGACGACCACATCACCATAGTGGCCAACGCCATCAACGAGGGCCTGTACACCTGCGTCGTGCGGAAAAAAGACAAAGTTCTCACCAACTACTCCTGGAGGGTACGCGTGCGCTTCTGAGGGCCCCGTCAGCTCCCCTGCATGCCGAACAGGACACAAACAGGGCACATATTTCGGTTTTTGTCGTTTTGTTTTTCATCCCCTTTTATTGTATCATTCGCATAGCATTATCTACTGTTGACCCATTTTTTGAATGCAATGTCACGGACGCTCGGTCAGAGGCGGTGCTGGTGCAGAAACGCTCCACCCGAATGTGAAAAGCTGTTCAAGGCAGACCGGGAGGTTTGCATTTTTATTCGACGAGGAGGACTGAGGAGATCCGGACAGCTGTTTGGGATAAGTACATCTTCTGTGCATTCGCCCAATCGGGACTTCTTCCAGGATCTTGCTGCTAAAAGAGCCCTGAGGTCAGAGGTCACCCCTGGATGCAAGGGGGGAGCCTGAGAGGAGTGGAGTCCATTTAGTTACAAAGTGTTATAATCAAGGTATTTTTTATACATATAGTCTGTTTAAGCTCATTTCATACTGGTCGAACTAATTTGGTACCACTGGGAAAGTTGATCCGGGAGGAGAGCTCAACTAAATTAGTCCCCGAATTTGTCATCTCAAATAAAAGAAATAAAAATAAACCCACGTCTCCAACGCTCTTTGTTTAAGGAAGCGAAGGCTTTACAGAGGGCCGTCCTCAGGTGCGGGAAATTTGGATGATTTACTCGCCGATCGAAACCAAGAAAGCCAGAAAAGGCAATGTTGTCTGCAGCCTTCCAGTCTATCTGGACCTTTAAACAGCACATGGAGCACCTCAGACGTCTAGCTCACTTTACTAGCTTAACAATGAAGCCAGCAGTCTGCCTCCAGATCCCGGGCAGTCAGTCCTACCAGCGGCTCTTTCCAAGCTTACTCAACACATCAGGTGTAATAATCTGCAGAAGGGGCTCCTGCGGGGGTAGGGGGACATATAAAACTGATTAATGAATATTTCCACTTAGTGCTGGCTATAGAAGCCCCGGGACACGAGGAGCTCCTCTGGGCCCGGCGCAGCGCGAGTGCCGTGTGGTCTTTCAGGGAGCTAAGCTGCACTATTTATTTTGCTTTGGCTCACAATCAGAGAATTTATTGGTTTAATTCAGATGCCGTAAAGTCACTTAGAAACAAAGGCAGAGCAACGTCTGGGCCTCTTTTCCCCTGAAAGAACAAAGTATTATGACAAAGGGTGCAGCGCTGCGGATGACATCACTCTTGGACAGGGACTACCGAGTTTAGATGAGGGCTGGATTTCATTCAGGCTCTAATTCCCCTAATTTTTTTTTTTTTTTCCCCTGCCAGTTTTGCAGTTGTGTTTGCATAGCATGGACAGACTTTATAAATACAGAGAAAATCATAGACAAAGCAAAGTTTCAAACTTTATTTCTAGCAAAAACACTGTCTGCCTGTCATCACGTGAGCTGACATTTCCAAGTGACTCTTCAACATTTTGTTGAATGTTGAAAGGAACCCAGCCAACGCTGCATCATTATACAGTAGCTCAGACAGCCAGGAAATACCAACCATCTATGAAATCTGGTCCTCGCTCATGAAGTATAAGAAAGAAAATAAAACAGAAGTCAAACATGAGAGCTAAAGTCTAACAGATTTATGGTTGCCTTCTCCTGAGGAGCCGCAACGGTCTCATTGAAAACGGCTTAAAAAAATACAGAGAGGCGGACGAAATTCAAGGCGTTTGAGCCACCAGTCTTGCTGTTCAGACAGTCCTGACTGTTTGGTAACGGTTGCTGTTGGTCCGTCCGATAGATGTGAACCAGCCCCCGGAACTCTTTTCTCCAGCCTTCCCTGGGATAGATCCACGTGTCCGGCAGCTTCGGGCTCAGAATTTGAGGCTGAATCCGGGGCCGACGGCCGAGGCTCCCTGGTTGCTGGTGGTCAGGTGGAAGCCCGTGTCCTTCAGATCGTCATCGCCCTGCGGGGAGAACGGCAGCAAGATAAGCCGGCGGCAAAGCTGATAAATACCATACTGGAAAAACCCCCAAACCTGAGTTTTGTAACCGTATGATTGTAATTCCACATGAGAATGCGTCAAATAGAAAACGATTCTTTTTCTGAGCTTTTCAGTTCGTTTTTTCTACCGTGACAAGAGTGAAAAATGCGAGGACAACCTTTAACCGCGTCCTCGTGGGCCCGCTTGCGCGGAAAACGAGAAATATTTGACACTTCTGCTGAATAATATCAGTATTAAACCGAAGGCCGTGGCGGGAGGGAGACCACTGCTGAAAACATTAGGAACTTAAGGGGGCTCATCTTGGAAAACACAAAGAGGAAATACTCTGACACAAAGCAGAAGTCTGTAGGCCTGTGATCTATTTAGCACACAGTACGCAGAAAAGCCTGGTAGCCGTATGTAATGGAGAAAGTGGAGCCTAATGTCCTTACCAGGTGACTGTATGCAAGGCCTCCCTCGGGTGGACGGGGACTGGTGCCTCTCTTCACCCTCTGCTGCTCGCTCTTGGCCGGCCAAGTGGGGAACATGGAGGGGTCGATGGGGAGCGGCGTCTCTCCGAAGTACACGTGCTTCAGAGCCTCGTCTGATATGATCCTCTTACTGGGGCAGTAGGTGAGGAATCTGAAAAGCATATGACCACAGTTCATTTGACTGCGCTCCGTCCACTTCGTTCAAAGGGACTTCATTAAAATCGGAGCGATCCTGGCTGAGGAGGGAACCTGGTGCCAGACCCCTGCAGGGCTGCCCTCACCTCAGATGCTTTCTGCTATTTAAACGGCTCTGCTGTTTAGCTCACCCAAGCCCGTCTCCCCCATTTGGAAAATCAATCAGGCCTTTGTAGGCCGGACTAACCGTGCAGGAATCGTCCTTCTGTGTCGGGGCCAGAAAAAGTGGCGACAATAAATGGCCGACGGATGCTGTGCGGGCAGACGGGGGCGAGACGGCAGTGGGGCTGGTTTGGAGGACCACCGGGCGGCCACCGGACAGCGCCGGCCGACCGGAGCCTGCCGGCTTCACGTGATGCGTGTCGGATATCAGCTCGAGGTCGGGGAGTTTGGGCGAAGCTCCCTAATTGTGCGGTTTTATCACGGCCCAGTGGAGAGCAGCTCAGCTGGGATAATTGACCCGTCTGGTTGTAATCCTTAGCGTGTGTGTGTGTGTGCTGGGTGGGGGGATCAGGGAGCGAGAAATACTGAAACTTTCAATTAAAAACAAAAAAAATGGAGAAAAGAACCCCGCTTTGATGATGGCAAAGACTTTTGGATTTTTTAAGCATGTCTCCATGATAACGACCTAAGCCAAATCCTTAGGATGCACAGTAACACGTTAGTGTGTCCAGTTCCAATGTAATCAGTAGTCAAATAAAAAAATAAATACATCAAATAAATACAAAAGACAGCCAGATAAGGTAAGCCCAGGGCTCAAAGCATATTTTTCCCAAAAAATCCAAAAAGATCCCACTGAATGTATTTTCAAATGTTTTCTCTTATCTCATCAAAGAAAATCAACATGAGGAAGTTAAATTAATTCAACTTAATCGATTGCCTCTTGCAGACATAAATATCAGTGGTAGAATGATCTCTGTCTATTAAAGCTTAGTAACAGATTAAGTGACCCAGAGGTGCTGCTCTTCACAGTGACTGTGAGTGAAGCGCCGCTCAATCTGTCAAAGGACAGCAAAGCGGGACACTTCCGGTTTCGCGGCTAGGGATCTGAACCGTAACGTGTACGCTGGAGAACGGTGAAGTGCAGCGGGTTCAGAAAGGGCTGGTGGGTTCTGACCTCTCCAGCACAGGGGGGTGTGATATTCCAAACAGCTCTGCGATTTTTACCTGCCAAACTACACCTACAAACGCCTTTTGGCTGCTCCGGGGCCTCTCAAACACAGCCGCTGACCTGTCGGGCTCTGAATGCGTCCCTGGGTAAAACGCTTTCTGAGTTCTCTGACAGCTGGAAGGCTCCAGCGGCCCTGGACGGGCGCCAGACTTCCCCTGAAGTGTCCGGAGATGAGGGCTGAAAAGCTGCCCGCGGCTGCCGGTGAAACCGGGCTGGCCTCGTCTGAAACCTCAAACTCTGCGTGCGAGATTTGGTTTTCGTATGAAACCGGCTTTTTGCAACATGTTTGTGCAGTGCAGAGCATGAAAGGAGAGCAGGTGAATGGAGCAGGACGCCTGCTGAGGCATGTTGATGAATTACCAAGACGCTGCTGCGGCTGTCATGTTTTAAACGGGCTTGCCAGGAATGCACCGGCTGGATGAAAAACGATGGAAAAAGCGGGAGAGGCAAAATCTGTTTTGTTATTTTCACTGCAAAAAAAGCCACACTGACGGTTAGCCAACAAGTTCCTTCTATTAATTCATGATATTAATGTTTATGATGAAGCCTAAAGAGATGCACTATGTGGATATTTAAGGGCTATTTTTTTTTTTTTGTTCCTGGGCTTTGAGAAATCAGGCTGACTAAAAAAGACTGTAATGTAATAGTTTTTTGTATAGACTGTTCATTACCTTTTGTCCTTCTGATTAAGGGTGTTTTTCCATTACATGGATCGCCACTTCTCATGTTTTTTTGTAAGCAGTAGGCTTGTACCTGGTGCCTTTTTGGATATAGCTAAGAGCAGCAGCTATTTAGCTAAAGTTCTCAACTTGATTTGACAGAGATATGAAATAACTATTTACAAATG
Source organism: Menidia beryllina (assembly GCA_013363375.1). NCBI lineage: Eukaryota > Metazoa > Chordata > Actinopteri > Atheriniformes > Atherinopsidae > Menidia > Menidia beryllina. Next base: position 15,455,662 of record JABUIW010000028.1, read on the forward strand.
TGGAACAACTTAAAAGACCAGATTCAGTAATCACAGGAACATTTGAGGAGATCGAACTGTAGAAGCTGAGACCACCATCAAACCGGGGCTCCTTGGATTGGCCTTTTTAGCATTTTTAGCCTATGAAGAGGTTTTTTCTCGAACCACTGAAGGTCTTTTGCTTGAAAATGTTTTAGTTCCAACAACTGAGCTCACATGAACTTTTCATGTTGTGCGAGACAAACAAATAGACACAGACGTCGTTACTGTGACGTCACATCTGTACTGTGAGAACAGCGTCAACCGGGAGCAGACACCACTTAAACGGCACTTTACTCAGACTGGCTGCTGTGATGTGGATTAGTGAAGGATCGGACACGACGTTGTGCCTTTAAGCTCCCTACTTGTTCATGAGGTCGAAGCCTTGGTCCGACAGCAGGGCTCCGAAGCGCTTCCGCAGGTTGTTGTAGGGATACTCTGTGAAAGTCATCTTCTTCACGGCGGGCAGCTCGTTGTAGCCGGGCCAGATCTTCTCGCTGGGTGAGCCCAGGTCCTGCGGTCAACACAGCAGTCAGGAGAGACGCTTTTGGTGCGGGGAGACATTTATATCAGACTTTAAATGATCAGCTATAATATAAATCCGCAGGGCTGCGGTGCTTTGTGTGGATTCGATCGACTATGGAGAGTCCTCCGCCGGGTGCCCGGCAACAGCTCCACCCTGAGATGGGCTGCAAAACTGCATCCTGAACGCCGACGCCGGCCCCGGGGCAGATTTACAGGCAGCACGCGGAGGAGTTGGGCTTTTATGGTGACAATTCAGCTGATTTCTTAAGAGCAAATGATGACATTTACCTTGAAAATCTTGTTAATTTGGTCAATTTCAGATTTTCCAGGGAAAAGAGGTTTCTGGGTGAGAAGCTCGCCAAATATGCAGCCCACAGACCACAAGTCCACAGCTGTGGAGTACTCCTGCGGAGAGAAGAGCAAACACAGTGGTAGTCCGCAGAAAGGGAGGACCAGACAGTCTGCCTGGCAGGTTTCTGTTTGAGTTTGTCAGCTGTGTGAGAGTGGATGCGCTCTGACAGCTCGCTGGGCCTCTGCCGCCTGGCCGCATAAATCATGCAGGCTGCAAACTCCAAAAGCATTTAGCGGTGCGCGGCGTCTTACAAGCCAAACGTTTGGCAGATGCTGCCTTCTAATGAAAACACATCCTGGTCTGAATCGGTCCGTCTTGTAGGCGCTTTGGCCCAGTGTTTTTTCGTCAGGCTCTCACCTTGGCTCCCAGCAGCAGCTCGGGGGACCGGTACCACAGGGTCACCACAACAGGGGTGTAGGGCTTCAGCGGGGAGCCGTACTCGCGGGCCAAACCAAAGTCACCGATCTACATTGCAGAGAAGATGGAAAACCAATCTGAGAGACCACAAACTTTCTATTTGTGGAGAAAGTTATATTTCACTAACATTCCCTCTCCAAATGAATGTTGTTTTGATGTGAAAGACAAAAAAAAAGACTGGGGCGTGAGACAACTTTTTAAATGTCAGCTTTCACCAGATTTACACCGACAAACATCTGCAAAAATAAGATTTATTTACATACAAATAAGTGTTGGGCAATCTTAGAATTGCTTGTTCCGAATGGCCGACAGTGATCGTGTTGTTTCTGAAACCGGGTGCTTCACGCTGCCAAATTCAAGAGGATTAAGAAAAGATGGGCGGAAGGAATTTCTTGCTCTCACGAAAAATGGTTTTATAACTGTTTTTAATTAAGAAGTGAAAAACAACTGAATAAATAATTCTTTAGAGCTCAGATTGATTACTCGGGAGTTTGCGTCTGATTACAGGGATCGGATTAGTGCCACTTTTTGACCGTTAGGACTTAATGAGCGCATATAAGATATTCCATCTTTCTTTTTTTTTTTTGCCTAAAACTTCAGACTATGCTAAATCACATGCTGGGACAGACTTATTACTCTTAAAGCATGTGTTTGCAGTCTGTGTAAAGAAAAAAAGCCTGCCGAAGCTCGCCTGCAGAGCTCAACTTTAAAAAGAAAAAATAACTCAAAGGAGCCTGGAGGTGAACAGCAGGCTGACTTCCAGTCTAAATAAGTTACAACAGTGGGCAGCAAACCTTCAGGATGCCCTTGTGGCTCAGCAGCAGGTTGGACGTCTTCAGATCACGATGGAGGATCCAGTTGTCGTGGAGATGTCGCACTCCTCGAAGAAGCTGAATCATCAGAGTTTTGACTTCTCCTGAAAGAGGGGAAAACCAAAATTAGGCATCAGAACATTCATTTTCTGCTCTTGCACACCGATCTGGACCTCAGGACGATGAGTCTGATCACCTGGCAGGAAGGGCTGCTTCATGGTTTCCATCAGGCTCTTCAGGTCGTGTTCTACGTAGTTCATCACGATGTAGATTTTGTCCATGTTGCTTCCAACAACTATTTCCTGTTAACGTGGAGGAGCGGAGAGATTATAAGGAGACAGAGCTCTTTGACGGGCGCCTTAAACCAGGAAATGCTTATATAGTTCCTGTCCTCTCACCCTCACAGTGACGATGTTTGGATGCTGAGCTTTCAGAATCGTGTTGATCTCTCTTAGCGACGTGATGGGAAAGCCCTCTTTTTCCTTCTCCATCTTTAGCCTTTTCAAGGCAACGATCTCATCTGCAGACAGGATCAGAGGTCAGCGACAAAACCAGCTGATGTGAGCCGTTACCGGTATTGTTTGCATTTTGCCTCACCGGTCTTCTTGTCCTTGGCTCTGTACACCACACCGTAGGTTCCCTCCTCTATTCGGTTCAAACACTGAAATTCTTCCACACTTCGGCAACCCTGAACACAGAACAGGGTTCAGGAACGGCGGCCGGATCAGGGTGTGCACGTGGGGTTTGTGGGCCGTGTGTTGGCACTCGCCTGTAAAGCCGGCAGATATTTTGGCAGCTCCTTCTTCAGCTCCACGGGGGAAATGGGGGGCGAGTCTGGGATGTAGTTCTCCTCCGGCGTGGTCGAGCGGGAGTGAGTCTGCGACTGTGGCGTGGCGTCTGCCTCGCCCGCTTCCTCTTCCTCGTCCTCCATGTCCTCACCGCTCTCCTCCGAGTCGTGGTCGAAACGAGACTCTGGCACTGAGAGAGAAAGGGGGGGGGGGGCAGCTCAGATTTGTGTACCTGAAGGCGATCGCTGAAATTGAGATATGGCCTGGACCCTTCTATTCCTCTAAAAACATCCCTGTGTGCTCAGAAAACTCTGCTGTTTGCGTCTTCCATGTGAGGACTCTATGGGAAAATGCCTCATTTTTCTGCTTCTTCTACGTGTTCGGACAAATTTCATCGCAGCATTTAGTGCCGATCCCTGCTCTTCTTTCGGGTTTCGGCTTTGCCTTGTTACAGATAGTTTGGAATTGACGAGAGTTGGGGACCTGGAGTTATCTAGACACCTGAGTGGCTCACCAGAAAGAGGCTGGCTTCCTAACTGACAGAGTGCAAAGGACAGGGAGTTGGGTTTGGGCCTGTGTATAAACATCTTATACATATGTATGTTGCTCTCCTCATGAGCTCTCAGACGGAAGCTGAATACACGGCACCTATCACGTCAGAGCTTTACGAACCTGGAGGGATGTGGTTTCCATTTTCCTTCTCCAATTCAAAATCTTCCTCGGACTGTTCTTCCTCACTCACATCCTCTGAAACAGAGAAAAACCCTCAGTGTTGACCCGGGGTTACTGGGCCTGACGGAACCATGGCGGTCTCAGAAGAAGAGGAGTTGTGGGTTTTACCTGCACTCTGCTCCGACCGCCCCGAACCTGAAACCGACTCCTCCTCCTCTTCTTCATCCTCCTCCTCTTCCTCCCTTCCTTCTCCTCTTTCTTCTTCTTCCTCCTCTTCGTCCTCCTCCTCTTCCTGACCCTCACTTTGGCTGCTGGACTCCTCCTCTTCATCCTCCTCCTCCTCTTCCTCCCCAGAGCCTGATGCAGATGCTATATAGGCAGAAAAGGCAGAGAGCATGAAAAAAATCAATCCACTGTAAAACTCAAGAGATGATTACATATTCATAGTTCGGCCCACACTAAATAAGATGAAGGTTCACAGTAAAAACAAAGTCAATTTAAACTTTTTGGGGTGTTACTTGACAGCTGATTGCTGTCAGAGTGAACGTGTGACGCCTTACCCATGGAGGACTCTGCAGTACTGGTCTTTCTTTCAGTGTCACTGATGTCCTGCAGGTCTGCTAGGAGGTCTTTAATATCTGGCTTCTCATCCTTTACTGCTAAGAAACAAACAGTCCCAAAATTACAGTGTGACAAGCATCTACATGTGAGTAACCCTGACGTGACCGGAGACTCACCGGTGCTCTTCCTCGGTTCGCTGAGCTCAGGCCTGTCTCGGGGAGCCCGAGTGGGGCTGCGACTGCGGTGAATTTGTTTTGGTTTGTCGTCATAATCATCCGGTAGCATCCGATGGTGAGATGGCACTTTGGGTGAGAAAAAAAATCGGGTCAATTTAGCTACAGATTAAACATATTCTTTGGGTCAATTTAGCTACTGATTAAACATATTCTTTACAACTAATAATTTTGTTCTTGTATAATTAGGATCATTTTTCTTGCTTCCTTGTAATCGGTTTGAAAATATCCCTGCTAGCAAAGACTGCGTGGCAGAACACTGCTAAACTTCTGCTTCATATTGAAATAATACCCCTGTTGTTCGGTCGAGCAGTCACTGACCTTCCCGTCGAGTCCCTCTTTCTTTACGCCGCTCTTCGGCTCTTCTCTCCCGTTCCTTTATGTCCCGCTGCTCCTTTTGCTGCTCCCGCAGCTTCCGGTCCCGTTCGCGCTGACGTTCCAACTGCTCCAGCCGCTCCCTGTTGTGCAAACAAAAATAGAACTGTCCAGTAAACACCTATCCCGACACCCCAAAGTATCATAAGAAATCTGCACTGATAACGGATCCTTTATTTAATTAGCTCTTAAGAAAAAGCACATTCATTCTCACTTGTTTTCAATGAATAAGAAATGTTATGAACCCTGCAAGCCTACCCTAGTGGTTTTTTGTAGCTTTTGATGAGTGCATGCACACCGACAGAATAACTGGGGGAAAAAAAAATCTAGATTAAGTTTATATTGGTAACAAAGTGAGAAAAATACATTACTTGAAATGAGTACCAAAAAAGTTATTTCAAATACACAAATGCTTATATCTGTCACAATCAAAATAACATCCGTGTCCTAAAATGCATTCAGTACCTTCAATCCGAGGTTGATGCTCACCTTTCTCTGCGGGAATGAGCTCGGGCCTGCTCCCTTCGCTTCTGCCTCTCCCAGTCCCGCCGCGCTTTGTCCTCCTCCCACTGACGCTTCCGGCGGTCACTCTCTCGCTCTTTCTCCTTCTCTTTCGGCCGGACATGTTTCCCTCCTGTATTGGCAAAAGCCACGAGCCAGAGCAGGTTAAAAAAAAAAAAAGGGGGAAAAAAGTCTCTGACTAATTTCATACAAACGTAAACCGTCTTGTTGATTCATAATGAAGGAGCACTTCCTCACCCCCTTCAGCAGAGTGACTGCGATGGCGTCGTTTATCTTTTCTCTTCTCCTCCTTTCTGTGGTGAGACTTTTCCTTCCTTGCTACCTGCTGCGGGGGCTTGATTGCAAGGGATTCATCCTCCTCTCCTCTACAAGAAATATAAACAAAACACTGTGAGACTTTTTAGAGACAGCAAAAAGACACTATAAATAATAATTATAAATAACACAAATTTTAAAGGAAAAGATTTTTTCATAATTTTTGGTTGAGTTACTCATAACACAAATTTCTTCTGGGACTACCTGTCCTCTGTTGAGTCTTCCCGTGTGTAAGGGGAATTACGAATTGTTATTTCCATCCTTTGATCGCGTAGTTCTCCTTCCTCCGGAGTGTCTCGTTTGGCTTCCCGATCATCCGCCTGTGGTACAAGGCTCGGCGTGAACTGTGCAAAACAAGAAGAGAAGAATCTATGGTTAAAGCCAGAAATCTACAAATGTTCTCGTTCACCTCAATGAAGCTAAAACAGACAAAACATGAGATATTTATGCTGTTATTAATTAACTCATTTCCCCCCCAAATTTATCTAATAGTTTCCATCAGAACTATTTCTCTGTTCTACTCTTATTCTCACTTAAGAAGGGTATTCAGAAAACAAGATACTCACACTTGAGTTGACATAAAAAATTATGACGCAAACGGCAGCATTTTATGGCAGAAATTTTAGCAAATTAAACCATGTTATATAGATATAAAAAGAAAAATCACAACTTTGTTTTCCTACATGTGTAATGTAATTACTAAATGACTGTTTCTTTGAGGTACTTTACATTTTTCTGGCGCTTGGGATTTGTTCTCTCTTCTAATTCTCTTCGGCGTCTTTTCTCTAGTAGGATTTCATCAAGAGTTTTTACTTTCCAAGTCTCCTTTTCGTCCCCCATCAGCATCCACTCTCCACCGCCTGTTCAATGCACACAAACAGGGTTTAAAACAATGTAATTTAAGGGAGCACAGCTGTAAATACAAATAACTCAAAATGTTTGGAAAAGATTTTGAGGAAAAAAACAGCATCAATATCAAATACTTCCACCTCCGTTGTAACATTGGATGTTTGACAGATCTTTAAACAGCAACAGCTAGACAGGAGACACATATGTCTGCTATCAATGATTAGAAATACAGTAGCTTATTTGGCAAAGCTAATCGGCTAAACAGCCAATCTGCTTAATAATTTCCATCTACACTTACTATACCTGGTGTAGTTGTATATACCAGAAATAGGAGCAGAGTTAACGAGAAATTGAACACTTTAAAACCTATTTGGGGCTCTTCGTTAAGCAGATGATGCTAACACGTTAGCTAGCAAACGTTAGTTGAATTAGCACGATCGGCTGTTGCTAAACAACTTCTGCAGCTAACTACAACATATTTCAGGAAATGACTGACACGACCAATGCGGCTATAAACTGGGCAGCACATATTTGCATCCATAAACGAATTTGAAAGCCTAGATGAGGAGCACGGTGATTTTATTGGCCGAGCGGTTGAAATGCTTAAACTAACCTGAAATCTGCGCAGTGGTACTTGTAGCTCACCGGATGTTTCAGCGTGTGAGCAACGTTTGTAAAACTTCCGGTGTGAAACAAGGATTTCCGATGATGTCATTAATATAATATAATATAATATAATATAATATAATATAATATAATATAATATAATATAATATAATATAATATAATATAATATAATATAATATAATATAATATAATATAATATAATATAATATAATATAATATAATATAATATAATATAATATAATATAATATAATATAATATAATATAATATAA
>JABUIW010000028.1:15478517-15564287 GCA_013363375.1 Menidia beryllina
CATTATGATTTTTTACAAGTGTATGTACACTTTTGACCACAACTGTACCTGTGAAGACTCACCGTTGTGGTAGAGAGGTTTCTTGTGAGGATAGCTTTTGGTGACCACCACTGCCATGATAATGTACTGGAAACCCGACAAGTCAAACACGCAGGTGTTCTCCATGTTGGGCAGGTTGGCTGTTCCGAATACTGTGGAATTGAGTGGCTTATACCTGAAAAACATTGGGTGCCACGCCTTATACATCACACTTTTTTTTGTGAACAGTGGGTGCTTGATTTGTTGTTCGCATATTAAAAACAAAACAATAATATGACAAGATTTTAGTTGAAAAATTAAGCTTCCAGCCATTCAACAGACCATTCCTGGCTAGTCGTGATGAAGAACGCAGCCAGCTGACCCAGAACGACCATAAACGTGTGGATAAAGAGGCTGCCAAAGACGGGCAGCGCCAGCAGACTGGCTGGAGGTCTGCAGGGATGAAGCTCCTCACTGGGGCCTCCTCTGCCCATCACGATGGCCAGCAGCGTCACCAAAACAAGGTCACAAAGCAGGAACTGTAAGTCGGCTATGCTCGTCCTCACCTAGAAACACACATCAGAACATTTATATACACTTGTGTTTTTAACAAGTGTTCAGCAAATGTGATTCAGACCGCAATAAATGTATTTTAACAGCAGTGACAGATTCATATGAAAAGTCTGGTACATATTTCTTATTCTCCCTTGAGGGTTTGATGAGTCTGAGAGGTCTTTGGGCACACACTGAGCCTTTCAGAGCTGCATATGGTATTTCATAAATTCCAGAATAAATGAGAATGGCTGAGAGGTCATAAAATTCAAATCAGAAAATGGATTTGTGCCTCAGACTGCACAAGTTAGAGGTGGAAAATGTCCATTTTCCGCTCTGTTTTCTGCATTCTCTGCCCTTCAGCTATCTGGACAGATCTCTGGATGCGATGGAGGCCCTGAAGAGCTTTGCTCTGAAACCATCGGGAGGAGCGTCTAAGAGTAAAGGACGCTCAAAGGGAGTGGCGGCCTCGCTGATACTCACCGTGTTCAGGATGAGGACGGAGCAGAACTGAACGAAGCTGTACAGCGCCATGTACCGGAAGAGACTGAAGGAGGTGACCAGAGAGCACCGGCCCTCTCTACAACGACAGAGACAGAAAGAAAGGGTGATTTCCCGCCTCTGCTGCAAACGTCTGGGGTCCGGTCGACGGTTGAACCCGTCCTGTGTCCTCGCCTGATGAGTAAGGGCACGCAGCTGATGTTTTCCGTCCTGGAGGTGAACGGCGAGGCGACGGAAGCCTCGGCCTCGGACAGGGACACCCCGGCATCGGCCGCTCTCAGGGCCCCGCAGTCGTTGGCCCCGTCCCCACACATGCCCACTCGATAACTAGCAGAAAAAGACAAGATTTCACTGAAAGCAGGTTTTTAATCGAAACCTCAGCAGAAAAGCTGCTCAAAGTCCAGCTTGGACGAGATGCAGCATTCCCCACCATGAATGCATCCGTCATGCTACTCCCGGAACATCTAGTCAATCACACCAACCAGAGGAGACACTGGATTTAGTTGTCTTCTAGACTTAAACTGTAGGCATACACAGAGCCGTTCAAAGCACATGAAAGCACGGTGTAAGAGATGTGCTTTAACTTTCCTCCTTAGAGCCCATTTCCAGAGGGCAATCTCAGCTTTTTGTACTCCATCTAAAAATCTGGTTATTCTCAGTGACTGATGCAACAGCTATATGAGGAGTTTGACCCCCCCCCCCCCCCCTCTTTCCTCCCCCCCCCCCCTCCTCACGACCAAAAGAGGAAAAAAAAGCAAACTTACTTCAGTTTCTGCAGCTCTTTCACCAGCTGGGTTTTCTGGTCTGGGGCCATGCGTGCGAACACAGTGGCTTGCATCAAAACCTGCAATAAAAACACTTCAGGTTATTTTTTCTTCTGTATGAGCTCACCGTTGGGATATTCTCGCTGCTGGTACAGTATACGTTACCTTTGGAAGATACTCTGGGAAGTGCTCGCAGAGGGCAGCAAAGGACTTCCCATTGATAGCCAAGTGATGCCCAAAACCCCCCTGATACAGACCCTGAGAGGAGATGAAAAGCACAACCATCATCAGGAAAATGAAGATCAAAAGATATCAATTCATATTCAATCGGTAAAAATTTGAATGCGCCAATGTGTACATTTGAGGTGATGAGAAATTACCACCATTAGAAATGTGTGTAGTACAACACAAAGACAAATTTTAAAAACCTACTACACTATTTTTAAAAATGTTCTCACCAATTTTTAAATCAAATGAGCGTTCACATTACTGTATATATACCATACATCATATATTGACGGAAATAAGAGGACCAGGAAGACCGACCCGCGTGGCGTCATCTGTGGAGCTTTGGGCAGCACCGCCCCCCCCGTCCTCCATGCTGAACCTCAGGGTGGGCATAGACAGGGCAGAGCGGGGCGTCGCCGTAACGAAAATCACCCTTTCATCAGATCCCACCATTCCGCAGCTTTTTGCTACATTTACTGCGGTCAGAATGTTGTCCCCTGTGTCAGAAAAGACAAAACCCGGCGTGTACAAGGGCGCTGTTCCTTCAGCAGAGCAGGTAGGCTGAGAAATCCATCTCACCGGTGACCATCACGCAGCGAATGTTCGCCATTCTCAGGACGCTGATGACGCCCGCACTCTCGGGCTTCACCAGGTTCTTCAGCATCAGCAGACCCAGGAACTGCATGTCCGTCTCCACCTCGCCGCTGCAGACCCACACAGAGCTGCATTAGCGCACATCTGACAGCTGGAACCGAAACCAAAGCAACCAGAGACTCTCACCGTTCCATGGTCCTTAAATCAGACTTTAAATCTACTGGTTTACAGGCGAGGGCAAGAACCCGGAGGCCTTCACTGGAGAATTTATGCAGCTGGCTGGAGAACTGTGCTGGGACTGTAAACACATCAATGTAGATCTGATAAAGGGAGGGATGTAAAGTCATCAAAAAAACATTTCAGAGGGCAGATTTCTGACTGAACCTGTTTCAGCTCGACAAAGGCTGGCCACCATCTCTGGGGAACCTTTGATGAAAGCCAGGGCAGAGCGCCCCCCACGGGCCACCGTGACCACGCTCATCCTCTGCAGGGCCGAGGAGAAAGGAAACCTCTGAACAATGGCCGCTGCTTCGCTGTGCTGAAAGCGAAACAAAAAAAAGAACAGATGTGTGAACTCACAGCAGATCAAACTATGTTGGACACAATTACAGAAAGCAGGGATCACACTGTTCTACTGTCTCCCAGAAAAAAATGGGTTAAAAGACAGCCGATTATGTTTGTGTGAGGCTAATCATTACGAGTCCAGGACTAAAGAGAGAGGAAGACCAACACTGCAGGACTGTCCACGTCACAGTCCATTATCGTGTGAGCCCAACTGAGTGATGGTTGGGACACTCACAGTTCCCTGAGATTGAGGCTGGTGAGTTGGAGGTCTCATAACAGCCAAAACTTTGTGCCCTCCAAATTCTGCATCCAAGGCATTTCCATCTCCCTCTGGCTCCTGTAGACTCTAAAAAAATAACACAGATCTTCACTTTTTTTTGCTCAAATATGTACTATATCATTATATAAATATTAATCTAATACTAATTTTAGTATCACTAAAGTATCAACAAGAAAGTAACATTTAAATATATAAATTTAACTATTCATGCTCAGAAATACGGACCAAAAGGTGTCCATGTTACATCACTGATTTATACAACAGGAAATTGCCGGTATTTTGTCTTCTCAAGGTGTCAACACAAAGGGGTTTGTCCAGGTGACCCATAAAATACAACGGGCCATCTGGTATCATACCCAGCCGGTAGATTCGACCATCTTGAGCTCCAGCGGGTCTCCGAGGGGCTGGCCGCGCAGCAGCGTGACTGTGTGACAGCAGGCCAGGCCGGTCTGGAGAGGACCCGGGGGCAGGAGGGCGGGCTCTGGAACCAGCTCTGAGAACCCAGCCGGCCCCCCCTCCATCACTCCCCACACATCCAGACCCTCCTCGGTCAGCGTTCCGGTCTGGGGAAGCAATCACTGGGATTACACTGACGATTACACGTCGACGGCCCGCCCGTCCACACCTTCTGTCCTCACCTTGTCGAAGCAGAACAGCGAAACCTTCCCACAGACGTTGATGCGCGGTGGGCTGATGCAGAAGATACCCCGACTCTTCAACCTTCTCTGGGCGTAGATTGCTCCTGTGGTGATGGCGGCCGGCAGGGCGGGTGGCACGGCTATCGTTACAATGTCCAGGCTTCTTATGATCAACTCCAGCCAGGTCACCTGGACACACACAATCACGGGTCAGAGGAACTCCATTCAAGTACAGGCGGGAGAAATCATTTGGCCCCGTCTTTGTAACACTCACATTGGTTCTCATGAGGACCACAAAAATGTAAATGGTGCCAACGAGAGCTGAAACAAGCAGAAAAATATTAAAGTACATCATCCGAAAAAATATAACGTAAACATAAAAACAACTATTTGCTTTGCTATAGAAACAAAAGGGCAAAAGTTGCCAAAGCTTACCGACACAACCTAGAATGAGCAAGAACTTGACAGCATCTCGGTAAAATCGGAAGTTGATAGGCTGGGGGTACAAAATGGAGCTAACCAGGTTCCCTTTGGCTGTGAAAAAGCCTGCAGGAGACAGAGAAACGGCACAACTGGATTATGAGGAAAACAAACAGAAAATATTCAAATTTCCTGAAACGGGTTTGTTGTTGAAAAACAACTCCAAACATAAATAATAAGTTAATGTTAGGACTGTGCCTCAGATCTGATTCATTGCCACTTATTGGGATCCATTCAGCTATTAGAAGTCAAAAGTATCCAGAGGATGTGAAAACTTACACAATTAACACTCAAAAATACCAAAATACAGAGAAAGGTCATGACTTTCTTTACCGACCGGTGCTGGTGACCACTGCAACAGCCCCGCTGCCACCTGGCCTTCCTCCTTTGGCCTGAATGAGCTGAGTACCGCAGAAAAGAGTGTGTCTGCGCTCGGTGTCGGAGCTGTAGGTCCGGTCACCAGCTGGCAGGGGGGTTTTCAGCACCGGGACACTTTCACCTGAACACCAGAATGATGAGGTCGTTTACTCAGTGGGAAAAAAAACTAATACGCTGACCCGACACGCTTAAACACATAGAAACACAGGAGGCTGAGATTTATTATGCAACTCTAAAAAGAATCCCTGTTAAAAGAGCTGAGAAATCAACAGCATGAGCACTTACACAGAGAAAGGTCACGCACTGAAGGCCTTTCCCTTTCATGAAAACCAATTTGCGGTCAACTGTAAATCCACCTCTGAATTTGTGCCATTAATCACAGTCAGTGTAGAGAAATGTGGCCTGAGCCAAGTCATGAAAGCTTTTTTTTTTTTTTTATAAAGAAAAATGGCAGCAACCCAAACCTAATCTGGCAACGTTTCCAATCCATTCCTCAAAATCTGAAGTTACTCAGGTTTTGATCGCCTGGTGGCTTCACCTTCACGCATAAAATACAGCTAAAGCTCAAAAACGCATCAAGGCAGTCCCTGAGGGTTGTCTGGTAATTACCCGTCAGCATGCTCTCATTGATGAGACACTCCCCGGCCAGCAGGGCAGCGTCACAGGGCAGCAGCAGACCCTCCTGAGGGACGATTAGACAGTCGCCCGGGACCAGCTCCTCGGAGCTAACGCACTCCTCCACTGGGAAGAGGACACGAGGGATTTAAAGCAACATAACCCTTCTAAAAATGTGACTTTCCTGTTGTCCAAAGAACCAAAACATCATTATTTGCCTCTCGGAGGTGCCGTGTGCCACTGGATTTTACAAAATGTATCATTTCTTTTTATTACCACTTACTTTTTCCAGCCTTTAGTTACTCCTGTGCCAAACTTTCTTGTGATGTTTTGCAGCTTATGTTTGTTCATACAATTTTAAAATCCCTCATACTCAATACGTCACAATGACCTAAATTATCAGCGTATTAAACATCCAGAAGGACACTGGACTCACCTCCTGAGGCTCTGCGTATCGTGACGTTTGTAACCAACCGGGCCATGTTGCGAAATGTGACGCTTTGCTGTTAGCGAGAGGTCACATTTAACGAATAAAATCAGATTTACTGTCACATCCAGAAACGATTTCAATAGGAAACTAGAAAATGTCACTCTTTTAAGACTCACCTTTCGGGTTTCATAAAGTGAGATAGTGATGGAAATAATGGATATAATAAATATACATAAGGCGTAAAAATAATACGAGTCAATCACCCACAGGGTGATGCTGAACACCTGGAATACATAGAATGGGTTGAGGACCTATAGGAGAAAAAAAAAGAAGACAGTTAATGTAAAAAAATCACTAAAATTAGCTCAAACTTGTTAACAAATGTAAATGGTATTCCACCTTACCTCCTCAAATAGCAGCCTCGTGTAAGACTTCACAGGTACATCAATAAGGTTAACCCCAAAAATATTTCTCCTTAAAAAATATGTGATGAATTACCATCAGCTCCCCATGGGATGAAAAATATAATCAAAATTCATATATTTTCCTCTCATACCTCAAGCTCTGTTCCAGGGGACTCAACCCCTTCTGGAAGCTGTGCAGGTCTCTACAGGTCCAGTCCTCACTGAGGACACTGTGGACAGAGACACACCATCAGAGCGTTCTTTTCTCATCTGACGAGCGTGGCTGCATATGGGGTATGGTGTGAGGTATTTTCTGCTTTTCTGCTGTGGTCGCGTGTGGTCTGGTTGTTTTAGATGTCGGTACCTAACACGACAGAAAGCGCCCCTCCTGTCCAGCCAGATGTAGCGCAGCCCTTCAAACAGGTAGTAGCGCACCAGTGTTTTCTGGAACACATCAACAAACAAGGGTTGTAAAACAAGCAAACAAACAAAAACCAATCAAACACTGAGCACATCCTCCTTACCTCCTCCCGGTAAAGCTGAACCGTATCTCTCCACTCAGCCTCCTCCAGCTGTCCCAACATCTCCAGACTGGAGGGGAACAATAGGTTAGGTTTTTCACTTTGGTCTTTTTGACCGTCATCCCTATTGTGCTGCTGGAGGACAAAAGCAGGGAGCTCACCTTCCCTCCTCCACCTCTTGTGTAAGCACCTCCACAACATGCTGCTGGCCAAACGTGTCCTGAGGGACAATAGTGAAAATAAATACATCAGCCATGGCAGAAAACAGCGCACGTGACTGACAAAGATAGGACTCAACTATCAGAAAACACTGGCCTAGTCGACAATCTTTATCAGGACACAGTGAGGTCACAAACATGTCGAGATTTTACAGTAAATATGCTTGAAAGGACAATGTGGCAAGATAGTGGCTGCTGTCACATTTCCAGCTGGTTTAATTCTGCGTGGGAGTTCTTTATCTTACCCTCAGAAGCAGAATATCAGCCAGAGCCAGAGGACAGGAGCGGCAGCGGGCGAGGACGGCGAGCCTCGGGCGCCAGCGGAACACAATCAGGAGGAGACCCAAGGTCAGCAAGGCGGCCAGGCGACACAACCACACCCGCCAGCGCACCCACTTATACCCCTGTACATCCTGGGGGAGAGGAGTCAGACAGTTCTTCAGAGGAAAACACAGGCTCAGTGCCACTTTCCAGCTGAGGTTCGTTTTAACAGATTGTCAAAACTTAGAACTAGAAAGGCATGTGGGAAGGCTGCTGGACGTCCCGCATCCTATCTAATCAGATAGGATGAAAAAACACATCTCAGGCTCCCGTCTGCTAGTATTTTGTCTGCCCGGCAACACAGCCACCAAAGACACTTCCCAACAATTGTTCATATGCATCATGCACAGTGGCCTGTGTTCATTGTGGTGGGCGCCACACACCAGAAGCAAACCCCCACTTCAGCCAGTCCAAACACTGCACTTCACCCATACTGCTGTCGTCTCTTCTTCTTGGCCACGTTTTGTTGCCACAATAAATGTCACTTGTGGCAGTCATGGTCAGTTTAGCAAAAACAAAACAAAAAAAAGGGAAGAGGATCTTACCATGTGCGAGTCAGGACTGAGCAGGGGGTCACGTGGACTGGGCGATGGGAGTCCGCTCAGCGACTCCTCCACACTTCCTACAGAACAGGATACGAACCAATAACAGGTCCAGCTACTGTCAGATTTAGAGTGATAACACACACCTCTAAAGTCAATATTGAGCAAACACCCGCTGCACAAAACTATATTCATCATTTCATTTACTAATTTCTACATCCTAATTTTTCCTCCTTAGACTCCTCTCTCCTTGCTTCTTCCCACCAGAGATGTGAGCAGAGGGGACCATGAAGAGACCAGATTTTAACAGACAGACACAACCATGAGGTTACTTCAACCCTAACCTGTTGAAGTATTGTCTGCAAATAGAGCAATTTATCCCATCTCAATATACTCTATAATTTAATTAATTGAAAAAAAATACATTTTTACCTTCAGCTATTATGTGTCTTTGCAGTGAAACAGTGTTTAAATTATATAAAAAGATCATCATTTAAAAAATGAAAGAAATCACTGCATTAAGCTTGCCTGAACTAGATCAGCAACCCTGGAAAAAGGATGCATGAAGGCATTTTGAGGACACAAAACAAACAAAAAAGTTACGTTTCATTTATTTTAGTGTCAACTTAGTCATCCTGAGCAAACAATAAGCAAAGTACACATCCTGTTTTCACTACAATGTAGCAAAAATCTTGTGCTCGGTTAGTTAAAATTGTTTAAATTTTTTTTCTTGATTCAAGTAAAACAAATGCAACATACAAATCCACTTGCGGAAAGGATCCCAGTGATTCTTAATATATCAAAATGATAAGAGCACAATGCAAACACATATAAACTTTAGGAAAACACACCAGAAAGAAGACTCACCATAAAGTTAAACGGGGTCAGTAAACGCGTCTCAGTGCGACCGAAACAGTTGATTATCCGAAAGAAACATTAGCTTTTAACGTCCCATAACATGCCCGAGGTATGCCATTATGCTGATAAAGTCTGGCTAAATCGTGTGCGATAGCCTAGGGTATAAATGAAGCCGTAAATAGAAGGAAAAGTCATTTGTCCGGATTTGTACTTCCGTCTTCAACTACAAGAGAAATATTAAAAAGCTGCATTAGTTTCGTTACGCTTGAGAAAGAAACTGAGTCGCTCCGGAAGGGAACGATCAGATGAAAATAATCAGAAAAGCGAGCGTAGGTGCACATAAACCGCACCTGGCAGCTGCGCCGCTTCCGCGCATGCGCGGAGGTAGGCGCGCCCGATGACAGCCGTGGCAGTTGTTAAACCAGCTTTTAATACGATCTACCATCAGACTTTTACGCAAAAAAAGAGAAAAAAAAGACAAAGCAGACACACTAAATTTAAAAAATGCCCAGAAAATTAATACACTGAAGTTGTTCTAACTCTGCCACCCGAACAACAATTCATTGGACGAATGCAGGTATATCTATCAACAGATTGCGGTTGTCTTCTTTTTGTAGGGACATCCGTTATTAGAGCCACCACAAATAAACGTCTACACTACTGGTTTTGCAGCAAGTTATCATTAAAGTAATATTCCCCAACATAATAACTAATGTTGCTTGCCCATTCCCATGCATATATACAGTGCCAATCAAAAGTCCTTATGAGAGTACTTGTGGTACAATCATGTGGAAGCTTATCGGGGGTGAGCTGTTTTGCCAAATCACATGCTTGGCAGGGTCTAAGTAGGCCAAGCAACCAAAAGCAAAAACCCTGCTGGATCCCTGCTGGATTTGAGTCATTCATTCAGTGTCAGTGGATTTTGAATAACCTGTTACAAGAGAAAATGCACAACAGAGCAATGTTACCTCAGGTGTTACAATGATGTATTGGATTTCCACAAGTTTCGTGTAACCTATTCAGTGACATACCTCCCCTAAAGGAATACACCAAGATCATTACAGGCCCACTCCTTCCCAGAAATAGATCAATAACCCTGTTCACAGGCTGTTCAGCTGCATTATGAGGAGATCTTTTGACGACTTAGGAGTCCTAAATTGTTTGGTAAACTGTGGACTAACTCTTGAAAAAAACTTTTCTGCTTTGAAACTATTGAATAGAACAAACTTTCTGTGATGACAAAATCGGGGAACTGCGGCGTGTGCACAAATGGCAGACAGGCACAAGACAGTCATCTGAGCTGAGGCGGCAAAATAGCCCTCCTCAATATCAGGAAGGACAAAAGCAGGCTTTACTGGCAGGATATGCCAGGGCTCACAGCCACTGGGTGAACCACCACATTATCTCCTAATTCTTTTTTTTTTATCAGTGTCTGTGGTCCTTGATGTATAGGAAAGAGCTCAAACAGTAGTGGATATTATAAAATTACTAATAGAATGTAAGAATATTTGGGAATTATGAGCAGCATTGTCTACATTAACTAAGGTCACAGTAATAAAACACTAAATGCACTTACAGTATTGAGGGCAAACTTTGAAACCTATTAGGAAAATAATCTGTACAAAACTGAGAAATCTGAATGCCAGTTACATTAGTGCTTTATTTAACAGTAATAAATTGTTTAAGAAAAGAGGTGAAGGTACATGTAGTCTGATTAAATAAAAACGTGGCAAACTTTTTTTAAGCTCTTGTGAAGGAATTACTGTCAAATTCTTTATTGAAGCAGTTTAAATTGCATGTCAAATAATTAGCATACGTTAGCATAAGTCACAACCGGTTCTCTGATCATGATAATTAACCTGTAATTAAGGTCCTACACCCAGAGTTAAGTAGCCTGGACATCAGATTCAGCTATTTTTACACGGTGTATTCACTGCCGACTCTTAGATTATTTTTACTATTAAAGGAAGGTGTTTTCAGGTAAACTGAGCATATTGGATAACTGTCACAGGGGTGATACACAGCGCAGTGCTGAGCGCTGGACGGCGGGACGTCAGACCCAGCTGTGGCTAACGGTTAGCTAGCCCATTGCAGCCCTCTCTTTGGAAGAAACGGTGGCTAACAAGTATTCAGAAAAACTTACCACGCCTGTCCATCCTCTCGTTAGGATTCCAACATTCGCATGCTTCTTTTCACAGACGGTCTGCCCCCTTATCCCACATTAAACCTCCTTTGGAGCGTGCAGCCACGGCGGCTCCTCCGTCCTACGGCAAGCATGATAGTCCAAAACTATCACGTGCGCGATCGACGACCGCCACAGACCGTGACGTTTGCAGAGCCAGTAGTGGCCCCCTTCTTTATCACTAAATGGAAATGCCGTCTAACATGCCCCCCCTCTTTGACACAGCACATACTTTTTGTCTTTAAAGGGTTTAATCCATAGTTCCATCAAACCAAAATTATTATATTTTCATAGGTTTTCACATCAGCCTTGTTAGATAAAGAAAGTGTCTAATGTAAATCTAGCAAAACTACCACAGACTAAGGCAATTTTTTAAGTCTTACAATCTTTTTGTTGTTTTTGTTGTTTTTTTAATCTCTGGTGTCTACTACTTTTGTACTTCTGGTTTTGTTCTATTTGTTTAACCCATGCATTTAACTTTATCTTCCTGCTTTTTAAGTCTGCTCTTGGACTGCCCATGATTACCAAGCGAGACTGAGTGAAATCCACTTTGGTTTTCCATTTCAGAACTGTGAGCTTTAAAACTGTGGTGTGAGTTAGCATTTCACTGGATCTTGCTCTCCTAGGGACAGAAAAAAAAATCACAATAATAAAAAACATTGACAAGATTTTAGATTCGATTCTTCAATATTTTTATTGCAATATAAGTCATGATAGCAGTGAACAGAAGCAGATCTCTTCTACTCTGTGTGTTTGTTCTCCATACCAACCTCAGCACATAATTAAATAAAACCAGACTGAACACAGAGTCATGCAAACCCATACTGTTACCAGTATGCAGACAAGGAGCAAAACTGTGGTCCATCATATTATAGCACACAATATATTTAGCTTAACAGTTCTTAACAGAAGGCCGTTTTCTGACAGCTTCTGGTTTTCAGTTCCCTTATACGACCGCACTCATCCTCCCCCCCCCACACACACACTCACACACACAGACAGACAGACGGACAGATAACCTCAGGCACTCGTCAAAATCATAAAAGGTGCTAATGTAGCAAAGTTTTGAGTTGGCTCATCTCTTCTTCCTTACACAGTTTGAGGTATCAGGAAGTTGATCTTGAGCCAGTTTAATTTACAATGGTTCATGTTGCTGCTGCCTTCTTCTCTTTATAAGTCGCCATCATTTTCTTGATCTCTGCGATGGCCTTTCCAGGGTTGAGACCCTGTGGAAAAAAGTATGTCGAACAAACCGTGAGACACCAAAACGCTTCATTCACCGAGAAAACGTGAGAGCTAATGGCTTTCAAGTACCTTGGGGCAAGTCTTGGTGCAGTTCATGATAGTGTGGCAGCGGTAAAGCGAGAAGGGGTCCTGCAGTCTAGACAAACGCTCCTCGGTGAATTCATCACGGGAGTCGATCATCCACCGGTATGCCTGTGGGATTCCAGCAGCGTTCAGTCTCACTTCTTTTCTCATCATTCAAAAAAACAATCATTGCTCTTGGAGCAACGTCAGTTTAAACGTGAATGATATGTAGGGAGTGTGTGGTCTCTAACCTGCATGAGGACAGCAGGTCCCAGGTATTTGTCACCATTCCACCAGTAGCTCGGACAGCTGGTGCTGCAGCACGCACAGAGGATGCACTCGTACAGGCCGTCCTGTTCAGTTAAACAGTTAGAAACAAGCTCAGTAATTTCAGAAATCCTCTGTGACTCATATGAAGTGGTACCATAGAAAGCAATTTAAGAGCTTTAAAGAAAACACTAAATCTGCAATGCTCACATTTTTTATGACGGTATTAAACCAAATGAAGGCCACAGTTTGCATTGTTCTGGGTGTTTTTCAAAGTCTGTAAGGCCACCTAATGGAGTTGGAAGACTTACTAATTTTTGTCTGTCCTCCACTGACTGGAAATACTGCTCCTTCCCCTCCTGAGTCTCATCCTTCTTCTTCAGATATGGCTCGATGGATTTGTACTGTGCGTAGAAGTTGCTCATGTCCTGGTGGAATGGATGACAGTAGCAAATTGATTCCTCAAAGCCTCACACACCGTTCATATGATACACTTCCTCATATCCGCTCTTAACCTATTGAGCAAACTTTTTTTCCCACGATTGCGGCACTTACAGGCACCAGATCTTTGACGACGTACATGTGTGGGAGCGGGTAGATTTTGACGGGTTTGCTGGTGTTCGTGTCGATCTTGTTCAGGCACGCCAGTGTGTTGCCTCCATTTATGTTCATGGCGCACGAGCCACAGATACCTTCAGAAATTCACACATGTCAATGAAAATGGAGCAAATGAAAGTCACTTGAATAGATTTGCTACCATAAAAATTGTTTATAGCAGCATGTTCTGCTCCTTGAATGCATTACACATTCATAAAGTGTCTGTCAGTCTATGAATCCATCCATGAAAGCATGGAGCCAGATGGTATTTCCGTCTTACCCTCTCGACAGGAGCGTCTGAATGTGAGTGTGGGGTCGATTTCATTCTTGATTTTGATGAGGCCATCCAGAATCATCGGACCACATCTGTTTTAACAAGAACACGCGTTTGTTCTGGTTATTCATTCATTTCTAATGAGGACGAATACTACTTATTCGTGCGAAATGACTTACGAGTTGAGATCCACTTCGTATGTCTGCATGCGTGGTTTGTCCCCAGGGGTGTCAGGGTCCCAGCGGTAAATCTGGAACTTCTTGATCCTGGGTTCGGGAGCTGGAGCAGCTGCAGTCTGAGCGTGCCGCACCAACTGTGTGACAGGTGACAAGATGTCTCTGTATTACAATTTCATGAAAAAGGATGCAAGAGCCATAAATAGTTCTCCTCATTTAAAGTATGCCACCATTATTTTTAAGTCATTGGAGTTAGACACAGAAGAAGACTTCATAACCCGACCTTGCTGTTACGTGGACTGAAGCTTCAAATGGAAAGTATTTGTTAATTTTAACCCGTGACTCATGATGTCAGAAATGGTGCTGGCATATCTTAAATGTTGCTTTAAGGTACATTAGAATGAAATGGCATAGTGACACAACGCTATATAAGTACCTAATCAATTAAATTAACTAACCTATGACTTCCTTTTTTTTTTTTTACAATCCTTTTGTTTTATGCATGACTTCTATTATGAAAGTGCAGAGTCTCCCCCTGCTGGCAGAAGGGCGGAACTGACAGGGACGCGTTACATCACAGCAGTCCTGGATTACCTAACTGACTTTTAAGGACAATGAAAGATGATCTTAACAACAAAATTTGGATTATTTAACTATTATGTTAGACGGAAATAAACTCATATCTTATCTATTTGCATTGATAGACACAATTCCATGTGACATTGTTTATGTTTTTTAAAGAGAAAGGAAACTTCCTATTAGTTATTATTCTGAGTCTAAGCTCAACATACATGCTGGTTAGTTTTCAAACATAAAGATCCATATCGGTGGACTTTTTCTTTCAGTGTACATTATGCCATGATAATCCACATATGCCAGTTAGGTAGATAAGAGACTTCCATATCCTGTGACATTCGCACAAACCATCTAGTCTTTAAGCATGGTATCAAATTCTAGCAATGGAAATGTTACAATGCTCAGTTTTTAAGTGTTAGGGCCATCAAGAAAAAACTAAATTATGAAAAACAGAAGCAGCAACACCAACATTCATCTCTGAAGATCAAAGAAAAGCCGGTGAAGCTCAACAGTCCTAAAGTAAAAGAGTTCCTACTTACCACCATCATTCCTGCATTCCTGAAAGCCAGGACATTTCGGCTCAGACAAACTACGGACATCTTGCCGGTTGGATATTTTTATGACAACAATATTTCCTCAGTCACTATGAAGGCTGGTCGGCTCGGTTTTGTGTGAACTGGGAGCCCAAGCCGCGCCCGCTATCAGCGCCACAAATTGCCTACGTCACCAACGGTGCCTTCAGGAACACACTGACAGCTCGGAAATCAAACTGTCAGACTGCGAACAGCCATATTCTTATTACTTTTTGGCATATAACCGGGGTGTAATCGTAATAAGTACATATTGGGTTAATAATAGCCCTTTTGTTGTTTTATTTTATATTAACAAATCATTGTCATAATGATTAACATATAACAACTTGCCAAATAATGTAATAAAGGCAAATAACTGAAGTCATTTGAAGGCATCAGTTGTGTGAGACTCTTTCACAACTCTCATTGCTGTTCACGAGGGTCAGTTACGTATATGGATGCGATGTTATGCCGGTGCTTTGTGTAATTCATGTCAACGTTTTTGCTCTTTAATCACCTTTTTCAGGGAAAGGGAACTTTGTTGAGATTTACTGAGTGTAAGTGTTTTTCCATACCCTCGGAAATATTGATTCAGTTTAAAAGTATTCAGTTCTATACATTTGCAGGATCAAGTTCATTTAACTATGTCTAACTTCCCGCCACCTCAAAAGCACACGTTGGACTGTGCTGCACTTTGGACAGTTACTTAAGGTGTCCTTGGCCCAGGAAATACAGGATCTTCTGGTTGCAACCTTTCTGAAAAATTGCCTGAGCACATATACATGCAAGATGATGTGCTCATTTAATGGAAAGAATTCTTATCTAAATATATCAGGCATGATCTGAAAATAAATTGGTTTCTTGTTATTTCCTCTTGAAAGATAATCTTGTTTCAGAAGCAGCTGCAGATTTGAATTTATTATGCTAGAAGATTCTTGTGATAACCTTGAGGAGGCAGATTACATAAACTTGTTTTTGTCTCGGTAACAAGACAGCCGTGACCCAACAGCAGAGCATGTACCCCTCGGAAGTGTGAAAAGAAAGGACTTCAATCATCACCCGTGAAGGGAAGCAACAGCACTTAAATATGAAAGCGGAGAGGAAAATCCTGTATGAACTTTGTAAAAAAAAAAAGATAAAAAAAGAATAACATCTGGTAACATAATGAATCTGATGAGGACAGAACACGTGAGAGATGAAACAGAAATAGGAAGAGAGAGACAGAATGAGTCACATGATTGAGAAAAAGGAGGAGGCTGGGAGTGATGAACGAGCTGCAACGATGGCTCAGACAGAAAGTAGTCAGAAGAGTTTGTTTATTTCTGGAGACAGAAATAAAATACATTGAAGCTGAGAAGGAAACCTGTAAAAATGGTTAATTAAGTCCATATGGAAAGTTCAAGCTCCATATCAGGAAAAAAACAGCTAAAGATCCCCCAAATCAACAAAGATAAGGAATGGGGAGAAAGTTAAAAGGAGGCAGAGCAAGACCTGAAGAAAAGCAGAACTTGGGACGAAAAAGTATAAAAGGAAGACATTGAACAGAGAAAAAAAAATGCTGAAAATTTTCATTTAGAGAAATGAGAAGCAGAATAAAGTATCCTTACTTCATCCACTTTCCTTTATTTATCCGTAAAGTGTTGTGTTTTCCCCATAAATAAGATCATGTATTTTCAACCAAATAATGTATTGATGATTATAGAGAAAATATGAAAATATACCCAAAGCATTTCCTAATGTATTTTACAAAGTGTCCTTCAGGACTGATGAAGTATAATACATCCATCTGATCCCATGAAAACCTCACAGCGACATTTTCAAAATCACTTCGATATTTGTCCTCATTGACTTCTACATTCATGCTCCCCTGAAAATAAGTAAGGAACATACTGTAATAGAGTCTGTATAGTACAGGTAGATAACAGGTAGCTAACAATCAGTGGCTAGAAGGTGAAGCTCACCAGGGAGCCGAGAATTTCATTAGGTCAGATCAAACTGACTTTCCACTTTTCTTAATCTGAGTGGTATCTAGCTTGTTATTGTCTGGTATCGCTCTTGGCTGTGAGTAGCTGTTAAACAAATATACCAGGGGCGAACAGCGCTAGTAGCTGCCGCTGCAGAGCTGTCAGGGTGATAATTGCATTTTGTTCCTGGCAGGAGAGCAGGAGCAGAGCGTAAGAAGGGATTTAGGGCCTTCTTCTGTGGGTGGGATAAACTCACTGCCACATCACATCATGTCAGACCTGTCATGATAGATGTCAGGTCCACAGCAGGAAGTCTGCAAAGGTTTATTAAAGGTAGTGATCTTCATATGTGATGTATTGTACAGTATGCTGCTAAACATGGTTGTTGGAGGGACCTTATTGGCAGGAGGAGCGGGTTTAATTAGAAACGCCACATACGCTCATTTAGCAGCCAATCAATGTTAAGTTGATCACAAATCTATTTAATCTGGTTTTTGGCCATTTGATAAAAGTCCAGCGCAAGATCATCTGCACAACGTTGGAATACGTCCAAGGTAGTTTTACACCAGCGCATCAGTTTTACAGGATTAAATTATGACAGTGACAACCACAAACTACAGGCAACAAACAGCCTAGAGGTGTATCAAGTTGTCAAAGAGGTTAAATCATGCAAATGCATTTTCATATTTTTGACATGCAAAGTGCTCCTTTACGATCCTGTCAGATCAATTCAATCTGGAAGATTTTCTGGCAGAAGGCACCACAAGACCGTGAAGAAAGTCTTGAAGAAAACCGTGATGCATTCAGGGTTTGTTTCATTTCAGTTTTGGAAGCCCAGGAGGGGCAATCATCATCCTGCCTTCCTTTTGTCTCTTTGTTGTGCGACATTCATGCATAGGATGAGCAGACTCCACAAAGGTGACACTTTGGGTGAGAAATTTTTAAATGTTTTATCGTTTAGCTTTCAATGATCACGTCCATAGTTAACCTTACAGGATCAACATAAAGTCATCCACTGGCAGAATGGATGTTTGGGACTTTCTTGGACAATAAAAAGAATTCTCTTTGTGGCCTCGTCTTTTTGCGCCTACTTTTTAAAAGATTGTTTAATTCCACATAAACTGACTGATTAATCCATCCGACCATTTTCTTCTCCATTTATTCCTGGTGGGGTCGTGGGGTCTGGAGTCTAACCCAGCAGGGCTTTGGTGAGAGAGCATCACAGGGTCCAGACTGACAAGAAACACAAACATACGCATTCACGTTCCCTCCTTTGGGCAGTTTAGAGTCACTGTTAAGCCTATGAATGTGTTTGGACTGCAGAAGGCAGCTGGAGTGCCTGGAGAGAACCCACTCATACACAGGAAGAACAAACAAGCTCCACACTGAAGGGCCCCCGGCTCAGGGTTTGAACCTGGGAGCCCTCTTGTGCTTGACCGGCACCAAACTGCCTTATGTAACACAAATGTTTTCGAGCGGTGTAAATAAACTTCGATATTATCCTGAAGCTGTGTGTTTGGCCTGCTGAGGCAACAGAGCATTGCTATTCAGGGGCCGTCCACACCATGGTGACAGGTGGAAGCCGCGGGGCACCGTGGAGTCACCATGCGTTTTCTTCAGCTGACACCAGCAGAGCAGGGAAAAACACTTTCATTTGTTCCATTAATAATCACTGGCTTTGCCTGTTAAACATTGACTCTGGTAGGTCAATAGGGCAGGCTAAATGTAGTGTTACATGCAGGGCTGATGTTACTTTACTGGCTAATCACATTAAAGGAAACGTGGGACCGCGAGCTCATCCTCTTTGATGTTTCCCTGCCCGGAGCCCCCGGCTTTTCGAAACCGGTGCGATCCAAGATAAGCGAGCCACGGCGAGTTCAGATGCGGTGCCATGTGCATGTTGATGATGCTCTGCTTTTTGATCAGATATTCATGAGTCGTGATTTTTGCATTTTGAAAAAAGAAATCGCAGGGGGGGACATCCTAGGTCAAATCTGCTGCTGTACCCCTTTCACTGTGGGCATGAAGGTCATCTCCATGAATGAGAGAGTCATTGGTTAGCTCAATAGTTTGATATTTTTTCTATTTCTCAGGTTACTTTATCAGGATTGCAAGACTGGACAATCAACAGCAACGCAGATGAAATTGGAAGTGTAGCATTACAGCGTTTCATGGAGAGTAAAAGACTATACTACAGCAAATTAGATTTGGTTTGTTTCTGCAGGGAGTTGGTGAGTACACTTACGGTATTTCATTGAGATGCAGGAGTTGCTGCTCTGCCTCTGACTTGATTTACCACCGCAAAGAGAAGCATCTGTCTCCAGAGATCTGTCTCTAGAGATGGCTTTGATAGCGCAAGTTGCACAATGTTGTGCATAATGTGTTCAATACTGAAACCGAGGGGGTGTTTCAATCTAAATGATTGCTTTCATAAAATGACATTTAGGCCTGCGGGATGCAGCCCACAAGTAGAGTGTCTAGGTCAGTTTAAATTGGGAAATGTATAGGCTATATGTTAAAGCTCAAAGCTGACCTGCCCCAAGTCAGACTGATGATGGCCACAGTTGTACAAGAAGCATGTCCAGGTGAGAAGGCCGAGTAAAAGCAGGCTTGGCAGGAGGAGTAGAAAGCATACAAAATATCAATCTAATTGTAATCAATGTTTGATTAAAAATGTCTAATCTAAATCGCAGCTTACTTATTTAAACATGGAGCAATGACTGAGTTAAGGACGGACTCCAGAGTAGATGATGCAATTCAGAAACATTCAGAGACACACAGACAGCAGATGGAAGCAAGGGGGCGTTTGATTACACTAACGAATGTTTCCCATGACACAGCAATTGTACCAACTGACAATATTCTTGAGCATTTTTCATCTGCTCATTTTCCATACCCACTTATGCCAATTTGGGTCGTGGGAGAGCTGGAGCCCATTCTAGCTGTCATCGGGTGAGAGGCGGGTTGTGATCCGAAAATGTGTCCAGTTTACCACAATGCTTGAGTACATTCCATCAGCTTAAACACGCATTGGGATGACAGTGAGAGGAGGCTTCTGAAAGAGCTCAGAGCTGGGGAAAAGAAAGATGTGTCAAGCAAAGAAATCTTCTATCAGTATGTGTGGGTTGCAGATTCATTTCAAAACATGTTGCACAAATTTTGACACTGGTTTAGACTACAACAAGGGAAATAAAGACATATCATTTGGTCTTTTTTGACCCCACTGAGCTGGATTCCTCCTCGCATCCATTTCTCTCGTATCCTCGGTGGGAGGATCTTAGACGCAGGGGAGCATGGGCATGTGTTAGCATAATAAAAAGCACCC
Organism: Menidia beryllina; assembly: GCA_013363375.1. Taxonomy (NCBI): domain Eukaryota; kingdom Metazoa; phylum Chordata; class Actinopteri; order Atheriniformes; family Atherinopsidae; genus Menidia; species Menidia beryllina. The sequence continues at coordinate 15,498,665 of JABUIW010000028.1, forward strand.
CTGGTGTGGGGGTTGGCAGGGTAAGCATCTTCCTTCCTGTGGAAATAGCTGGAGGAGTCACCGTGCACAAAGGTGTTTCATTTGCACAAGGTGAAGATACAAGCGTCTGTGCACAGCCTGGAGAATGTGTGAAATGCAGGAGCAGCAACTCCGTTTCCAGAGATTTAAGCAGATAATATCATCCATGAGCCAGTCTCTTCGGTCACCCCGCAAAGCCCCGCTGTGCCATTTGGGAGATTTAGGACGTTTTTTGGGCAACTTTAGAGCATCTTCAGGCATTGGAACTCCCACTGTTAAAGAAAATGTCACCTGTGAAAGATCTACCGCAACAACCTGAGTCCGCAGAAGCAGATATGAGTAGAGTAGAAAGAGGTTGCAGCTGTTTGACACACAGCAGAGGCTGTTGCTGTGAGCTGTGAAAGCAGAAACAGTCCAAGACATTGCTGTTTGTGTGAGAGAAAGAAACAAACAGAGGTTACGACCACAAGAAATTCCCAATCCAGATGGGAATATCAATAATCTGTCACTTACTCATAAGTCTACTGAAAAGGCATTAATGAGGATGCAAAAACGCACTCACTGAAGTCATAAAGGCAGCAGAGGATGTTGTTTTGTTGAAGCTCATTTCAGACAAAAGAATACCTTGAAAAGCTCGTCGATTCTGTTTTATCTGACGTGACAAGGACAGTTAATGATAGAGCTAAATCTGCTTAGAAGATGGAGATAATGGTCACGAAGTCAGGGTTGTGAGGGACGCAAATGATGTCGTAGTAGAAACACTAAAATCCGGTTCCCGGTGAGATTGAATTGGCACTGATGAAGGAGGGATGAAACTGTTTGGGTACAGAGCTGGTTATGACTGAGCTGCCGGAGCCTGATAAGACAATCTAACCAGAATTGACAGATTCCACAAGGTTGGCCAAAGAACCCGAGTCTTTGTCTTCAAACACCTCAGAGAAACTGGTAACTGAAGACACTGGCAGATATGACTCAGAAGCTGTTTTCACAAAAGCAGGTTTGATAGAGAGATGGTGCCAGATTTGTAGGCGAAGTCATCTGTGCCCCTCAGACTCCCAACGACGACTGAACAGAATTTACAAGCACCCTCTGAATGGTGTTTGCATATTAGCAACTTCTCACAAGCCAATAATATGAGCACAGTGGATTTTTAATGAGGGGATAGCCTGAACTTGTCTCTCTTAAACTCACATGTTTACTGCTCATTTTTGGTAAAAGCCATGATTTATGAATACCAATGATTGTAGGTCTATGGAAGGTTTATTAAAAACGGTTAATAACCTCTGTTACGATTGCTTATTTGCTTGAATTAACTTGAATCCGTCCTTCCTTCTTCCAGGAAAACATTTCCGATGCTACTGGTTACAGGCAGACCTCGCTGTGCTCCAGGAAATACGTGCACAGTTTCTTCTTAATGTCATTACTTTGCAGGGCCTGTTTCCCAAATGCATAGATGTGTTGACCTGGAACCGTTTAAGACAGTCTTCAAGAAGCCTCTGAGGACTTTTCCTGGAAAGTCTCACAGTACCAAATCAAAACTCACTTTGCCTTTTCCGGTGTGCCTCTTTCTGAATGTTTTTTCAGAGTTTGATTTATTTGACAAATTTAATTTTTTTTTATTTTACCATCTCCAATGAGAAGAAAGCTAAAATGTGTTATTGTGGGTTGTGTTATTTTGTCTCTTTAGGCTCCTCTGAGTATCTGTAAAGCTGAGGGTGTTTGTATTTGTCAGTATTTATGAATGTCTGAGTTTACTCTGCAGGATTCAGTTTTCTTGTCTGTGCTCTTTGTATTTAGAAATTATTGGTGTGACTTTTCTCTGTTTGTATTCCTGCATTCTTGATTTGACTTGTTGCTCAGTCCCTCTTGCAGCTTTCCTCTATTTCTATATCAGATTTTGTCTGTGCTTTTAGTCCTGACTGGTCTCTGTTCTGTACCTGTCCAGGTGTAGTTTCTAGTTTACTCTCTTCCAGCTCTTCCCTGGTCCTCGGCTCCACGCTCACCTCTGTCTCTATGTCTCTTCCCCATCGGCTTCACGCAGGCTTTATGCTCATCCCAGTCTCTGTCACATCCACCGCATTATTATCTTCCTGTTTGTCCTCTTTTCTGTTCATCATGAATCTGCTTTCACCATCTGGTTTGTTGTGTGTTTGAATGTTTTGCTTTCACTCGCTGGTTTCTGCATCTCTAGCTCTGCCACAGTCGGTCAAAATGTTTAAAAAAAACCTCCAGTTTTCACAAGCTGGAGATTTGCAGTCCATAACTGGGTCATGGCCATCTTAGCAGTCTCCACTTAAGGTAAAACTATTCTTCTCAGTGCTTTTGCTGCCCTCGGAAGCTGTTGCAATGTGCTGCTGGGTAATATTATAGGGCTTTTTTTGTTTGAATTTGACTAAAAAAACAAATTGAGGCCGTCAGCAGGACCTCACTCTGTAATCAGCACTCTGAAATAACCTCTGACTATGAGAATGTGCTCTCGTCACTGCCCATACGACTGGAGTGACACAATCAAACATCAGAGGTCACTGTTGTGCTTCAATGGCACTTTTAATAAAACAGACATTTCATCCTCACAACAGCAATGTCTGGACAGAGAGGGCGAGGAGGGGGCTGGCTGAGGGTTCCCTCTGCTGATAGGCTGGTTGCTCCTGATAAGTAAGAGGGAATTGGATAAAGAAAATTGAACTGTGCTGTTGAGCACAGCGGGGGGGCGGGGGGGGGGGGGGGCGTGGACAGGTGTGTGTGCGTCTGTGTGTCTGCATGTGTGTGTCAAGTGACTCATCTTGGCTGGCATTTATGTCTCTCCGCTTGTCTACTAAGCAGTGATAGTTTAGCAAAGAGAACCCCTACCAAAACCGCATCCACTCCCCTCCCCCTCACATATTTACAGGAAAAATTAATACATTCAGTTAATTCACTAAGTAACAAAGCTAATTAATCTGTGGTTTTAGCAGAAATCACATGGTTTCACATCCAGTTTTCAAACAGACCCATCGTTCTGGTTCTCTCCTATAATCTTTACCCACACAGTCCAGTACTCGGTATTCTATTGACAAACGACTCGCACAAAAATCCCTCCCACGCGCCCCCTTTTTAAAGACTGTTAAATCCCACTTTCCCATATTTATAACTATATACAGAAGCAGCAGTCTAACGTCACAAAACCCACCCACCCTACAGTCTGAATCACCCCACCCTACGCCGTCAAAGTTCCCCATTCCCACCCAATAAAGAAAACGAAACCAAAAAAAAAGCCCGTCGGGCCTCCCCATTCCACACGCTGCCCACATCTTACCCTGTTCTAAAAGAGCATGCCAAGTTAAACAATGAACACAGAAAATGTCTCTATACAGAAAAACACCCTTAAAAATGTATTCTTTTTTTTCCTCTTCCTCCCACAACGGTGGACATGGACTTAAGACAAGATTTCAGTGGCAACAAATAATCCTCATCCTGTTCCTTTCTGGGGGTTTTTAAGTGCTGACAGGAACAGGAATTAATCATAAGAAAGTCCTGTCGGAGGAGGTTATGGGAGCCATGTTATCAACAGTGGGAGGGCAGTTTTCCAGGGTCTCTGAGGCAACATTTGGCCATGGGGCAGTTTGGAACAAAGGGGGTTTGGAGATAAGGGAAGAACAATTTTTTTGGTGGGGAAGAGGGAGATCTAAGTTTTTTTTTCTTATTTTATTAATTTTTTGTTCTTTTTTTTGTTTTTTTTACTCCTTTCTTTTTTTTAGAGTCAGAGGTGTCTGGGACTGGGATGGCCGTTGTGGTAGAGCTTCTGCTTGATGTGGACCATGTTACCGCTGGAGTCCTCCAGCTGTCTGAGCTGGGCTCGACGACGGAGGTCTCGAAGATTGCAGAACTGTGGCAGCCATGACCAGGATGGAGTGTCTGCATTATGGAGATAAAAGGCAGAAAATTCACAGATCAGTCAGGTAATGTAGCACAGAATGACAGTGTGGCTATTGTGCCGCAACAGAAAAGAGCCCATTAATGTGCAATACAATCTGGTGCATCAGACACATTAAACCTGTATTTGTGATCATTTCATCTAAGAATCAGGGCATAAAAATGACAGAACTCCGTGACTGATTGAGGCACTTGAATGAATCAACCTTGTGCTAGTTTATACATCTTCCCCATATTTTGTTTAGTTTATTTTGCTTTTTACTTCACCACTGTAATAATCTTGTAAAATATGGCATATTAACAAGAGATTAAACCTATTGGGTAATATATTTTCAGCCTCTTATGTAAAAAAAAAAGCAGACAATGTTCAGGTTTTTGTTGCTAAAACAGGAAATAATACATTTTCCCTTTCGATTTTTGCATGGTTCAAACATTTAAGTTAGTGGAAATCTCCCTAAAACAAACTAGGATTGTCTAAAAAGCATTTTAAATCAGCTGTGGTTATGAAAAAACTACTTTTTTCTTTTATGTTAATTGAATAATCTCACAATAATTTATTTTAGTGTCCTTTAGTGTCCTAAATGAGTCCTAAACGAGTTCCACCAGTAGAAATTAAAACAAAAGCATGAAGAATTTCACTGCAATATGTCTGATAACAAAGAGGGGGTACTATAGATGAATATATTTAAAAACATTTTTTAGCTGTTAGGAGTCTGTGTACGTCTGTGTACAGACAGACAGACAAATGTAGATGAGCCAGGTCTATGTGCCAGCACCCAGTGTCTGGGAATTTTAAATGGATAAGAAGATGAACATTTTCCAATATCGAGAACAAAAAAAAAAAAAAGAACTAAAAACGGGGTGCAAATAAAGTAAGACTCACTGTAATTGTGTCATAATCACATTGAGTCACAACACTGATGATGCTCTGTGCTCCCCAGCTTAACTCCTGCTCCAAAGTGTCTGTGATAAAGTTTGTTTTGGCAGCAGAAGCAATACTGTCTCTCTTGCGCTGTGCAGACAGAAGCAACAATAATGAAATACAGGCTTACGAAGACCAAAGCCGAGTAACTAGACGACACACTCAGGGGATATAGACACACAGCAGTGTAAAATCCTTCTTAGTCTGGTTATTTGTCTGAAAATCCAGTTATAGGCAGGAAAGATTTAACAACATCCAGCAACATGGAGGACAAGTTTCTGCGCCGTAGTCTCTTTTTCGATGCAAATGAAGCACTTTTATGTTTCCTTTTTTGTCCCGCAGGACGCAAGAATTTAGTACTAGACACGCACTAATTTCACTAAAAAACTGGAGATTTGAAGCTGATTTGCTTTTCTATGATCTAATGTTCTCCTTTAGTGAAGACAACAGGATTTTCCCCTCATGTCACTTTTCTGACACAGTCTCACAGACACATAAGGGGTGTACATTTTTTGTCGTGGCACCCAGCATATCCTTTAAATCCTTGGATTTCAAGTTTCTGTTTGAATCACAATTAACCCTGACCTTGAACATGACAAAAGAAAAGTTTGCAGAAGATACTAAGAATAGCGTTGTGTTTTCCTTAACTTGACCGTGAAGTTTTAACGGCTGAACCCAAGTAAACATCCACCCATTCATCGTCTATGCTGTTTATTCCTGGTCGCGTCAGTGGGTGGCTGGAGCCTGTCTCAGCTACCATTGGGTGAGAGTCGGGGAACACCCTGGACAGGTCGACTCTCCATTGTAGGGAACAACCATGTGCACCAACATTCACTCTTACAAACAACTTAGAGTCTCCAATTAACCTTACATGCACATTTTTGAACTGTGGGAGGCAGCGAGACTAACAGGAGAGAACCCACGAGGGGAGAACATGCACCGGAAACCATCCTTCTGTGAGGCACTGATGCTAACCCCCGGTGAACGATTATAAATGAATAAATGATGAAAAACGTACACACAGACATACACACACTAGTCCCCTGGCTGACAGTCTGATTGTCATTTAAAGTCCACAGCAAATCCCTTCCACCCTCCAAAAAGAGAGTATTTATCCCATTAAAGCACTCTGCTCCTCTACGATTGTTTCACAAAATGCCACTGGAATGTGTGGACTTTTATGCCCTTGGAGAGCTGTAGTTCGGAGCTAAATCCTTAAAAGTCTGCTGTCCCCTACTAGTTTTTAAAGTTATAGTACATCACATTCATACAAGTACTTTTTATCCAAAGTGACTTTCAAGTTCGGAAGACATTTAGGGGTTTGAGGATCTTGTCAAGGACACTTTCACTCTTAATTCCACAACAAAGAGAATTATTTTCTCCCTCAGTAAATGTAGCTCCTAAAAGACTCTTTTTTGCTTGGATATTTCCAAAAGACAAACTAAGATGGTAAGTATTTTATATGGAAGCAACCAGTTCTCACCAGTTGTCAGGTGAGGTTTTACAACTGTTTGATGGGTAGTGAGGAAGACAATGGACATTGGCAGACTTATGAAGCATATAACAATCTTTTGAAGAGATCTTATCAATCTGAATTAAGCGTGCAGAAGCTGGAAAAATGTCTTAAACCCAACTGTGCTGGGGGATGTCCCTCGCCGTGCTCTAATTTGTCACTAAACAGCCAATCAGTATGAACAATTTCACCGAGCGATGCATAGAGATACATAGTGGCATACAAAAAATACCAGAGATACAAAAAAAACTGTGATGCTCTGGATGTGCCTGGCGGCTGATTGCCGGCTCAGTTTGTAAGAACTGAGTTCTGAAAGCTTCAATTTTACTTTCAAGAATCCATGTGTACACTTTCTGAGGGAATCTGGTGATCTGGGACTCTCTGTGCTACAGAAATGTTCAGCATGTCAGTCCTTGTAATCATTTGAATATTTGAACCGTGGTCAGTTCATCTAACGGGAACTTTTGAAAATAAATGCAAAATCAATGTAATCAATTTTGTCACCAACTGGCAAGTATCAAAGAAACAGTATAAAAAAGACACTGTTTTTTGTGGTATATAAAAGTGAGTTATGGGCCCCATGAAGACAAAAGGGAGGAAAAGCTGAACCTTTGTATATCTTGCCATCATTGGCTTCATCACAGCCGTAACTTCTAATTCTGGTAAGTAGGGGGTTATTTTAGAGAGGGCAGGGTGACAGAGGAGGGATAAAAGATTGGAACATTGAAATATTGGAGGATGTAAATAGCATCAAGTGAAAGGTGGCATTGGCCTTGACTTTACACTTGTGTTTGGGCAGCTGCCTGTGACAGCTTGTGTCCCGACACAGACTCCTGTTTTTTAGTTAAATGTGTCTGTCAGTCTTGGGCTAGTTCGCCGCCGTCCCCGTGCTGTCTTAAGAGCACAGTCTGCCGGGAAATGGAGAGCCATTTCATGAGTTTGAGGGGCATAATGTGAAGAGGCTTGTCAGGTTATAAACAGTAGCTGGTGAGGCTGATTGAGGTCCATAGAGACAGCCGAATAGGGGGGGGGGGGGGGGGGGGGGGGCCCCAGACAGCAAACCCAGTAGCAAATGGCCGTGCTCGAGGAAGAGCAAGAGGGAGTGGTGGTGGAGCTGGGAGGAGCGGGGGTGAGGCGCTGGGTGGAGGGGGAGATGTGAGAGAAAGTGAGTTATTTATAGCTGTGAATGGGTATGCTGTCCACAAGGACTGCTCTGAAGGGTATCCAAAGGAAAAGGGGCAACAAAGACAGGTTTATCTCATTTGAATAAAAGGATATAGATGGAGATAGAGTCAGGGGGAATTTTGATGCAAGGCAGAAAATGGAAGGCAAAGGCACTATTGTTATGCCCTTTTTAGAGCCGAGGGAAGGCAGATGGGGAGTTCAAGCTGAACGCCAAGTCATCATTTTTTATAATATTTCCTATAGTCCTTGTGTTCTCCTCTCCCCGGTGTCTTAGGAAACCGTCTCCGTCTGTGGAATCAGATATTAAGTGCAAATTGGAGATGAGAGGAAAAAAAAAATGTTGCTGCAGCAGGAAGCTTCGTGAAGGAAATGGCCAGGAGTAGATTCAATAAATGAGGAGGGAGGAGGAGGAGGAGGAGCTAGAGATGAAATTAGGAGAAGAAAAAAGCAATGGGAATCACTGTGCATCTCAATGCACTCTGTGTGTGTGTGTGTGTGTGTGTTTCTCATTCCAGCTGCTCTCTTGTTCTATTTATAGCTGCAGAGGAGAGAGTGTGTAGATGTGTGTAAGTGGGGGTAGAGATGTGACAGCATCTCCATCCTGCTCCCACACACACTCACACTGCCCTGCTCTGTCAGCCTCACCTTCACTCCTCATCTCAGGGAGGCTAAACGAGTCTGACCCAGCGCCGACGTCACTGTGACAAACACACACGCACACACGCACACAGATGAGGGGCATTCCCTCCCAGTGCAAAATAGAAACTTACATATGACGTTCTTTAAGTGCTTCTAATTAGCGAGCGTGTTTTCTTCCCCCGAGTGTTTTTTTTTCCCTTGCGATGAAGCATTTTACACTGGAGGAAAGAAGATTGTCTCCTTGCAGCAAAACCCTCAGTGCCAGAAAATATCGACCCCTGAACAACTGAAGTGCTGAAAAATGAAAATACAGCATCATGTATTTTATATTTTAAGTGACTGTCAAGTATTAACTGTCAGTCTTCGGCTGCGTGCTTTTTCCCCAAACTGCCTGAGGAGGTTTTCCATGGCGGTCCCGGTATTCAGGTCACATATCACCTACTTTATTCTTAAAAGTGAAGATTCAGGCCACCTCAACTTCGCAGGCGTGCACAAATACGCTGAGCCACACAGCGGAGAGCCAAGTTATTCAGACAGGTTTGGGAAGAGTTTCTGCCTCTTTACACAAAACTGAAATCTGGCAAAGGAAACTGAAAGGTTTGTCAGCACTTCAACGGTTGAATTTGATCTTGAAGGCGTGCAAAACTCCCGAGAAACAACCATGAGATCTCAGCTATCAGGAAGCGTCTTCCCATCCACGCTGCTGGAGGCTGTTGTGTCAGAAGGCCCAATGAGGGCACAGTAAGGGCAAAATTTCACACGCGTGACTGAGGCCTGCTCAGCCTTTTCCTTCCCTTCTGCATCTCGCGCCTGCACAACGATCACATGAGCCGGGTGACGCCGGCGAACTATACGCCGCATGTTCTGTCTCATTAAATCCGCTGCGTTGCTTCTCCCCGTGCTTTAACAACATGCATCCCTCATCTGTCAAGGGGAGATGGGAAGAGAAATGGAACATATTTCTGAAAGAGTGCGCTGTCAGAAGGCAGGAAATTATGGGGCAACTATCAGCCTGGGTTGGATTCGAACACAGGGCTGAATGTAGCGCTCACTGCGGCACATCAGACGGCGAGAGCGAAGCATGTCAGTCTCTGCCATTTCAGCCTGAACTTTGATCACTGATTCTCTGTCAGTGTTTCTCTATACTGCGTGCACTTTGAGCATGTGTTCAATTCATCTACCGACTTGGAAACAACGGTGAAATTTTGGAAATATGCAATCAAACGATATTCTTCTCTGATGTTTTCTTTTGTGCCCTCTCTGCCGATGGTCTCTGTGACTCTTTCTTTGTTATGCAGTGAAGACCCCTCGAGTTTGAAGGACTCCATTTTGGGATTTAAAATCTCCTTAAAGTGAGCGTTTTGCCACTGGACACGTTATGCCGGAGTCTTTGTCAAATTTAAATAACGGGGACTCTCCTATGGGAAAACAGACGTTTGGAGGCTGGATGCAAGATAAAAGTAGACTAAACAAAGGCGGTATTTTTTTTAGGCCCTTTTAGGAGCCCTGGTATTTTCAGAGAGGTTTCCCGGTGCTGAACATTTCTGATTGGTTGACTAGCCCAGCACGGTATCTACTCTCCTCCGTCTCATTTGTTGCGGAGTCAATCTTCCACCGCAACTCGTGAAATGGGATTAGTGTCAGGTTACCACAGGAATTACTGAAACCTCTGATAACATTCAAATTTGGCCAGTCGGAGCGCTCACAGAGCATGAGAGCGGGGGCCGGATGAGCTTGAGAAAGAATAGGCAACGAGAGCTCTGAATGCAGGAATAAAAAGGTGAGTCTGGGAAATAAGATACTGTAAATGTGAATCCACCAGATGAGTAACGGTGAACACAGTTTTTGTGTGTGTGAGTGCTGGTGAAATGTGGCTGGAAATGTCCCTGAGCCTAAACAAAATAAGCATACCTCTGATAAGCATTCTTTTTTGGGGGGGGAGTAGGATTAAATACATCCCTTAGATTTGAACCTCTCTCTCAAACAAAGTTCTCAAGCATGTTTATATCTAAATCAATTTGATTTGGGGCTTAATCCTGACTAGTTTAAATGCATGCTATGATATGATGTGTAATCCACTTAGACGAATAATCTGTATCTCTTCATTGTATCATTTTAAAGAGTCAAGTTTAATTTAGTCAAAACTGACACGCTGCATTTCTGCCACAGTCTGCCAAATATTACAGACTTGCCCAGAATGTGCCTTAGCAGTTTTATGCAGTCATGATAACGTAACTAAAGATTTCAGGACAATTGTGTTCAACTGTAGGAGTCCTACTTAAACTAAAAGGTTAGTGATAGCTATTAACACACATTTTAAACACTAAATCATCTCATTTACTACAAAAATAATTCATGTAAAATTACTTAAATGTGGGCTGTAAACAGTCACTGTGACTGGCCGACTGGTCTGAGTGAGATGCAGGTTTCCACTGGATTGACTGTGTACATCACCGTCAATTTAATCTTTCACCAGGAAAGATATTAGATGTTATAATAACTGTGGAAATAATACAGACGCGTTTCCGGAGGCTTGTCCTCGCGTAATTCATGTTAAAAAAGGTACCGCCTCTTGATGGATTAATGTAATTGACTGATATTGATTCAACATTACGGAAGCCACCGTGTACATTGCCTGCCCTCCCCTTAAAACAGCGTTCTGACCTTGTTCGATCACGATAAGCATCCCAACCAAACAACGCACCGTGTTTCATTTTGTTTTAGCCTGTGGAGCTCTGTGTACTTTAAACCTGAGGACAGGTCTAATGTGGAGACATAGCTGGAACCAGATGCATTGGCATGCAGAGAAGGAAAAACATGGGTGTGCATAAAGAAAATAAGGACGAATGAATCTGTATTAGATGACTGATTTTCGGATATCTGGTATTGAGTGGGACTGAGAGAAGCACTAAATCACAGCAGTCTCTTCCAGCCACTTAACTAAGTAACATCTGGCCTTTCTGTGCCCTGACAAAATGTTATTTCCAGAGAGTTTTTTTGTCTTACAAAGCTGTTTTTATCTCCCAGGTGATGGTTTACTGACGGAAGGGATGCATCCGTTTTTTTTTTAATTCAACACTGATAAAGATGTTAAAAAACAGTCATTTGGCTGGCAGCTGAAAGCAATTTCAATAATTGCATTTAATTTTAAAGCAAGGGGAGCAGTGAAATACGTGCTAGAGAGATTCCTGAATAGTTGGAGTTATTTTTCATTTTATCGCACCATTGAGGTATTTCTCAAAGAGAACAAATCTATTACATGGAAATTTCCCTCTATTGAAAATATCATTTCAAACCAAACTTTCAATTTCAATTACTTTTCACTACTCAAGTACACTAACAAGTTTTTTAAATTCTTGGCTTAATGAAATATTAATACATTTAGTGAGTTTCAGAGCAAAGTCAGTGTAACACAACAATAAACACCATAAAAAGAGCTTCTGCTAGTTGATGATATCCTACGTGAGTCAGTCATTCATTCCTTGTCCATACCATTAATTCCTACATAAAACAACGTGTCCTAAACGTCAGGATGTCACTTTTCAGTAATTTACCTCCTCCCTGTATGAATTACAGGCCTGTGTTCAGATCTTACATCAATGAAGCTGAAAAAGTTCAAATTGATTTTAATTACTGTGTGTCCCCAAAGAAATAAAGAGCCACTAAGGCTATTTTACACATTCCAGCTCACAGATTTGTCACAATACAGCACTTTTGGCTGTACATGCCTCAATTTCTGTTAAGTAAAGAAAAATGATATTCAATAAATGGTGGAAGATTATACAGCCATAACAGTTGTGACTTTTCATCCTTGAATGAAATAGTGGTGACTTCACAATGAAAAATGGGTTGTTGATATTATTAAATAAAAAGATGGCTATTTAGTAGTTATAGATAGTTAGTTTTGGAAGTAAAAATGAAAATCGATATACTTCTGTGCTCACGCTGTTATGCAGTCATCAAGGGGATGATTTGTCAAGATAAGACGTAGCGGGCATTAATTCTCCAAACAGAGCAGAGAAGAACTGGGCTCAGCCGGTGGTTTTTGGCTAAATAGATTAGGGCCAGTCAAATTTCAAAGTAAGTGAACAAACTGTGATTGACTTAACGTAAAAAGCCTGGGGACGTGATAACAGAACTGATAGTTTTAACATCTTAATTTACATGTGTGGAAGAGGTGGCCTGGAATCTAAAAGTTTTGCAATGTCATTATAAAGACTTAGAAAAAATGCCAGAATAACTAGACTTTCCTCACTCTGCTCCTGAAGCTTTGAACCACAAACAACTCATTGCTCATACCTTTTCAAACCATTTAATGCCCACTCTTCACACTCTTCATGGTAGAGTTAATTTGGCCACAGACACTAACAAGGAGGATGGGGGCGGGGGTGGAGGTCTGGAAGACTGAAAGCTTTCATGCAAGAGTTCACTAGACATCAATCCTGCACAACATTTAATAGTCAAGTTACTTTCTACTTCCTCTTATGTGTGTTTCCATACTTTTTTCTTCAGTGCTCTTCAATTGAAAAGCTTGCAAACACAATTTAGGGTTAGAGTAAAGCTAAAAACGACTTTCTTGGGGAAAATAAGAAGCTGTGTAAATGATCTGTTCCTGGTGAGGCTGAGCTGAAATTGTAAATGTCTGAACCAGCTCAGACAGCTGAACATGTGCTGCTACATTCACGCTGTGGTAGATGTACAGGGGCTAATTTCTGAAGATATTTCTAGGCCAAGTGCTAGGACTGGTTGCCAGGCAACAAGAGGAAACTCTTTGAAGTTAAAACACCAAAAATGATCATTGTAATTCTTCTTGATTGTGGTGTGGCCTTTGACTGAGTGATCTGAATACTTGAATCCATTTCTGAGAAGCTTTTTTGTTATAATGCGCTGTGAGATAAAAGTTTCCCTCAAATGTGATAAAAGTGTGTTCACTTGTGCTTTGTTCACCCATACAGTCATTGTCAGAGTCTGTGACAGATCGCTATCAATTTACAGCCGAGAAAGAATTTTTAAACAATTTTCTTTAAACCTGATTTTACAGAAACCTTCTGAGTAATTCCATGTTTCTCTCATACTATTTGTTCAAACGCATCTATTGGAGATACATGCAAGCATGTTTTGTACTATGTATGACTCTCTTTTAATGCTTTTGCTGGAGAAAAATCAACATGCAGAGCACAAAAAACTTTTCTCGATTAATCATACTCTCCAGCAGGAGTGATTATATCACCTATCCCCGTCTTCCTTCTCAGCCTGCGTAGAACTGGTTTTAAAGCGAGCTTATTCGCATGACTGCTTAACCCCCCTTCGAGCCAGTCTGCTACGGGAGATTCTCTCGCAGAGCAATCAGAGTGAGTCCCGAGATTTTAGTGTCACAACAGGGACAGTGTGGGTCCCTCAGTGGACAAAGTCCTGCATCATCTTGCTGAGCTCATCCTCACTTTTATCTTCAATTATTCAGTTTTAATTCACTTGTTCCCTGCTGTGAAATTGCTATTTTGTCCATTTGCGCACTGCAAAGCCGCCATTAGTCTTCCCAATTAAGTTTAACTTAATGGAAGTAATTGGAGGTTGCAGATCGCAACTATTTTAGTTTCTTTTGATATTTTTGTTTCTGGTACCACTCTGCTTTAAAAAAAAAAAAAAATATATATATATTTTTGTCCTGTTGCACCATCCCGAATTAAATTACTGGGGATTTAAACCATCACATGCTTTAAACGGAATTGTTCTACATGTCTATTTTATATTTAATCAAAAATACTGCAGTACTGTTGTTAAAAGATAAAACCAAAAAAAAAAAACTGCTGAAGAGTGATTTTGTTTTGGCATCAACTGTCACAAGGACATCAGCTTTTCCGTTTGGTTCAATGCTAACTCAACATTTTGGCTCAGGGGCGGATGCTAAATGACCTGAGAAGGCACAGTGATATAGTTCAGCGATTATACTAATGTATGCCAGTTAATTTAATGTAAGAGTGGTGCACAGATATATATATCTGTAGGGAATTCTGTGTTAGTCAGCAGTTCAAGTAAGAATAAATTAATTGTCATATTTCCCTCTCTGAAAGAAGCACTTATGTCTGATCACTTTCTTCCAATGTCACGTTTTCGTTGCAACATTTAAAAGAAAAGAGTTTAATTTTCCTTTGATGACGGAGCCACTAGATCAGCGGCTTCTTGAATAAAACAAGCGAGTGAAATAATTGCGTGTGTTTAGAAAGTCCTAAAGCGAAGACAGACGTTTTAAATTTGGCCTTGCTTTAACTGGTGCTTGTGATGTGCCTGCATCTGATTCATCACACAGTTGGACGGTTTCCAAGAGGTCGCAGTAAACCGAGGAAAAAAATGGTGAGAAGAGCCAAAATGGGCCAAGCAATGGGGGGGAGGTCATTTTCCAGAGCTCCACCAACTGCTGTGTTAAACTGGCAAGCCCTGAAAGATGCAGATAGGTGGTGGATGGCTACAGAAGCAAACATTTTCACCTCCAGGCATTTTTCAAATATTATTACAATGTAGACTTACTTTTTTTTGCTCTGGCAAGCATGATTACTTCCTTTTGTTTGTGTTTTATTTAGCAGTAGAGTCACAATTTACAACTTACGTGAAGTGCTGAGTATTTTTGTGCATTTTAAGGGTTGAGTTGATGGGAATCTGGAACGGTTAAGAAGCAAAGGGCGTCCTTACCGTAGTACCTGCTCGCCCTCCAGGCCCTGACGGCACAGTGCAGGACCCCGTCCAGCCACAGTAGCAGCCAGCTGATGCAAAAGCCCAGCAGCAGCCCCAACATCAAGTCCATCTCCTGCTTGGTCACACTGTCACTCACAAAGTAGTTTTCCGAAGAGTCCACCAAGGAATGGTCCCCATCATATGGGATGACGTAGTGGACGTGATGCCTGGGGTATGGACAGACACGGGAAAATGAAGGAAGCAGCAGATATGCAGCACGTATGCAGTTTTTAACAGACTCTCTCCAACTAAGAGGTTTCTCTTGAGAATTCTACATTTTAAAAAGATTGCACTAATCTGCACTTTGCAGGGAACCCCTGAAGCCTTCTCAGGGACCCTTGGGTGTCTGCAGACTGCACATTAGGCAGAAAAGTTTATGGTTGAGTTATCATTTTTGAGTTAGACAAGTTCGCACATGGTAGAAACAGAGGTGACCACAACTTTTTTTGATTTAGGCACCACCATCTTCCCTTTTAGATGTGATCTGATGTCCCTCAGAAAAAATGTCACATATACTCTAGCATCAAAAGTCATTTTGTCATTGTTTTATATAAACAGGCTCCCAGATCATCTTTTTAAAATGTCCTAAACAAGAAAATACTTCATTTAAATCGACTTCTACCTGCTGATGTTTTAAATCAAAGGAGAAAATGAGGATACATTATTAACGATACAGACACATCACACTGACAGAATATAGATTTAAAAACATCTGATGTTTCTCACAGGTTAGTGAACATATCACTCACGCGTTATACTCTCAGATTAAGCTCTGGTGGGCAGCCGTCATCCAGATCTGCTCACATTGCAACATTGCCTGCGTCTGCTGTTTCTCTACTGTAAGTCGAACACTTGCGCTTGATGGGAAAGTCTTACCTCATCCCTTCTGGAAAGGGCTGGGCTTTTCTCAGCCCGAAAACATGACAGTTGTCTGACAAATATTGTAAGGGAACACAGAAGGAGCGGGGAGAGCTGACGGCTGGGAGGGAATACGGATGCACTCTCACACTCGAGGACATTACGCTGATAACAGGTTTGGACTGATGGAGGGATTTTGAAGACATCTTACTGCAGCTATATGGAATAGTAAGAGACTTTTGAGACATGGACTGAAGCAGAAAGCTCCATAAACAGCTGAAAGTATTTAGCTGTTCTTTGTTTCTTTATGGTTACAGGGTGGGTTTTCCATTTGACCATAAACTGGTTGCCTGCAAGATCATTTTAAACTGAGAATGTTTTTTTTTCTGTTTCAAATTCCGGAGTGATCTTTACCAGCAAAAATGGATGAGTCACCTGAGGTAAAGTGGAAGTTATAACGGTGCTTCCTATTGGTTTTGGCATCGACAGAAAAAACCCTCACTCCAAGCATTTCAGCTTCATTAACCGAAAATCCACCAACTCTTAGTGATGGGTGGATAACTTGGAAAAGCGTCGCTGAAACACTTGAGCACTTTGTATTAAGAGGGGGATGAAAAGGAGGAAGAGAAAAACCAGAGGAGCAACTTAAGTGTCTGGCTGGGGTAGCGTGGCCCTAAGAGGGATCAGCCCACACTGCTGGACCTCCCTGGACTGGGGAATGCAGCCACTAAAGTCCATTAATTAATTTTGTCTCAAAGAATAAAAAAGCTTGTTTTCCCAAATGTTATGAGCTAAATCAGGGATTATTTCAACCTGAAACTTTCCCAAATGATCTTAACCCATCAAAGTATCACACTTTTTCTTTTTTTTTTTAACTTTAAATATGAGAACACTCAGAAACAATCATTCTTTGTTCAAATATTTCAGTAGAGGCATTTAGATTAATGTTGTTACATAAAGAGACAGAGGCCACTAGCATGGTTCTGGCTCTAGTCCGTTTGAAAGGGTTCAGCTGTGTCCAGTGGCCTCCAAATCCAAGCATGAGCGCTGCCAAATAAAAATGACACCGGCTGTGTCCTCCTGCCGGATGAGGGGAGCACAGCGAGCGCCCTGACACCTCTGCGCCTCATGGATGGAAGGGCAGACAGGCACGGCACAAGCTTTCCTCCCTCCGTCCTCCTATATCTGCTGTTTGTATGAGGACAGACGGCTGACTCTCATTCAGGACTGTTTCCAGGTCAGTGAAAGACACTGTGTGGTTAAAGTAACCTGAGCCCTGACAGGAGGAGCAGAGGTTTGACTCTGCACACTGTCCAGTGGAATGGAGATTTATTTGATAAGTAGCTTGATATAAAAATAAAAAAAACAGACACACTAACATGCCTTTTTTGACTTTCAAGAAGGAAGGCATGACAATCTAAAAACAAAGTAAGATCAGAAATGTGCATTAACTTATCTAATCTGGTTAGTCTACATGATGCCAGTGTCCATAAGAGGCCTTTCTAAACTCAGATGTTCAATTTCTGACCATTCGAATCAAATTGCACTAATGATAACCTATATTTATAAGCTAAAAAAAGGGGAACTGGATTATTCGTGCTGCTAATGAGCTGGTAACACATCAGCCTCCACACTGCAGCACGCACACTGTAGAGGGCTGTTTAGTTTTAACGTGCATCTGTTCAGCATGCGCCAACATGAACTGGTTGCCTGCAAGAAATGGGTCAATCAGGATCTAATATCGGAGGACAATACAGCTTGGATCTGCCTAATAAGAAGACATTTCACTTCAAATTTAGCCCCAACGCTGTTGCCCTCCCCTCCGGGATCAATGGAGACCGAAGTCTGGGGAATGAAGGCAGACCTTTCCCCTCGGTTCGCTCGCAGTCCTGTCTGGAGCTGCTTTGGACTCAAAGCAAACGCACAATAACTCTGATTAAATCCCAAGTCATCTATTAATGATGAGTGTCTTGCTGCTGTTTTTCCACACTTCAAACGCGCTCGAGCAGCAGGTAGGTTGACGAGCAGCCAGAGCCCTGAGCCCCCCCCCCCCCCTCTTAAGCCATAACCCCTTCACATCAGCCCCTCGTTCGTTCGTAATTGGCCCGGGTGGTTTTTCTCTCCTCCTACACCCGCGTACAGGCCCCCGTGAGCCGAGCATCGCACTTGATGCTCAGATTGTTGTTGTTTTTTCCGAGCGGCCGTACATCGCCCATAGTTCATTACCTATTTATGGCTCCGACACACACCTTCGCATATGCAGCAAAGCCCCCCAGCCCGTGCTAAAAGAGCGATTAAACGCGAAATCGGACTCTCTAGTCCGCCAGAGGGAATAAAAAAAAAAAAAAACAAGAACCTCTGTGGAAACCTCAGTTGCTATGTGAGAGAACAGACAGGACAAATACAGGTTGGCTTTGCGGGGCTCCACCGCCTGACATCTTCCAGGCCTCTTTTAGCAATTAAGACTTGACGGGCAATGGAAGAAAGAGAACACACACGCGCGCAGACACACACACACACACGCACACATGCTCGAAGCATCGTGTTTATCCGTGATGAGGATGATGGCATTTACCTTCCACAGTTGCAGTGACAGACGCGGTCCTCCCCTCGTAGATGCGGTAAGATGTAGTTGTGAAAGCGATCCAGTAGTGCGTTCATGTCCAATAAACAGGCTATCGCCTGCAAAGAACCACACCGGTCAGCTGGGACATGCCAATAGCTGTACGCTCTGACTAAAGACAGCTCATTGTTGTTTTTTTTCAGAGGCAACTCTTGCGATAAATACCGATCAGATTAATCAAGAAAAGAGCACAAATTCCTGTCTGCAAATCCATCTGACTCTGGGAGGTGGGAGTCCTGCCTTGAACACGGACTTAGATTATTTATTTATGACAGCAGGTAATTATAGGTAGGCTAACCTACTTCCACATGTCATTGATAGGCCTGCTCCAAGAGTCTCTCGGAAATCTGGTATATTTATGAAAGATTTGGGTTTGCTCGGCTCTGCTCGCCTCGCGTCAGTGAGGAAATCTGAACATCACACTGTGGCCGAGGGAGAAAATGTCTTACCATTACAACTGAAGCACCAAGAATCATAAAAATCATGGTGGTTGTGATCATATGCATCCAAACTTCCAAAGTGGCCGCCGTGCAGTGGCCCGGGGGGGCTCTACCCGCCGTGCTGTGGCCCGGGGGGGGGGGGCTCTACCCGCGGCGGTGGGCTGTGCTGGGCGCTCTCTTCGGGCAGGAGCCGCTCATGAAGCCGCCTGGCCGCTCCTGGCTCCCCGTGCCTTCAAACTGCCCGGTCACCCTCCGTCTCCTCCTACACACGGCAAGCCGCTCTGTCAGCCTTCACTGGAACCCCCTTCTCCATTCAAGTGATCTCCCCCCACCCACCCCCCTAACCCCGGTCGGTTCGGGATGCGGCTGCTTCTCAATCCACAGAGGCGGTCGGATCCTAATTACCAATTCCAAAGTGATCCGGTCTTCCAGCTGCGTTTCTAGCCCTGTCCGACTTTTTCAAAAACCATAAGCTAAAGAGACCAAACGGATCTGATATCCTCTGATATCCCTCGATGCTTCCTCGGTATCCTCTTTCTCCTTTTCCAAGTTCCTCCAAACCCGGTCTGCGCTTTAATGCCGGTGGATCCTGTCGTCCATCGGCGAGAAAGGCTCGATTTCTCTCGCCTGGACGTTTCAGAGAGCTGCGCCTACTCCTCTCACGGCCATCGCCCTTGTCTTTCAGGGAATGATAACATCGACACGAAGTCCAAATAGCTCCAGTCGGCAGACTAGACCCACCCAGCACCCGGAGTCCGCTCCGTATCCAGCAAAGGCGGCTGCACCAACACCCGGAGCCAGACGCGCATGATTATCCCATCCCGGCTTCCAGCAGCTACACCAGCATTCGCTCCCACCTCCAGTGCGTGTGCGCGCGTGTGCCAGAGAGTGTATACAGTGGGCGGTATAAGGGGGAAGAACTGCAAGCTCCCTTTACGGCAGAGGCTCGGGCTGCGTGCTCATTATTTATAGCCGAGTGGTTATACCTGCAGATCCACCGGAGCGAGCTCCAGCAACGCCGCTCTTATTCTGATTAAAGCGTCTTTCCTCTAAAGGATTCGCCCCCCAACCCCCCTTTTACCCCGCAGTGCCCCCACGCATCGTTTTCACACACGCAAATGTTGCCTCGCGCTCGATTAGTCTCCCAGATTCTGCCACTCTTCCTCTGCTTTTTCTACTCTGCGACATTTCTGATGTTTCTGCTCTTACCGTCCATCTGTCTGAGTAAAAAAAGGCTTTCCAAGACATGCACACAAATAATGTGGGCACTGAATTTCTTTTGGTAAAACCTTCAACTTTTGCTTGTTTACATGCAAAAGCAAAGAGACAGTGAGCAATAAAAGAACCTTAAAAGTACAGATAACAAGTAATGATGACCCTATGAGAAATGTATCAAAGCCTTCTAGGAGGAGATAGCTCCTTTTAGAGGCAGTTTTCCCTCAATGTGTTGGAAGAAATCCCTAAATGCAAGAACTGTGGATGTGTAATCCCTTTAAATTGGTCGAAATGGCTTTACAATGCAAGATGATCACATTAAAAAAGAGAAATCTTCCATTTTAACTCGCGTTGTAACTAATGATGTCGATCCTTTCAGCACCATGGACAGCAGCCAGAAGTCTTCCACTTTCAATTATGGAAATCAAATGAATTCAAGGTTGTTTTATTCAAAAGCAGCTGAAGTAGAGATAACCTGTCTTGAGGAACTCGTCATCTTTCATAAGGCAGAAGTGTAAAACATCTGCTGTGGGCCCCCAAAGGCACCCAGCTACTGCTGTCTGGTCTTCGAGTAAAAATAACCACAAAAGCAAACAAAAACGGGGACAAAAACGAATATGAAGCTTATTTCTAATGAAAAACGAATGACTAGTTAGAAAGCTCAATATCAAGATAAGAAAACTAAGTCGACTGCAGGTGTTATTATGGAACCTTGTGAACATCTAACAAGTAAAATAAAAAGTAAATAAGCAGAGCAAAAAAACGTCTTAGGTCTAGAACAACCCTGCAGCAGATCTGTTTTTTCAATTCATTCCAATTGGCTCTACCCACACCCCCACTCCCTTTTTAGCAAGTAAAGCTGTCTTATATTGTGTTGCAGTTTCATGTCTCCAAGCTAAAATGTATCTGTGTGTGCCTGCTGGTCTGTCTTTCTTTCTTTCTGTTTGTTACATGGCAAACATCCTGTTTATTGCTTTTCAGCCCACTCCTCCCCCACATTATGTTCACCAACTGTGTGGAGTCATCACAAAGAGCTAGTGCTGAGTAGTTTTACAAGTGTGACAGGAGGTGGATAGATTTTGAGAGGCAAGATAGCAGAGAAATTTGTCACAACCACCTACATTGTCCTCACAGTCTCAGCATGAAATTAGACGGTCAGACAAGACAGAAAGACACAGACAGATAGACAGAAAGAAAGAAAAAGTAATCGTTTTAATAGCTGTTAAGTTGTATGCTTTTAATAACTCTGTTAAATTGGGAAAAAATATTTTTTTATTCCATCATTTCATTTTAAATGCCTGTGCGTTTGACCCTTCCCCTTTACCGTACGTTTCGACGTACACGGAAATGCGTATGCGGAACTAAGTTGTAAACAAAAACGGAAAACCACTACATTCTTTTTTTTTTGGGCCAAAACGTACACAAGGAGGAGATTTTTCTCGTTGACAGCAGTATATTTAGGGTACGTATCACTGGGGTAGGCCGTCTTGGAGCTCAGTATTTACTGAAACTGGGAAATAATACTCTTTTTGTAACATCCTGTTATTTTTTTTAGCCACTTGCTAGTTGTCGAACCTCATGCTAGCTAACAGCTAATATGATGCCGATAAAACTTCGATTGAAATCATGAACTTTAACTAGTAAAATCACTTTAACTAATACAACCATTCAGTTATGACACTATTTAGTACATATTTATCAGTAAATGGTACCTATAGTAACTGTTTTTCTGTATGTGAATAAAAATTTACTGAACTGTCCTTTAGCCACAGTTCTGTTATGTAATTAGAGTAAAACTTGTCAAAATACCAGTCCAGCATTTCCAACATATCGTTTAATTTTAAAACGTTATCAGGTGAATGAAAACTAAGCTGGAAATCAACTAAAACTGTTCTTCCACTTTGGTCAAGTTAAAATAAAAGTAAAAACATGACAGAATTGATCTCTATTCCGTACATTTGATTTTTTAGTTAAACTACACGATGAAACCATTTATGTACAAATAAAAGAAGTATTTTTTCTATCACACTGTTAAATGAACTTTGGAGTGTATTTTTTGTTATTTGAATGCCTCAGTGATATTCATTTTAGATAGTCAAGGGATATGCAAAAATATACAGCTATAGTCCTTGGAGCATATGAAATGTCTACCTGATTGTTATTTGATTATTTTCTGACAAACATTTTTTATTTAAATACAGTGTAAAAATGGTGTAAAATTTTTAAGTAACTTATTTAAATACCTACATTTAGACAAAAACTAAATAGAATAATACAAAATACATTTTGAGAGAGGAGTCTTTTGATGACAATTAATGTATATTAGGATATCCGGTTACTTGTTAAATTAACCTTTTATGTTTCTTTTTCAATAGGTTGCTGATGGGTGGCAGGATTTAATGACGTATCCACACATCACCATAGAAAGAGTTGTTTTGTTTGGTGTTTTGGGCCAAAAGAACCAATTGCAGTCAACATGTCAAGAAAGCAGACACTAAAACCTGTGAGGAGCAATAAAAAGAGTGAACTGGAACGCAAGAGGGATGAGCGGGCAGCTCGGCGGGCCATTGTGAAAGACCGCAAAAACAAGCCCCAGGAAGGCGACGAAGGTGCAGAGTTTGTCAGCTTCTCTAATCAGCTCCAGGCACTGGGTCTCAAGCTGAGAGAGGTCCCTGGAGATGGGTAAGAGCCTAAAAATTGACTTCTTTGGTTTTAAAGCTGATCTGATCATGCAAACCACGTCCTTACATATATCATGCCAAGGCATTATGGACACTTTTTCGTCATAAGATTGTGTGCTTTATATAATAGGTTCTAAGGGATTAATTTTAAGACCTTTGCTTTTATGGACAAATTTTGATTTCTGTTTAGGAACATTTTTGTTTTTGTCTACCAAAAAATCTCTTTCGATGTTTGCCAGCCAGGTCCTTTTCTTTTGCAGCTACCACTGTAGTAAAATACTTTGATTTAAACATTTGAATAACATTCAGCTAGGAAAACTCCCACAGAGCCTCTTAACTTCTCTGTTGGAATCAATGCTTCATGGCAGTAATGCTGTTTTTATCCTGCAGGAACTGTTTGTTCAGAGCCCTTGGTGACCAGTTGGAGGGTCACTCTCGTGGTCACCTGCGACTCCGCCAGGAGACCGTCCAGTATATGATGTCTCATCGACAGGACTTTGAGCCCTTTGTCGAGGACGAAGTTCCCTTTGCGCAACACCGTAAGGAAAGCCCGCACTGGGCAAGACTATCCTACATTCTGAAATGATCCAGATCTACTAAAGTCTAACTCACCAAAGGGTGCTCTATTATGTTTGTTTATGTGTTATCATTGATTTCTGTGTGATGCAGCAGTGGTTTTTTGCTGTTTCTTCCATAGTGAATCTGATAGATGCATGTCAGCAGTTCTTGATTATTTTTTTTTATCTAAATAAATAAACCAAAACCTTTGATAAAGTTATCACCAGCCCTCTGTTAGCACCATGAGATTTAACTGTAAGTGATCGGCTTAATTTTATTTTACGGTTTACAAGCCTTCCATTAATGGCCAATTTGAACCATTCTTGTGTTTTGTTTGATTATGTTGACATTCTTATGAGTGTAAATAATCTATGTGAGTACTGATTATACTATAGGAAACACATCAAAACTAAATGTTCAACACTTTCTGTTCTAGTGTCAAACCTTTCCCAGCCTGGTACGTTTGCTGGGAATGACGCCATCGTGGCTTTTGCTCGCAGCCAACAGGTGAAAGTGGTCATCCATCAGCTGAACACGCCGCTGTGGGAGGTAGGCCCAGAGCCACAGGCGGAGGCTTTCCAACCAAATCGCTTTAAACAACGTGCTGTTACCCATGTGGGGGCCCAGTTGATTCTCTTCTGTTTTCTCTCAGATAAATGGCGCGGAGAAGCAGGTGTGCAGAGAGCTCCACATTGCCTACCGTTATGGAGATCACTACGACAGCGTGAGGCGGATCGGAGACAACTCTGAGACTCCTGCTCAGCTCCGCATAGAAGTGTGTAAAATAAAATGAGTCTAAGTCGGGTTGTGTGCACACTTTCTTTCTTTTTTCTTAAACTGCCAACGTCAATTTCCCCCCAGCAGTGCAGCCTGACTCCCACAGCTGTACTGTCACCTCATTTTAAACATTCAATTTGTTTTTAAAAAGTAACCAACCTTACATGTAAATACATGTACCAGAGTTTCCAGCCTTCCTGCGCTCCTCACTGCTTCTCTCAAACACTCATGTTAGACTGACATCTGCTTTTAAATAAAAACTGTGCTACTTTTAGACTTCATTGGATGAGCTGAACATACTGAGAAAAACAAGAATGGATTGAATTCAATTTGAAACTTTAAATGATGTTTAGTAATTTCCCTTGGTTTGTCACCATTTCTCTTCCCAGAATCTGCAGAATTCGCACGGCCATCAGCGTGAGTTTGGAGACGGCCAGCGGGAAAGACAGAAAAAATCCTCTCCAACATCGTCCGAAGAGGAGAACGTGATCTTGAGCTCCATCAAGAATCGAGGAATCCAGGGTCAGAAGATACATTTGATTCATTACTTGCAGAACGAATAAGACCATCAGGAATCAGCTCAGCTACAGACCCCGTAACCTTCTTACCCCCAAAGCTAGTCTGTCCAGCTGCATTTTGAATTGAGCTTGTCAGAGTGTTAGCCAGTCTTTTGTGTGACAGGCTGACGGTTCGTGTGTTTCCCCCCCCTCAGGTGATGAGGAAAACCTGCTCCAGTTGAGTGCAGCAACAATAAATGCTGAATGGCTGGTTGGCTCCTTGCTTGGCCAGCCGTGCCAGGGCCAGTGCTCCTCGGGATCCTGCTCCTCCTGCAGAGGCTCAGACTGCAGCGACCACAAGCAGCCAGCAGAGGGCAGTAACGCACAGAAACTAAAGGTTGGAATTTGTGTTTTGCCAAATAAGTCCCATTCATTTTAGTAAGAAAATTAATTTTACGATATCCCGTGGCTTTCAACATGCAAATATCAGATTCTCCTCCTATTATGTCCATCTCAAGAATAGAGATAACAATGTTTTTTTTCTCCCGTGCCCTCAGCTGTCGAACAAGCAGAGGAAAGAGCAGCAGCGGCAAGAGAAGAAGAAGCGTCAGGAGGAGAGGCATCGGCAGAAGTTTCTCCAGAGTAAAGGAGGCTATGACCAGAACCAGAACCTGCCAGAGGCTGTGACTCTAGTACCAGCTCTCAACACCCTCAGTATATAGACTGGAGCATGGCCAAAATTCCTTCACTCCTACTTTAGCTAACGGTGGCTGTCCACAAAGTTTTGCACATAGTCGACATTGAGTGATTCTATCGCAGAAAACTTTTCCTAAAGAGAGTCCTATAGTTTCTTCGCAAAGAGTACAACTGTGCCTGCAAACGTGTGAATGCGGTGTGTGTTGTCAGAGACAGAGAAATGAACCCACCTTCAGTATTCCCGATGGATTTCCGCTCGGTTGGGTTCCTGGTTTGTGTGTGTAGAAACTCCCGGACGTGGTCGACCTCCCGCGCTTCCCAGCTCCTTTCTGTGCCGGACACCTGGCTTTCCATGACAACCATGCAGATAATCTTGCGCGATCAAACTTTTTCGATTTGCCACAGATTGAATTCACATTATTTCCGATTTTCTGTGATCAAAGAGGAACAGCGATGATTGTTACGGTCACTGTGTCACGTGGCGAATCACAATAATAAAGTACTGTTTTTCTCTGAGCCAGAGAGCATCTCACAAATGATCAGGTGCAACGTGTTTGAAGGCTTGTGTGTTTCATGGGTGTAAAATCATTCCAGAGCATCTTTAACTTGTGAAGAATTTATTTCAGAAAAAGGCTCCAACTTTCACCCCGACTAAAAGTTAAATCTGTTAAAGTTCAGTCGTGATCTCATAACACTAAGTTTGACCATGATTTAAGAATTATGGCAGTCTGTCAAACAAATGTCCAAGAGGATAAAAGTATGATGTCATGACCTTTCATATCCAAAAGGTCAGGCTCACGTGACCCCATAATGCTCTTACAGAAACACTTACAGCCGTTATTGAAGGCTATAACTCCAGAGCTGAAGGGCAGAAGGACAACATCCCCGGCACCCACACAAATATTAGACTGATATGTAATTCTCGCTGGAAATTTAAATAATCAAGTCTTTTAGAATGCTGTCTTATAGATATACATGTCCAATTTTCCTCATTTACAGCAGCATCCACGTTTGACACATCCTATTAGGTTTTTTTTTTTAAATATAAAACTTTAGAGACACTTTTGTTCTTACTCATACTTCTAAGGTGTTGAACCATATAGGAACAACACATGTTAGTGCGGAAAAACTAAGTGCAACTATAATTCAGTTGAATGTAGAACCGGCTTGTGTCTGATTTTTTTTAAGAGAGAAAAAAAACTTTCAAACAAGCCAGACCTATCAAGGGTCTTTGGTCATCTTTGACATTTAACTTGCTACACGTGGCCTGCAGTCGGACAGGCAGCTCCGTGGTTGTTTGCTGTTCTTTCTGAGGATTGTGCTGACCTTGCCGTTCCATCTGATTAGCAGCTGTTGTGAAAGGCTGACACAATAGCTGACGTCCTTCTGCTCGGCCTTGTGTTAGCACACGACCACTCGCTCCAAAGCAGCAATCTTTCTGCTTTCCTGGAACTCATCACATTCACCTGGAGCATTTAATCAGATGCGGCTGCTAATGACCATCTTAAGTCCTGTGAAGCATGTTTTCCATATATCAGTTCTTCTGCATTTTAGCTTAGATTTTGGGAAATAATAGCATAATTAAACATTTCTTGTGCCTTTGTTTATCTGAGGTCGTATTTATCCAGGCGTAAGACCCGGTAAGCAAGAGATTATATGTGTAAAGCCTAAAAAAGGAGAAACCATCATTTTACCATCACTGGAGATAAACACCAGTCTGATGATGCCCCATATGTTGGCCCATTTAATTGGAACTAGATGAACAGCTTCACTGTTTTAACTTAGAGGCTGACACTATTCTTTCCCATTGGAAAAAAAACCAAATGCAACTTAAGAAAATAATTGAAATTCAACATGAGGAATAAATTAAATGTACAAGTTTTGAAGCAAGTTTATTTTTTATCAAAACCACATTAAAAAATATTCCATGAGCTTCATAGCCATGAACAGGGTCACTATGTACACGTTCTGTAAAAGGCAGCTTCAGACCTGCAGACCACTTTAATGACTCCTTACTGCCAGGTGGCGCCACCTGCTGAATGACATCATCAGACATGAACTAAATAATGTCTTATTGCTAAAAACCTGCCCTGTAAAGCTGCGTAATGACAGCTTTATTTATTAGCACGCACATAACCTCAGGACTTAAATAAGGGAACTGATGTTTTATGCAATATGTTCGAACTGATGCTCACTTATGGAGCAAATTGTACAAAATCACACTTGAAAACATTGCGAACTCTGAAAAAGGAAAAATCCATAATACAGGTCTGAAGTGTCTAAAAGAACTTGATGAAATAGTCAAAAGGTGTCCATAAAGGAAACTTCCTCCTAGTCTGCGTATTAGTCGAAGGAAAAAAAAAAAAAAAAAAAGAGTTCAGCGAGGCTCAAAGTTGTTGCTGTGCTAGAAGTCCTGCCGGATGTTCTCCTTGTTCTCGTCGCCTTGCTGCTGTCTGAGCTGAGCCACTTCGTTTTCCAGCTGGACGATAGCTCGCTCTATTTCGTAGTTCTTGCTGACCAGTGACACCCAGCTGTCAAAGGGGCAAAATGTACAGATATTAAAACAGAAGGGAAGCGAAACGCAAACGGAGAAATAAGCGTGCAAGCTCTGCCAGTAACGTACTTGGATTCAAGCTCTCGCAGTTTGGCTCCAGCTGCCAACTGATCGTTCTTACGCTGCCAGTTCAAATCCTGGATCTGTTTCCTGTGAGCCAAAATGAATAGATATGTACAAATGAAAGCATCCAGAGCGGAACTCATTAAAAGTTAATTTTACCCAGTCATCACTCACCTGAATTTATGAAGTTCCTTTTGAGCCATTTCAATCATGCAGGCCAGGTTACTGAAGGAGGACAGCACAGAGTGAGCGTCTTAAGAACAACTCCACACACAGTTCAGACCGACAAAAGGCTGCCATCACGTACTCGTTGTAGAATTTCCAGGCATTGGTTCCATACTGCGACATGATCTCCAGGTTCTCGATGCGGACCGCCTGGTGCTCCAGCTGGGCCATGGAGTTGTTGACACACTCCTGCCACGCCGTGATGTCGTTCTTCTGCCCCGATGTGGGCGCTGGCAGCTCGTATCTGCACGATCAGACGGCAACACAAACATTTGGAAACACTGAATAACGACTGGAAAGACTTTGGAGGCTGGGATAGACTTCAGGACTCCAGCCACTCGGCTTGTGCAGGATTTACCTCTTCATGCTCAGGAGATCCATGGGCTGCCGGGCCGCCAGGCGCTCAAATTCATTCCTCATGATTTCTGTCTGAGAGGCAAATATATCATTAAAAGCTGGGACTCTTTCATCTTTCAGTGCATAAACACCTTGAAAGTCTGATGGGTTTGTCACCTCAAAAGCAGAGAAGTCAGGCGTGGGTAGGTAACTCAGGTAGTTCTTGGTGGGTCGGTACCTTCTGGTCTCCTCCTCAACCAGTGCTGCAGCCTGGAAGATTATTCTCAATTTATACATCAACACCAATTTATACAACAACAGATACGAACAACAATATATCATTATACCATACATTTTTACACAGGAAACTTTTTTGAAAAGCTTAACAGTTTGAGGAAAATTAGAAACATTACAAATGCAATACAAATCAGAAATGCCATCATTTTTTTATTCATTATATACGATTTAATCACCTCAAGCTAAGCAGTATACAAAATACATAGAAACGTATTATAATCAACGTATGAAGTTTATGAATGGACAGCTAGCATGAACGCTAAATTAGCATTTAAAAGAAAAACACCAAGCTCGAGATATTAATGAGTGCGACAGTCTTTGACCATGGCTGCGCTAAAAGTAAGCCCCACTAAAAACCCGGGGAATGACAAGAAATAACCAATTTGAAAAGGCTAAATGACCCGGTGTGATATTTCCAAGTAGCCTGGTGAGCTCACACGCTTCGGTTTTCAAATGCTCGTTTACTCACCGCTTCTCTGACACCTGCAGCATCGTAACCTTGGTCAAAATATGGCAAAGCATCAACAAACACCTCACCAGCAACTGATGCCGTCCCGGCCATTTCTACCTCGTGCAAATATTGTTTGGTTGCTGAACTGGGTCTCACGATGCTATACAAATTAGTCGGCTAACTTAGGGCAAACGTTTCCGGTAAGGGGTACGTCAAAATGGCGGCACCCGTTGGGTGGTGACACCTCGCGGAGTGGAAGGAAACTACAGTTCGATGAGGCCACTCTAATGAGTTCCAGTTAAAAAGAAGAAAAAGCATTTATTGTCCCGCAAGGGGATCATTTATTTAGCAGCAGCAAAAATGTACAAAATGTGCAAGTGGGTTGAGAATGAAAAACTCTTTAAAGTACAGAATATTAGTGCAGAAAAACAAATATGAAAGAAAAGTGAGATTGATCATAAGAATTAAGTAAAAAACAGATACTGTGGTTGGGTTATACTGTGGTAAAGATTTTTTTCTGTCTGAATGTTCTTCAAAAATGACTTTTAAATCAATTACAGAATGATGTCCATCAATTTAAAGAATTATTCGCAATATATTGCATTCATCTGTTTGTATCTTTTTTATTTATACTTACTAAATTAAACAGTTGCTTTGTTAGAATATACATTATTGCTGCAAAACAGTGACAATAACTATACATATCCATCTTAAGGCTAAAATTTAAAACTAAAGAATACCAAATAAGCAAACAATCTAAACCATAACCTTTAGTCGTAATTACAACATCTTACATAAGATAGCACAAATGGTAAAATATACTTTGCATATGTGTTTTTGAATTTTTATTTAATCAATATTTTCTGTACATTTGAACAGTTTTTAAGCAAAGTTTTGACTATTGAAAGATGCAGAATGTCTCAGTATCAAATATGATACATAAGAGTACAACATTAAAGGAGTAAACAGGAAACAGACAGCCTATGCAGGAAACTTTGTGCATGCATGAGGAAATGAAAAAAATTCACACTCTTGCTGCTTTATTATCATAGTTTAATATGAATAAATATAAGAAATATTATATATCTATATAGAATATTATATATATGTGTGAGGGGGTTTAAAAAATTGAGGTAATTCTTTCTCAAATGTACCCAGTTTTTTTTTATTTTGGGTTGTTATTTTAACCGCTTTCTTGTGCCAGTCCTTGAGGCTATGGCTGTCCAGCCTCAAAGCCAGTTTCGGCTCCGCAACCCCCCAGCATCCTTGAACGAAAAGAATTTATGGATGGAAGGAAAGATCGATAAACTGCTGTCCAAACAATATGTAAATGATCTCTTGTCTCATAAATACTTTAGTGGTTATGGACTTGGTGCTTTATTTGATGTGATGTGGCCGTTTGTGGTCAAACCACAGAGCAAGGACAAAAGACATTGGTCATTTGAATAATCAGATTATGTGTGGCAACTTCACCAGCTGTGAATATAGCATTTTAAACAGTAAACTCAGTTTTCCTCCCACCAAGGACTAGAAACCAAATTACTAGAAAAAAACTGCATACATTTGTTATTCTACAACGCACTGAAATTTTGATTAAAACTTTTATTAGGGGGGCCACTGCCAGCGGCAAGGCCCACTGGCAGTGGGCCTTGCCGCTGGCTTTCTGAAGCTCTTTTCTTTAAATATTCATATTACTTGTGTTTTGAACAATTCCAAACGGCTTTTCATTGTTTTTGTATTGTATTGTATTTTATTATGTTCTTAAAAAATACAACACATTGAGTTAGACTAGATAGATAGGAATAAAAACAATCGAATAAACATTGGTCTATTTTGACGTGATGACGTATCTGTACGTACTCTTGATTCGAGAAGTTACGCAGTACGTGCAGTGGTTGTAAGAGGAAGGAAGATGGCGGATAACAAAGGCGAGGAGGATATGGAACCGTCAGCTAAATTGGACTCGGTGCCTTCAGCACAAGAAAACGAGCATTCGGAACCAAATAGCGATAATGCTGTTATAGTAATAGAGGCAAATTTGAAGGAAGACGCTGAAACCGAGTCTCCCCAGAACGCAAACGAAGCACCTACACCCACCAGTGAAGGAGGGGAGGACGTTAGCAGCGCTGGGACTGTTGTTGCGACAGGGGAAGCCAATGGTAGCGTTAGCAACGCCGTCAGTCCTGCCGATACCAGTAGCACAAATGCAGAACCAACGGCGACCGAAACTCTTGCCGCCGCTGATGCTCCAGGCGGCGGACCCGCCACGGAAATGTCCCCCCCTCCCACTGCCCCGGTAGCCACACCGGTGTCTACGACCATTAATTTACTGGAAACCTGCGCAGTGTGTAAACAAAGTCTTCAGAGCCGAGACTGTGAACCAAAACTTTTGCCTTGTCTCCACTCCTTTTGCCTAAAATGTATCCCACAGCCCGACCGACAGATAACCGTCCAGGTGCCTGGACCGCACGGACAAACTGACACACACATAGGTGAGTTTTTTCCTGTGTAAAGACTTACCTGTCAGAGATTAAAAGGGTGTCCTGTCTGTAGGGAACTCAAGTGTCAACAGTTGGAAGGATATAGTCCAGCAGGTGTGTGTAGGAGCAGGAGCATATCTGCCAACAGCTGATACTGACACATTGTACCTCTTGCAGAGAGTAGTTATCACCTCTGAAACAAACGGGCGGCTGTGACTCTCCTGGTGATTCTCAAGTGATTCTCAGGCATAAATGGATTCATTAGCAAGTCATTCGACTGGTTTAGTGATAATTGTGTAAGTACCTGCATATAGTTCACCCAACGCCCGGTCATAAATGTCAGGGCCAACGGCAATGCAGCAGTGGATGCTGATCCAGGGCTGCTGGTGCATCACTGCCTACTCTTGCAGTTTTTAATACTGGACTTATACTTGATTTGATATTTTAAATAGATATTTGCCCGCATGTGCTCACAGGGGCTTGATAGAAACCTAGATGTTATGTTACAGCTTTATTGACATACTGTATGAAAACCAAGTTTTGCATGTTCAAATGTTTTTACCACACACCTACAGTGCCCTCATCTTAAAATTATGAACCATTTCCTTTAAATGAAAAGATCTAGATCTACTAGTTTCCTCTTGCCAAAGTGGAAGTCTGGCATGATGTCCATACTGCATATTTAAAGCAGGTCTTTTCTGTTATTAGGGCAGTGCAGAATCTGTTGAATAAACACAAATGTGTTTTACTGACTCGCAGCTTTTTTAAATGTTGCACAGATCACACTGTCTGCTCAGACCACTTTTCTAAAGCTTGATGGTCACTTGCTTGGCAGAAGCCCCAGTAGTCAATCAGCAGGAGATAAGCTTATGTATCATAGACTACAGAAGTGGTCACGGGTTAAATATAAACTGCTGTCCCTGTATGTTTATTGAGCCATCCAAAAGCTCTAATCTCTGCTCAGTAAATGAGCTTTTCACATATTTTTTTTTTGGCCAATTGAATCCAAATCTGATTTGCCAGATTTGTCTGCTCACAACTGAGCCACCAAATTAAACATCCGTCTTGTCTGCCTGCCAATTGTCGGCATCACGTCTTGCAGCATAACCAACAATAAATCAAGTGGTGTCAACAATCCTTTGGATACTAAGCTCGTTAAACTTACACCTGAAACGTATCTGTACTGAAATACATGTTTCATGACATGGCCGTCTTTACCGTCTCTGCAGGCTTACGTGCTTATAATGATTAGACTGATAGAATAGTTTTTTATTGAATTAAATAGTAATGTAAATATTGTGTCGGGATGACGTATTTTAGTTCTGTTTTTTAGAATATGCTGGCATCTGTCTTCCCTTTAAATGTTCTTTTGGCCACAGTTGCTGGCAGACATGTTGAATGAACTTTGGGAAGTCGGGATCTGGCAGCACTTCCTCCCGGTATATGTGGGGTTGGACTACACTCTAATTTTCTCCTGTCCTCTGTGAGATCACATATCAGAAAATTATTAATTGACCAGCTTCGCTTGAACAGTTGAGACTGTTCAGTTTTTCAGTAACTAGAATTGAAGTATTTTATAACATGTCTTCACAGAAATTATTAGAAACTATTCCCATACTAGTCAAACATTTACCTTTGCTAAGCATTAATGATATTAAACTAAGTGCTTTAATGATTAAAACGACCTAATTATGGGAAGGTACTAGCAATTGGAGTGACTGTCAAATTAAGTAGAAGTTTATTTGTTGTTTGAGAGTAGTGGCTCTTCTTTATCCACACCAACTTTGGTTTTGATAAAAAAATGTAACGGCAGTAAACTTCTCTCGTGTCAGATATAGTTTAATCCAGATGACTTTTATCACTTCTCTGACTTTGTTTTAGAGTTGTAAAAATCCGACTAATGGCCAGGTTGATTCATTTGAAACTTATGGGGAGTTTGAAACAAAGTCTCATTTACTCAAACTGAAGAATCAGGCCACCCAGAAACGCAATTGCCAAGTCAAATAGCAAAAAGTTTCACAATTGTCATTTTGGAGTTAATCTTTTATTTCCTTACTTATAAATCTTGATATTTAAATGGACCTCATATGTTCTTAAGATGATTTGCCCAATAAACACAAGTTAATCTAAATAGTACAATACTCAATGGTAATCAAGCCCTTTTTTTCAGTGTTACTTAAAACTTTGATGCTGAAATTATTAGAATTAAAATGATTTTTTTGCCGTTGTCAAATTAAATTAAAACCAAACAAGCTTTAGAATGGCTGACCAAAGTTAAATCTAATTTGTAATGATTACAATTTTTTTTAATATGAGTCCCTCTTCTGGTCTTTCTCCTCTTTTAATTAGATTCCATCTTCATATGCTTGCCCTATTTACTAAATTAAAGGAAACAAAACCCTAATTTTATATAAAATGTAAAAAAAAGAAAAAAAACATCTTTGTTTGTGCATGTGTGTCACATGCAGAACTAGAGCGGAACTCTCCAGATGTGCCCCACAGCTGTCCGTGGGGTGTGTTTGTGGCTCTTCAATGCAGTTTTAGTCCAGCTGCTTCCACCGCCTATCACTCAGGAGCCCAGCCAGATGGAGCTTACACAAACCGGCTGTGTGCTGCTCATGGCAGTGTAGGCCGGCTGAAACCGGCTTATACTGGTTTTTACCTCAGCTGGCTTTGGGGAAATTTATGGGTTTATGAGATACAGGGGACCCAACATATCAAAGTGACTTCATTTAAAGGCTTTCTTTGCACTTTTTTATTGCAACTAATTTTAGACTTCAGAAATTAAGCAGCAAAGTTAATAAACTCAAATAATTTTTTTGGGGGTGTATAATTTTAACACTAATTCATCTAAATCCATTTAGAAAGCCAACTAAAACTATTAAGTAGAGCAGCCATAGTTATTTGGCCATGTGATTTAATATTCTAATAAAAATGCCAGGGATGATGAGATTGAATCTGCAGGAGACGAGCACTAAATTGATTAGCTGCGATGAATAGGCATTTTAGATTTTTCCTCAGTATTCAGAATTTTTAAAATCAGGGATTTACCTAAAAGAAACTTCAAGTAGTCGACCAGCAGCTTGTTATGTTTTATGGTGGACTTTTTTTGTGAGAGTGGGGGGGTGCTAAAAGTGAGCAGTTAATTGCCTACATATGGGCTCATCTCTGATGGTGATTGGCAGCTTCAGTGCCCCCCCCCTCCCCTCCCCTCCCCCACCCCCCACCCCCCACCCCCCATCCCCCATCTTTTCAGAGATGGTAAATCAGTCAAATATTGCTAAAGGCTCAATTTAATGACCTGACCTTTAACCTGTGTGTCCCACGTGTTTTTCTCTTCTGTTTCCAGTAAATGTAATGCGGTGTGCGGTTTGCCACCAGGACTACAAACAAAGTGACATTATTGACAACTATTTTGTCAAAGATACCACAGAGGCCACCAACACCTCTGATGAAAAGTCTGCACAGGTATGTGAGAATGGTCGGTCTCTTGGAAATGCCTCTAATGAAATCTCTGCCGGCAGGGGAGCTGCTAAATCTCAGAGATTCAAGCTGTAATGGCGTGGAAACCAGTTTAAATCTGCTCTTAATCAATTTGTCAGGACAGAAGTGCATGAATTTAATTTGGTCACAAAAATCAGATCAAACTTGTTCTCATTCTGTCATCTTAATCTATGCAAGCCAAGAGGCTGTATAATAAATGTGATGTGGATAATAAATTGATGAGTTATGGAAAAAGCTGAAGAATGGAAAAAAACTGTAAAGCTTCAGTTTTTTAACAAAAAATAGTTGGATCTTTTTTAGGGGTTTCTTTCGTATGACACAATTTTACTTCAGCTTCAAAATCTGTTGGGTATCTCCACTGCTTTATCCTAAACAAAAGCCCCACATTAATGTTTTGTTTCACAGCCTTCAGCTTTGTGGAAAATATGCTTTTTGCTGTGGATTTTTATCAGCAAGCGTTTGTGTTTCATTTCAGTCCAGAGCTTCGCTGATGTTCCTTCTTTGCCTTCGTCTTATTTTTATGATTGGAGATAGAATGAAATGTGAGAAGTTGTGGAGTAAACAAACAACAAATGGCATTTATCAAAGCAAGGTTTCACAGGGAGAGGACACAACACCTTGATTCCCACAGTCCTTTACTGATTAGATAATCCTAAAAGGACCCCGCCCCCTCACACTCCACACCCCGACTTTGCTCTCGGATCTGAATATACAAGTCACACATTTCTTTGGCACAACATTTTGCAAGAGATCTGTCCAAACTGGAGTGCATGCTGTCGCGAGCGGACAGATTGGTGCACTTGTCGACCAGATCAGAGACAGTTTGAACAACAGGTTGAAGCTGTAAGGGAGAATGAATACACAAAATGAATAATTACCCATCCACTTTAATCTCATCTGGTGAATATAAATGTTTAAGTTTAGTTTTTTTTTCTGACTTCACAATCAGGTCAGGTTTGTGACAAATTCGATTTTTTTCTCACGTTGTCTGTATTAAGTGCATTTCTTTCCCTAAGATCTTAATTGTTTGTCTCCACATGCTTTCAGATTTTTGTCATACAAGTGCTCGCCTTTTGTACAACTTCTCTCAAGTTCTTGGATTTTGACACATTTTTACATCGTACTAAAGTCCAGGATTTCTGGCACGTTTCTCGGGACACATTGCCTTAGGTCAACATAAGTGCTCATAGTTCAGCTGAGACAGTCCATAGCCCTTTATGTAACACCACCATGAGCCTTTACTTTGGATGATCTGAGAGTACCTTTGAAACGGGATGAACATCAGCAGACGTTCTGATTCTGCCTTAAGGTTGTTTTGAAGCTTATTGGTGTTTTCTTTCGAAGGTTTGCACCAGCTGTGAAGATAATGCCGGAACCATAGGATTTTGTGTGGAGTGTGGAGAATGGCTGTGTAAAACCTGCGTGGAGGCCCACCAGAGAGTCAAAATAACCAAGGACCACAAAATTCGCACTAAGGAAGACACTGAATCGTCCTCTGGTAAGCTCTCTTTTTCTCACATTAAAGGATCATCTGTGTTTCTGATTAGAAACTACAAGAACCCAGAAAAACTAAAAAGAAGTGAATTTGGTAATGCTGATTGGCCGTTGCCATGGTAATGATGCTGCTGCTCTAGCTTCTAAGATGGTGTCTGTAACTGGGGAAAGAACGCATCTTAAACCCCCTTTTTTTTTTTTTACCCGGTCTTGAGACTGCTACTTCATTAAATTCAATGCTGTGCAACTCATATTTAAAATAAGTAATTTGAAGAAAAAAAAAATCTGGAGAAGTCGTGAATCTGATTTGAATAAATGTTTTTACATTTTTTAATAGTGATTTTGAATTGATTGCTGCCTATCTTTACATTTCTGTGCTTTATCTTGTGGTTATTATTCCCACCGCTCAGTACAATCAGTGCTGTGTTTTTGGCAGCCGCATTTCTAAGTCAGCCCTGTGGTGGAGTCAGTGATTTGTTAGGTTGCCCCCAGAAGAGGTTGAAATTAGGTTTATTAAAATTCAATACGTCCACATAATAAAGGAGAAGCTGCTGCTAAACGGATGATTCACAGCGTGATGGTTGGAGGGGGAAATGCTCAAATGAAGTGGACTTGCAGAGAATTATTATTATTTTTTTCCCTGTGATGTTTTTTCTTTAGAAAGGGTGAATTAAAACATAAAAATAAGAATAGAAGAAATCAAATGTTAATGCTTGCTGTAGGAGGTTTTCCTCTGTTTGGAAGAAGACTTAATGCACGTGATGGGGCATGGGAACATTTGGGAATTGCATCTGTTTTGGCAAAGATTGAAACGATGTGACTCACCAGCTGTTTTTGGATTTTTTGGCCGGCTCACAGATAACTCACAGGACTGACCTGTGGCTTCCCAGATGCGATAAAATATTCCAGATCTACACAGACATCAAGCTATTTTCAGAGCAAAAGCTCTATCATTTTCCTTCTGGTGGACATCCTGACTTTAGTTAGAGTGCAGTATCATGATCAAAACCTACTGTGTTCATCTTGTCCTGCTTCTTGTGAGCTTTATTTAGGCAACACTGAAGTATTCACAGCTGTGAGGGGTGGTCTCCTTCAGAGTCTTTTCTGTGATGTGCACAGCAACTGTTGGAAAAGTCTGGACCTAATTCTCTGCACATTTTCACATGGGTGAAAGTGCTTTAGGGTTTTCCCAGTGAAGAGAAATCATTGATTAAAAATCATCTACATGCAGTTTATTTTTGTATAGATGCTGTGCTAAAAGCCTGTTAATGACACAACGACTCATGCTTTGTGTTTATTTATGTAATTTCACCACTTCTGTGTGAGTTTTGTCGAATTACTCTTTTGCTTTGTGGGTCAGAGAATTAAAGATTACTTTTTTCCTGTGTTTCGACAGAGTCCGTCACTACTTCAGGACAGAGGCCTGTTTTCTGTCCTATTCACAAGCAGGAGCCTCTGAAGCTTTTCTGTGAGACATGTGACACGTTGACGTGTAGGGACTGTCAGCTTCTGGAGCATAAGGAGCACAGGTAGACCAGGATGCACACATCTGTTACATTACCAACTTACTGTCCAGCGCACAATATGTTTCCATTAATACTCACAATATATCAGAGCAACAGATCATTGGATGCTACATGAGTTTGAATGTGGTTTAAAACAGAACAAATCCAGCTTTGATGGTATGCTAACCCAGTAGACAGCTAAAAAAAGCTATAGCAAGGAAGTAATATGTGCACAATAATAGGGTGTGTGGGTTACACTCAGATGGACAGAATAGTAACCCAGGCTTTAAATAATATAAAGAAAGCTGATTGGGCTATATGACCTCAATTTTAGTCAAGCCCCGTACTTTTCCTAAATGATGCTCCAATAAACGTTTGTTTATGAAGCTCTTGGTAAATTATTGTGAGCCTTGCTGTTTTTTGTTTTTTTTACTGTAGTTGTTTCATTAAAAAAGGATTCCCAAACCCTTCAAGGTGCACTGGCGGCTCTTCCCAAGCATAGAATGGGAACAGAGCTTTTAACCAAAGAAAAACCTAAGCTAAAACTAAAGCCTCTCACATGTTCTCCATCAGACTACAAAGGATACTAGTTTAACTCGTTCTGCATGCTGTAAAAAAAAAAGGGGGTGCAGTATTTTAAAATAGCTGGGCATGTTTGAGGTTCATCTGTTGAAGCCTGGTTTGTTTTTAAGAGTAGTTAATTAAGGTTTTCTTGTTGTATTTAAACCATACCGTACCTGCCCTTGGAACACCTGATAAATCCTTATTCTCCTTCTGAAAGGTACCAGTTTCTGGAAGAAGCTTTCCAGAACCATAAAGGATTCATTGAGACCAACATGGCCAAACTACAGGAAAAAAAGAACTATGTCCATTACTCTCTCTCTCAGGTCCAAAGCAGGTTAGTTTTCCATGACCAGGTTCCTCTTTGAATGTCTTGACTGGTGCCTGTTATTTTGAAAAAAGAAATAATAATGATAATAAAACTGTTTCTTTAAATTCAGGTTAAAGGAGCTCAATGAGACGCATAAGAAAGTGGAGCATGAGATCAAAATCGCAGTATTTACACTTATAAATGAAATCAACAAAAAGGGAAAGGCCTTGCTACAACAGCTGGAGGTAAGAGAGCTTTGAAGCTTTCAGAATGTGCTGCAAATGTAAATGAAAGAGAACTGAACCGTCATGTGTTTTATGAGAGCTCAGCCGGAGCCTGTTTTTGATCTGGAACATCGCTGTTATAGTCATTGTGACCATGACTGAAATCATTTGTCTCGTTTGTGGACATATTATATATTTTTGGTTATATATTTACCACATTTAAACCTTGACAGTATGATGCACTCAGTTAGAAAAAAAAAAACATTACAAGGCTAAAATACTTTCCCCTTTTAGAATTTTCCTTTCCATCTGATTGCCGAATCCATTTAAATTAACTTAAATATGACTTGATGAACCTTTGACAGAGATGGTGTACTTTTCCCTTCAGAGCGTGACCAAAGAGCGCAGCATGAGGCTTGTGGCGCAGCATAAGGATACCACCCAACTGGCCCAGCAGATCCACCATGTGCTCAACTTCTGCCACTGGGCCATCACATCTGGCAGCAGCACCGCACTGCTCTACAGCAAGAGGCCGGTATGTTTCTCGGCCAGTCATGATTAATGGTTTAAGCGTGGCTGCTCTGCAAGCACAAAAAAATCCGCTCCACTCGGGCTTTGAGAGGGTCCCACATATTTTAAGAAGACTCCCAATTTGTATCTTTGTTGTTTTCAGGGACATTTCAATTGACATTATATCGGTACTTTAATCTACAATCATGCGTTTTAAAGATATTTGTGGTATGTTGTTACAAGAAGAATTCTATAAAAAAAGTGTTAAACCAACTGGCTTTCTTCCCAACCAGTTATGCTTTATTTTAGCTCAAAGAAGGATGTACTGCCATGTGGATTTATATGGGAATTCCTTGGTGCAGTTACGGATGTACATTATTCCCTCTGTCCATGCGTATAGATCATGTACCAGCTTCGTCAGGTCTTCAAAGTTCGACTGGAGCCAGCACCACAGTCAAATGGAATTGTGCGATTCTTCTGTGACCCCACGTTTTGGGCCAAAAATGTGGTGAATCTAGGTGAGAGAAACCTCTTTCTAAGAGTCCATGGCTGGTCTCTGCATTGCAGCATTAAATACTGTTTTGTGGTTATTCTAGCTGTTTTCCTCGTCTTTGTTTCTTCAATAAACTCTCCTGATTGCATGGTGGAGTCCTTTTGATATTCAGCGTCTTGCCATGTTTGCAGGTAATTTGGTAATTGAGAAACCACCACAGTCAACACAACCTCCCGGGGTGATTTTGGGAGGACCACCTGTTTCACCAGGCCAAGGTCATCCAGGGAAACACCCCGGACAGATCAACCTGGCTCAGCTCCGGCTGCAGCACATGCAGCATGCCTATGCTCAGCAGAAACAGCAGCATCATCATCAGCAGCAGCAGCAGCAGCAGCAGCAGCAGCAACAACAGCAGCAACATATGCGCATTGCCTCCCAAATGTCCCAGCAGCATGCCAGGCAGGCGGGACCCCCCATGGTTCAGCAACAGGTATGGAAACGGCAGTAAAGGTACCAGGGAAATGTTATGCACACGTAGCCCTCCGCCTGGTAAATCAACTTTAAAAAGGGAGAAATAGAATTAGATTTATTTCTGTCCCTTAGTCAGCTCATGTTCAACGTTTTTTCTTATTTCTGGGAGATGCGCAAATGAATCCAAAAGTCAAGACCTAGCAAAGGATTATCGAACTTGAGCACATTTGAAGTTCTTGGAAGTTTCCAAAGCTTGCCAACTAAATAAAGCTTCTTTGGTAAACTGATGACTGGATCACTCCTCTAATTGTACTGTTGTACTATTATCATCTCTTCCGGCTCTAGGGGAGTGCAGACGTGCTTCTATCTGCTCCCTCCCCTGCCTCCTTTGCCTGCCTGCTCTCTTTGTCCTGTCACATCTCAGAGCCTCTTTCTTCATTTTCCTCCGAAATCCTAAAAAACTTCTGGTCGGCTGGCCTTTCAGCTCCATTGATAAGATCTTTTATACCCAGAGACAAGGTGCAGGGTCAGGGTCTTGTCCGGATAGGACTCAACCCCCTGGTTACACAATGGGTTCCTGGAAGAGTTGGAAGATTTATACCTTTCTGCTCTTTCTTTGGAAGACGCTGGTAGTGGCTGTTGGCAGGCTGCCGTTCCAGCCTTACTCCGAGCCATCAACGCTCAGAATTTGTGCGAGTGGAATCGCTGACTGGATGGTCTGTGGGACAAACCGGGGACTATGTGTGACAGCAAGGAGGAAATGGGCTCTGCTTTGGAATAGTTGGAGACTGGGATCGGGGGTAGCCGACACGACTGGGCTGATTTGGAACCGCCATTGTGAGACCTGCTGAAGATTTTCGGCAGACAAAACACGCCCTGCCCGAAACAGAAGCAATCTCTCTTATCTCAATCTGGCTCCCCAAGAGTGGCCTCGGAGCCGCTTCTCATCAACATTTGCCCAGTCTCCAACTCCTCCAAGGCAGTGCCTATTTCCTCCCTGCTGTCACACATCGTCCCCAGTTTGCCCCACAGAGCATCCAGTCGGCAACAGATGCTCCGTCTGCTGTGTCTCTGGCTGCTGCCTCCTGTACCTTCATGTTTATTATGTCTGCTGTCTGCCTGATCATGGACAGGTTGAAGTAAAACAATTTTATTGTACCTGGACGCTGGATAAATGACGAAGCCATTACATTTTCTTTTTTTTAAATTGATTATTTTGTTCTCATAAAGACATGAATCTGTGGTTTGCCTTTTAGTATATGGCTGTGGATGTGGAGCAGATGGTCGTTATTATTCATGCTCCATTTCCTTTTTTCCCCTCAACCAGCCCCCAAGACTCATCAGTATGCAACAACTCCAAAGAGGGCCCGGGGGTATGAACGGCGGGCCCGGTCCCTCAATGTACCCTTCTTCCCATCACATGCGTCTCCCGGGTCCCCCGCCACAAAGCCGGATGCCCACTGCCCAGCCCAGACATAATGGGCAGCAGTATTCACCCTTGATGCAGCCTCAGTTACAGCGGCAGGTCAGTACCAGATGCTCATCTGCTTTAATAATTTGATAATTGGCCATCCAGGAAGGTTAGCTGGTATAATTCCAGGTGCTGTATAGATACAACTGGGAGACTGGTCTGAAGCAGCCAAACAGCCTATTCGGGAGAGCTGTTTATAGTTTTTACAGAATCCTGATA
The DNA here is from genome assembly GCA_013363375.1 of Menidia beryllina. Taxonomy (NCBI): domain Eukaryota; kingdom Metazoa; phylum Chordata; class Actinopteri; order Atheriniformes; family Atherinopsidae; genus Menidia; species Menidia beryllina. The sequence goes on from JABUIW010000028.1 coordinate 15,541,096, forward strand.
ACACGACCCCAATGGGTGAAATGATTTGAGAAGACTAACTTCCACTGAAGTACAGTTTAACAGTTTTTTCTGCCTTAGCACAAATATGCAGGATTCATGTCTGGACCTTTTTTTGTTCCAATTCTTTGGCGCATTTTGGCTCGAAAATGGTTTGTTTGGCTGATAAGAAACAGACTCATCAGTGCCTATTAGATTAGATGGTGTGTGTTACGCATCCAAGATCAAAATCCAAGATCATTTTTGCCAGATGTCAGACTTGATATTTGTTGTAGTTGCTGAAACTGATTTCAGCTGATCACTCACCACAGAATACCAACTGTAAACTCTAAAAGTAACCGGTTACGAGAACAGGGCCAAAAAAGCTCAGGCGTTCCCATTTGGATAGCTAACATTAAAAGAAACAGTGGAAACTTTAACAGCGCCTAAAGGTAAATGATATTTTGTTAAGTTCATGCCGTAAAAAAAATGAGACAGCTCCCAAGTTAAATGTCTCATCTGTCCTGAGGTTTCCACTGTTCACAAAAAGACAAACCCTGGGACAAGTCTACCTTTATCCTTATGAAAAGATGCAAAGATTTGTCAGAGTTGAGGTTTAAGAATTCAAAATGACACAATCTATTTTCATTGTTCTTTGCCAATTTAATCATCAAACATTCTTAACTCCTCATACTTTTAGTCTTAGTATAATTATTCATACTATAAAAAGTTCTTAAAAAAAATCTAAGCTTTGCTAGTTTGACTCACATAACACTTAACTTATTTGTAAGGCAGCTGAAACATTTTTTCAAAGGACGATAAAAAAAATCTCATCTCAGATCTGCACAGCGCTGCCTCACCAGTGTATCTATACTTCTACAGCAGACTGCTAGTAAAGTAACTTTTTCGGTGCAGAATGAAAATGTACATGAATTTTCTGCATGTCAGACGAGGTAAGAGAAACCTCCACTATATCCAGCCCATTTTTCTTTGTGTCCAGATGTCTATAGAATCTGAGATGAGCCACCAAAGGTTTCGTTTCTTACTGCAATCAGGGGTTTGGCACCTTTTTCCTTCTTTGTCATTTACGTGTCTTGTGCAGCATGTGTGGTCACTCTGCATGACAATGAAACCATGTTGTCTCCATGAAACATTTATTTCCACTATTTAATCCTCAGAGAGTGACCTCCCTTGTTGGTTTTTCTCCATCCTCCTTTCTCCCATATCTTTTCCTTTGTTCTTGTCATTAACCTTTCCTTTCATTTTTTGCATGGATTCCTTTTCCTCCATCCTTCTCTTTAATTCTCTGTGCAGCATTCCAACCCTGGGCACGCGGGTCCTTTCCCGGTGGCATCGCTGCATAATGCCAATCCCACAAGTCCGACCAGCGCCAGCATGGCCGGCGCTCATGCTCACCGCGGCCCTGCTAGCCCCATTATTGGTCCAATTGAGCTCATTCCCTCCGTCACCAATCCCGAGAACCTGCCCTGTCTGCCTGAGATCCCGCCCATTCAGGTGAGCACATTTCAGCACAGACAAATCACAAGAAAAAAGAAAAAAAAGATAGTGTGTAATAAATGATAATGAAGAGTAAAAGTAAAATGAAGGGAATAAAAAAAAATAGTTAGACTTGATTTCAGAATATGGTGAAGCAGTCTCTCATTTTGGACAACTGATTCTGCAGGAAGCCGAAAATGATCGATTCGGATATATCTGTCGACCTCCGTAGTCTTCACTGCTCACCAGTATACTGTGTTTAACTCCCAGCTCGAAGATGCAGGTTCCAGCAACCTTGGACAGCTTCTTTCTCGTTACATCACAGCCAGCACGCAGCACCAGCTGGGCTCAGTGGACATGAACCCCTCGCCCGGACTCTCCACACTCTCTCCCGGGTCATCAGGTACCCGCCAGCTCCTTTTGTTTAAGCTCGTATTCTGAAGCGGAAGCCTTTCCTGACCTCACAAGAAACTGTTAAACTTAAGAACTGAATCATGTTAAAACGTGTCACATAAATTGCATGGGCTAACCTCTTCCACTGCCTCCCTGTATGTGTGCAGGTCTCTCTAACGCCCACACACCAGCACGGCCCTCCAGTGCATCCAGCACTGGCAGCAGAGGCAGGTAGGAGGTGTTGAAGAACTACAAAACACTGAAATATTTTCAAGAGAATATTCACACACAGGAGCTCCTTATTTTTATGAAGCTAGTATAATGTAGCGATGTTGGATCATTTGTTTGATAACTGATACCACGTTTTATCTTGATTGTTGAATGATTAACTGACTTCCTGAAACTCACGACGATGACATAAGACTTCATTAAGCATCTGTCCATTAAGTATTTGAACAGCTAACGAATTTTTTGGGGCGCTGTGCGTCAGGATGCTGGATTTAGATTTTATTAATGGACAGAAGCTCCCACCGGCAGTCCTTTTTAAATGCAGTGAGGACAAAAAGACCAAAAGCAATTGGATCCTCTTAAATTAAATGGTACTGGGGTTATTCTGTGTCTTTTAGACAGCAGCACAGATACAGAGGAGTTCAATTAGTTGCACTTAAGATACAAGTGGAGTTATTGTCAACATGATAAATTAGCTGTTTGTCCTTTTAAAACCTTTAATGTGACTCATTTTGAAAAGCCACGTGTGCATATGTTGGAAGAGCAGGCACTGCAGTTTTTCACATGTGAAAATTTAGGAACAGAGCCTTGATTCAAACTAAGTTAGAAAAAGGAAAGTGTTGTAAAAAAAGGAACCACTTAAAGATAACTACCTCATTTTTCAAAGTTGGCAATCCCTGTGTTTTGAAGCAGGCTGGTGCGGTGGCTGCTTGTGGAACTGATCCACTGACATTTATTGATGATTTCATCACTGTTGGAAACAACTGGATAATTGAAAAGGTCTGCGGGACATTTAATCCCATAGAAAGACAGTGGACATAAACATACCCAGTCTAAAGCTGCCACAGAGATGCATCACACGTGCACAATATTTTACAGTGTTAAGGAAATGGTAATTGTAAAAATATTTTTAACTTTATGTACGATTGCTAAGTGCAATCGATATCATCACATTACTTATTTAGAGCCATATAAATTTTGCATTGCTCATCTATTTGTTTTTAAGTTGTCTTTAAGTTTAACTGCTTCTACATAAATCCACAACGAGATTACAGCCGTTAAAGAATAATTACTAATATATACAGGTGAAAATGGGATATTCTGATATTTCAGATGAGCTGCAAGTGAAAACATTTAAACTGCAGGACACAGATGAGGCCCCACTAAATACTTATTTCTAAACCTGGTTTTTGCTGTGATCACTGCCTGTGTTTCCTACAATAAATAAGCATGTTTATTTTTTAAAGTGTTGTAAACTCCAGTCTTCCCTTTATTTTTCTACAACTGCTTTTTTACTTGTCTCACAATAAGTAGTTTCTCAGTCATATCTAGTTTTTGAAATACTATCCTGTTTTATAGAAACTAAATTATAATCAGTCAGATCCTTTTTCCGATTCATATTATTTTAATTTTTTGGGCTAATAGAAGAACCTTAAATAACTGGAGCACACTAAAAATTACGCATGCAACCAACCCCAGCAAACTCGATCGGATGAGGTCATTTAGGTCACTGGCCCTAAACGGTTGAGTAGCTGTACTGATAATTTCTCCATGGTTTGGCAGCTGTAGTTCTGCGGGAAAGGCGGGGCCTGGGGGCGGAGCCACTTCAGAGCAGGTTAAGGTGAAAAAGGAGCCGGGCACAGAGGACACCTACACCTGCACGGCCTCTACTCTGAAGACAGAGCGAAGCAAAGATGCTGGGAGGAGTGCCTGCATGGTAAGATCCCGCTAGGTTTAAAATAAAACAGAAGATTTTAGGAAAGTGTGATGACACCTAAAACTAATCAGATATTGTGAGGGTTGGCGGTTACATACAATATATTTTTGTTCTGCAGATGAGCAGTCCAGACAGCAGCCCCCCGGGAGCAGTGTCTGATCCTGTCAAGGTTCGAGGGGAGAGCATAAAAACGGAACCCGAGTCAGAAACCCCTTGTTCGGGACTTAATGGCGACAGTGCCACCACATCGTCTTCTTCCATGCTGACCTCCACTACCTCCTGGTCCACCGACAACAGCAGCAGCAGAGCAAACCCCCCACTCATGAATGGGAAAGAGACTCCATACAATGCAGAATCTGGAGCTACGAGGGGTTCTGATGGAAAAGAAGATGATCCCAACGAGGACTGGTGTGCTGTTTGTATCAATGGTGGTGACTTACTCTGCTGTGACCGCTGTCCCAAAGTGTTCCACATGAAATGCCATGTCCCCACTATAAAAATCGTCCCAAAGTAAGTGATCATTGAGCTTAGCGTCAAAATACAACATTTAGAACGTAATTATTTGTGACATGAACCTATTTGGGTTAAGAGAATGCTGGGGAAGCTGCCTCTGATTTCGACAGTGAAAAACTGGATGGCTGATTTTCAGTCAGACCCCTCCCCAGCCTGTGAAGATGCATACGTCAGCCTGAGTTCAGAAACATTCTGCGGTTGTTGTGATTACCCTGAACGTTGCCTTCTGCGGTTGTTCCCAGGGGTGACTTCCTCTGCACGTTTTGCCGGAGCCTAAGCAGCCCTGAAATCGATTACTGTGACGACAGCAAGAAAATCAAAGGCGAGCAAAGCCTGTGTCCTGAAGACCAAAGGGTCAGTCCAGTCGCCACATGCCAAAAGAGCCCCTCCATGAACAGTATGAGCAATCTAATCCTCTCTACCTCTCTCTGCAGAGATGTGAACGCCTCCTGTTGTACATTTTCTGCCATGAGCTCAGCATGGGCTTCAGGGAACCTGTTCCAAGCTCTGTAAGTGTTTTCACACACACACACACACACACACACACACACACACACACACACACACACACACACACACACACACACACACACACACACACACACACACATCTGTCCTTTCACACTGCGTGGTGACTCATATAGATTGTGAAACCTTCTTTTTGTGGCTTGACATTCACCACATTCATGATCCCAGAAAGGTTTCCCTTTCGACTTTGTTCTCACCAAACAGGTGGCACGTTGTAGCAAACACCTGCCTGAAGTTACTACGAATTGTCTGGTTCAAATTCATAGAAAAGGTTTTATGGCACGCAGGTGGTGCCAATCTGCTTTGAAGCAGCTTTTTTTCCTTACTAGGGATGAAGATCCAATTGATAAGGGATATTTTTAGACCAGTCAGGGAAGGAATATCTGTTTATGGTGATTTATTTCAATGCTTCAAGCGGTGCAACGCCCTCTAGAGAGTGAATGAAGCTGGGAGAGGGAAAGGCTCTTTATTTCGGCTTCTCACGTGCAGCTGCTTCGGACAAAACCGGTTTCTTCAGAAAAATAGAAGCAGAATTAGAAAGAATAACAAAAATAAAAGAAATGAGAAAATTAAAGCGGACTTCTCAATTTGACAACTTTCTCTAAAATGTATTAAAAGTGGTGAGAACTTTTCAATAATCTATATCTACAAAAAAAATTTCACTCTGTTCCACTTTGTGGGACCAAAGCACAGCAGATGGGGTTATTTACGTATTCATTTATTCATTGTACATCATTTCCCTGCCCTGTCCTCACAGTTCCTATCTATATTCAAAATGGATTAAATGAAAGCTGTTTTTCACTGTTTGAGTAATTGATTATATGAATTGTATTATTCCTCAATGACTGAGGCTTTGAGCACACGGCTTTCTGCCTGGCTCTCTCAAACTTTTAAAGACGTCATCCGGCCCACTTTCATTTAACTTAGGTACCCAACTACTACAAAATCATTAAACAGCCCATGGACCTGAAGAGAGTGAAGAAGAAGCTGCAGTTACGGAGCTCCCAGTACTACAAGTCCATCCAAGACTTTGTGTCCGACATGCGCCTTATCTTCAGAAACTGTGCGAAGTACAACGAGGTGAGCGGCATGTGTTTCAGCCTGCTGTGGGGAATGGCATCTGGCTTGTGTGTGTGCATGCAGACACGATTTTCACTGATGAAGGGCCACAAGCTAAAGGAGACCTCTATTGGGCAGTGGTGTCTGGAGACCGCTTGGACTTTAGTTCAGCTACTAACATGGTTGGAGGAGGGCAGGTTTAGGCATCAGCTTCCACTGGCTGCAGGAACACCGTCTGCACCCCATTAACACCGCCTGCATCTCCACACCACACCTGTGTTTTAATCAGTGGAAGTGGAATATTTCTTTATTCCTCCGTGGGCAAGTGGGGGGGGGTATATTTGTAAATGTGATGAATGCATTTGTTTTGATGTCTCCTCACTTTGACGTGCTTCTGTGGATAATTGTTCATGACACCACGTACATCTGTGGACTGGAACACACTTTAGCTTGATCTGCCTCCATACATCCACATGTTACATTCTGTGATCATACTGTAGTCCTTCCAGCATCATTAGGGGCTTTGTTTTATTCCTATTTTATTCTTAAACGACGTTAGAGCTCAGAGAATTTAGAAGGATCTGAGCTTTACAGTATTTCGATTTTTAACGTCGTCCAAATTAACAGCAGGTAATAAATTAACAGCAGATTTAGATCATTGATATATATTTCAGAAGAACATTTCCTCTATATCAAAGAACTCTTTGGCAGAATATGAAATTATGTTAGTTATTTGTGGGCCTAATTTTCAAAGAGTAAATGAGATTTAGTAGAAGAAAGTGACTTTCTTTTACATAATATGATAGCATAATTTAATATATATGCATCTTTACATGAAATATATTCTATGTACCCAACAGAAAATGGGTCACTTTACAGCTTTAATACTAAAGAATTTTGTTAAAGGAATTCTTTTTAAGCCCTGAAAATGTTCACATCTCCTGAGAACATCGTGTTGAATCAGTCCATCAATAATGTTATTCTTAAAAACAACTTGTTCCTCAGCACTTAAAAAGAAGACCTATTATCACAAATGGGGTCATGTCACATTAAACGTGGGTGGAAAAGCTACAGTCTGGTTACTTTGAAAAGATTTGGCCTTTCTGACCTTTATTTGCTGTTAATTTATACACTGCTGACTTGGTGATTCACGCCTCACATTTTAGCACAGAAAAAAAAAAAACAGATTCTCTATCTGTTATTATCTAACCTGCCTGTGCTGTGAACTCTTTTTCCCCCCTTCTGCTTCACTGTCTGTGTTATAATGTTATTGCCCCTTTTTAGATGTCTCGAATAATCCAGGTTTATGATGAGGAGAAAGAGATTAATAATCAGGTAAGCCGTCTCAAGAAGAGCATAGGTGTCTTGTCCCGTCCCACTGAGGCTCCAAGAAATGTTTCTACTCTTCTTCCATTAGAGCGCCAGTAGAAATCATTGGCAGAAATACAGTCCTAAATTATACTCTCTGTATAAAAATAGTGGAAATTGATTGAAGCTCATTCCACATGGTGATCAGAGTGAATAGATAAAAAGGTGTCCGAGGGGCTGTGAGGACCATTAAGCTGCTTTTCTGCAGTACTTTTGTTTTACCTCCAAATGTCTGCCTTTCCCGATTCACCAGCATTTGTTATTCTGATTGGCTTTGGTAAAGACGGCGTGTGTAAGCGGAGAATGTGTGACTCTGTCATAGAAGGCTGCCACTCAGCAGACTGAAAACACACCGCCAAGCCAAAAAGAGAGCCGCACCGTTTCAGGGCTTTCCCTTTCAGCTTTGACCGCGGCTCGCAGCGTTTCTGTACGTTAAGGCAGGGCCGCAGCATCAGGTCAGGAACGGGCAGATACGGTTGCGAGTGTATCTTCTATGAATTATCTTGCTGTGTGTTTGTGAGTCGGATTCAACGTCGGCCCGTTCTCATCCCTTGTGCGTCCTCCTGGGGCCGTTCCAGTCCCCCTGGAGAACACACATTTTTCAAAAACATCTCGTGCTGATGATAGTTGGGACTGCTGACCTCAATAGGAAGCGGTCCCAGTGTGACATGAAGCACACTTTGACAGAGCCCCGGCAAGGTCAGTCCTCAGCACATCTGCTCAGCGCTTTCCCTAAAGCTGCACAGAGGTTCAGCTTCAGCTCCCCTGAGTCGATCTGAGTTGAATTAATTTTAGAAATGTCTGTTCATGATCATTCAGGATTCCCTTCTGTCCGCTTTACTGTATCACAGATGACGGTACACCACCCCCCCCTGACGGGTTCTGATAACACTTCTTCTCCCACTGCTACCGTTAAGCCAGTCTCTTCACTTGTTCTGGTGGTAGTTTAGCTTTAACTTGATTCTCAAACAGATCAGCGGCTGGTGAACGGCCGCCGGAGGTCTCTGACGTGATTGGTTAAGCGCTGACTGCGTCACTGAGGTTTGAACCAAATGGGAAGCTTTTGCCTTTGTTTTCACAATATCCATGTGAAAACCTCTTATTTTGGCCTGGTTTCGTGTGTAGCTGCAGTAAAGACTAACCCAGATAAAATCCTATCCGTTTCCATAGCAACATGCAGATCTGAATATTCACAAGGTGGAAGTTAATGTTTTTCGGGCTCGCTTGGACTAAGGGAGAGATTTAGATCTGTTACAAATGGAATATTACAAGTATCCGGAGCATTAAACTAATCCTCCATCAATAGAAGGATGTGCATCATTTTTATTTGCATGACTATTAAGGAGCTGGTTTATATGAACCAGTATGTTTCTATCACTGTGTCCATGCTGTTTTCCAGTTCAGGATCTGGATGGAGCGATTTTTAGCTTTTTTACCTCATCCTGCCGTCCTCCTCTGTTGTTTTAAGGGGAAAAGTTCAGTCACCCCTTGTAGAGAGATTGAATCTACATTAGGCTATAGTCCAAAGGTCGTTTAGCTGTTTTATGCTTTTAAAGTGAGCTCATATAAACGGTGCATTTGCCTCAGATTTGAGCTGAAAGAGGCTGACTGACTCTGGGGTTTTGATCTCAAATCATCAGGAGAACACAGGTGATTTGATCATTCTGGTTTGGCTTTTAGGTGTTTTATTTCCTTAACCAGCCTAGCTTTTTGTGTCAGTGCCATTTAAAATGGCCTCATGTTCAAGTTGAAATGAAGTCTTTCAGCGTCCTTGAAAAATTCAGATTTTTCACCTCTATTTCAGTCATCAGCTGCTGAAATGTGGGAAGCATTTGAAGTATTATTGACACTTCAGTGAATAGTGGAAATGTTTCATGGAGCCTCAGTGGGACAGGGAGGCAGGATATCCCTGCTCTGTACAGCAAAGTTGAGCTGGGCCCCCCCCTGCCACCAGGAGTCTTAACCAAATCTAATTTGTCTCCTCATTCTCCTCCTCCTCCTCCTCCTCTTCCCTGCCTGAACCCATTCATTCTTCCCACTCAATGGTACGCTCACACCCTCTTCCTCACCTTCTTCTTCGACCTCTTCCTCCTCTTCCTCCTCTGGCAGGTGGGATCAGAGATGGCGATATCGGGCAAAGCGGTGAGCCTTTACTTTGAGGAAAAGCTGCTCAACATCTTCCCAGGCCAAAGCTTCCCCGAAACGCCGGAGTGCGAGTCTGTGGAGGAATGGGAAAAGGAAAAGGAGGCGGAGAAGGAGAAGGAGAACGAGACGGACGACTCTGAGGATGACATACAGCCCAGGCGCAAGCGGTTGAAAACGGACGAGAAAATTCTTCACATCAAGTGAAGACCAACCTCAGAAGAACCAGGAGAAGTGAGAAACTGTCTTCCTCTCACCCGACACTTCTCCCTTCTTTCTTTTGGAAGCCACAAAGGAAACGGACAAAGATTTTCTACACAAACTGGCCGAGCGCGTTGTTGCCTTTGGACGAATTGTGGCGAACAAAGCATCTGCTTCTCAGAGAGACTTTTGGACTGAAAGACACAAGAGCTGCATTCCCTCTGTATTTCATGGACATTCAACTCGCTTGTACAGATTTTGAAGTAGGACTTGATTTGCAGTAGTTAGCGACTGGCTCTTCTGTTTTCTATCATCCATTTGCATTTGTAGATTTGTTGTGACGATTGCTTTATAAAACATTTAAATCCTCTGTTCTGTTTGATGTATTATATCAATACTTTGAGCCTACCAAGTATTTGTAAGACTTTGTGGAAATGATATATAAATAAGAGAGTCTAATCCCTCTGAAGGTATTCCTACAGTATAGATGTTCTGGTGAGTCAACAATAAAAACCTGTACTTGAAATCTATCAAAACAAACGTGTATGTGGACTCAGTTTGAGCTCTGAGAACAAAGACAAGTCTCACCGATGACATCCATGAGGATATTTCTGGTTTTGGGTGTGTTTACTGGAAAAAATGCATAGTTTACTTTATTATTATTATAAGCAGAGGTTCTATTCAAGAGTTCAACCGAGATGTGCCAAACTTGTTAAATGGGCCTCTGCTCCTCTGTCGCTGGACGCGGCTGCTGTTTCACGCTTTATTTAAAGAGGCGCTTTAGCTGATGAGGGCGACAGCAAGCGTTGGCAATAAAGATGGACTCAAAATCCCTGGCGGACGTTTGTGTAGCAGTTTCATTTGGTAAAATAAAGCGATGATACGAAACTTGACCTACGTTGAACAGCTTTGTGAAATATACTGAAAACAAGGCTGATGGTGGAATCGAATACAAAAACAAAAGAAGAGTTGTGATGGCTTATTAATAAAGCTCAAACATTTTAGCAACAGATTTCTTTTTATGTCCGGTTGATGTACAGCCAACCTGTCTATGTATCTCTGACTGAAGCATTTGGTTTGTTTGTGTTAATGCAAATAGATTTTTCCTCTTGAAAAATGTCACAATCGCCCAAACTCACAAACTTGCTTCTTTTCTTTAGGCTGTATTTTTATTTTGTTTCACTAGAGCTCAACCAAACTGAAGAGCCAGCATCATCATCTCCTTTATTCACCACTTCTGTCCCCCATCCGCAGCCCACTGTCAACTTTGTTTTCTTCTGTTAAACATCGTGTGTAACTACTTGATGCAAATTGGGGATAACCACCATATTTTCCAACACTGGAGTTTTCCTATGTTTCCCATCCTTCCTCTGGCCCTCTTCTGGGTGCCAGGTGCAACGGTTTTAATAACTGAAAGTCTTCTATCTTAACTTTGGGCTGATTTTCTTATCAACCCTGTGCAAAGGTTCATTTGAAAAATGCAAATAAGGGGAAAAAAATAAGGACATATTTTTCATATTTAAAAGTCAGTAGACTGATCAGAGCATCCCGCCTTTGACCTCCGTGTGTATCTATTCGTGTATCTGAAGAAGTGCCTGGTCAGCCTTTGCTTTCCAGTTTCATATCGCAGCTTCTGTGCAAAAAAAACAAAACCAAACACGTGACGTTTGAGGAAACTTACTGCCGAACATGAAATCACACGAGCTGACATCAGTAAAGTTTGCTGCTGAGTCGTCAGTCTGACGGCGTGTCAGCTGACGCTACTTTTGACATCTCCTCAAATTTAGAAAATATAGCAGCTGACTCCGCGTCTCGCGTTGCATTTAAGCCCCTCTCTCTCTCTCTCTGGTAGGTGAATATTTCCTTTTAGTTTGTATCCACTGACGCTTTATCAGCTTTCTGAGACGTCTCGGTCAGTCTCATCATCTCCATTTATAAGACAAGAAAAGAACAGCCAGTACATGTTTTAAAAAGTTGAGATGAAGGGATTTTTCTTTTCTTAACCCCATAACGTAAGTATAATATTTTTTTCACGGCTACATACTAAAATGCAACGTTTACGGGATGAAAGAGGCCACCGGACTTATGGCGGCTCAGGACTAATTAGTGGATTACCCTGCGGGGAGGAATAATACGGTTTGACAAGGCTTGTTAATATGTGATGAGGGGATGCGAAAATGTGCGTCCCTCTTCCGCGGATAAGTAAACATGAAACATTGCTTTGTTTCTCAGAATGAAATCCATAACCCCGTCAGGCCCGACCAGGAGCAGGTTCACACTGCTATACTATTAATACTTCATTATCAACAGCCATTTTGTGTTGGATGCTGTTTCACTATGGGGATATTAAACTGAAGAGTATTGATGTTCAATTTATTTTTAAAAAGTATCCTTTCGGGTCCAGAGCCGTAAAAGTCTGACTTTAAAGGCTGGATAGGCTCGTTGTTTTGCAGCTCTGGAGCCGAGAGTCACATGACAACGCAGTTGATGACGTTTTAAGCAAGCGACCAATCATCTCTCAGACACTCGTCTCGTTTGTTTATTGTCCGTTTCCTTGTTTTGCACCAGTCTTGAAGAGATTGCTGCTCTGCTCGGGACTCCGTGGGGTTTGTCAGCGGCCACACAGGCAAGATAAATATGACGGCTTATTACTTTTCTTTTTTGGGGTAAATTGGAGGTGTTTTCGCTCCGAGGCTCATAGATGAGGCGCAGTTATCCTCTAGTCAGTAGTTGATGTTGTTGCTATTAGCTGAGAAGCTAACAGGGATTTGGTTTGTGTTTGGTGTATTTTCTTGTTTCTGTTTAGTGTTTTTTTTTTTATCTTTACAGATATTATTTTGCAGGGTTATCTCAAGCTGAGTTCTAACTAACATATTTATTCACCGACCATTGCGTTTATCCATGGAGCTGAGAAATAACAGACTCTGCATCCCAATAGCCAGTTTTTCAGTTTCAGGGTTTCAACAACCTTTGACCTCATTGTGACAACATTATCTGCAAATAAGTTATATTGGTACTCTTTGTGCACATCTTATTTTATTCCTCTCTATTTTAGCCATGTGGTTTGAGTGTACGATGTCACCAAAACTACTTCTCTGTACCATATGGTTGTAGTACTTGGTGTTTAGTTGATTAAAAACAGATGTATCTGTTTCTCTGCTGTTTTTAAAGCAACATATCAATGCTGTTTACATAATCTAGGCACGCCCTCAGAGTGGAAGCTTTTTTTTAACCTTAGCTTTAGTTTATTTTAACCTTAACCCCCTATAGGGTTTAAATTCACTTTTAGGGTTATTCTAATAAACCTTAGGGCTGTTAAACAACACTCTATGATTGGTCTTATTTACAGATTAGCCTGACATGAGATGAGGAAGATGCTTTTTGGAATGCTAAACTGTATATTGATAGAACTCTTTTTTTCCATTAGGAGAATATGCACACAGACGGAGTCCTCACAAGGGGAACCTTTGGAGGGTCCGCTTCAGGAAACTTCACCACTCTGTGTCCTAATGGGTCCAAATGGGTTTGGGAAGGGCTCGGGGAATGCGCCCAGGACGGGAGGGACATGGCCAGCATCTACATCGGCCTCCTGTCCATCCTCTGTTTCATGGTGTCCTCACTTCCGTAAGTCTCTTTCGGTTATTAACTCTTCGTAGACTTCCTGTGTGACTGACGTGTCCTCTACTATCTGTCTGCTGCAGACAGTACTACAGCTCCTGTATAAAGGGGAACATGGACCAGGCTCTCTCGATTTGGTTTCTGCTGCTGTGGTTGGGCGGGGACTCCTGCAATTTGATCGGCTCCTTTTTGGCAGACCAGCTTCCACTCCAGGTGACTTTTAAAGATGGACTGATTGCTTCACTGTTAGCCGGTATCATGTGATAAGATAAGACTGTTATCTGATTTCTTTTGATTGAGCAACACATTGATCAACAAAAATATCGAAAGCTTTTATCAGTGCTCATTAGAGGGTGTAAACACAGAAAATCACTCCTTCAGCTTTAAAATGCTCAATAGTGCCACCTGCTGATAAGGAGAGTTTTTAGATAAAAAATAAAAGATCCATGCAGCTAGTACCAGATGAAATCCACCTAATTCTGTCCCACTGTGTGGTGCACCCTGCAGTTGTGTTTTAAATTGTTAAAACTGAATTTGATATGATACATTTTTTAGTTTTACTAGAGCATTTTTAACCTTAATGTAATATGAGCAGCACAGATCAGTGTGAGGATTTGTAGGTGAATCCAAAGATGCCTGAAATGGTACTGAGGCTCAGTCTTTCACTGATCAACGTTACCGAGAAGTGATAAATGCCCCAAATCTGGGTTGAATTGGAAAATCTCTCATCCTCCTCACACACTTTGGAGCTCTGATTCACATTTAGGAGCTGCACGAGGCTTATTGCTCTTTTTGTCCTGATCAATCTTTCGTTCCAGTCGTCATCAATCCTGCGTACAGCAGCTGTGTATCCGTCGTAGTAATCTCCTACCTCTGCTGTGTGTGTTTCTCTCTCTCCCCCAGACATATACCGCCATTTATTATGTTTTTGCCGACCTGTTGATGCTGGCCATGTACACGTACTACAAGCTCAAGAACAGAATGGCTGAAAGTGAGAATTTGGTTTGCTTTACTTCTCAATTTTCCAAACCTTCACCTTAAAAAAAACAAACAAACAAGCTCTTTCTTTTTTCGTGCTTCATTTGTCTCCTGTCACAGGTGTAAACCGATTTGAACCTTTTGCACTAGATATTTAAATAATAAACTTTAAAGTACTGTAAAGCTTTGCCTGTAGTCTGCAATGCTAAAAGGCTGTGATATTAGTTTGATGATGAGTAAGTTCATCATGTCGGTGGTGATGGACGACATTCTGTGAAGCCGTCATCACATGCCTCTGCCATGCGGTGGCCCTCTCCCCCTCTGATGACCCGTAAGGTGGCAGCTCTTGCCTGAGGGAGCCACGCTGATGCCGGCTGTGCTCTCTCCTGCAGGCAGAAGGGTCCTGCACGTGGTGGGAGTCTCCTGCGTTTTGGGCCTCACCGCCGGCCTGGCCCACCTCCCGGGGCCGGGACCCCAACTCCAAGGGGTCTCCTCGGCCTTCAGAAGTCGTTCCTTGCTCTCGATCGTCGATGCCAGCGCCGTTAAGGCAAGGCCTTTTTGTTTGCTCACTTATCGGGCTTTGAGGTGGTGGATTGGTTAATGCAGAGTTATTTTTCTTGTAGTGATCGTTTTCTCCCTTTGTCCCGGCAGGCTTTTACACCAAAAGAGATCATTGGTTTCTCCATCGGATCGGTGTCCTCGGTCCTCTACCTCTGCTCCAGGCTTCCTCAGATGTACACCAACGTGAGTCTGACACAGTGGTTTCTGCCAAAAACGTATAGATATTTAATTGTATCTGCTTGGAGGACTGAAGGTGTTTGTGAGAGTCCACAATTGTCTCCGTGAATAATCAAATATTTCAGTGAATTCTTAGAAAATCAACATAAATTCAACTTTGTGTGAAGACCCTTATTTACTACCCTGAAACCTTTTCTACAGTTAAATGCATGTTTTCCCAACTCCCAGCAGTACATACTGGTCCCTAAAAATGTTCTACTCCTCTTAATCTGCTTGAATTGTCAGCTTACTCATCATCACAACCAGACTGTTCCACGTTGTTGCCAATAATTCTGTTGATAAGTGCCCATCAACCTCAGGAAAATCAGACTTAATGATGATTTAAATCTGGACTCCAGGATGCATGCACAGTCCACCAAACCTTCTAATGTGCTTAAAATCTACTCATTCTTTGTTTTGCATGATATTTGATTAAGGAGTGACGTATGTCCTCACATAGAAGTCGATCATCAAGTATATGTTCTGTCTAAAAGGCAGAGCTAGCTAATTCTGCCTAAACCTACTGAAGATTGAAAGAAGAAGATGAATCAAAGTGAGGGATTAGAAAAAAAAAATCAGGTCACTGTAATTTGAAGCTGTGTGTATTTTTTTTAATGGCCTTCACTTCCCCTGCTGTTGTCTCATTTCTCCCTGCAGTACAAGAGGAAGTCCACAGAGGGAGTTTCTTACTTCCTATTTGCACTCGTCATCCTGGGAAACACTACATACGGGCTGAGCGTCCTCCTGAAGAACCCTGACCTGGGCCAGGGGGAGAAGAGCTACCTGGTTCATCACCTGCCGTGGCTCATCGGCAGCCTGGGGACCCTCTCCCTGGACCTCATGGTATCCTTTTGAAAGAGAGAAGGGAGAAAAAAAACGTGGCGGCTCCAGCGGGGCATCGGAGTTCTCGGAAATCCCACGTACGTGCAACATTTTAGGCAGCGCAGAGGGGGAAGAGGGGCATGTAGACACAGCAACAGATACCAGCTGAACAAGTGAGATAGTCCTATCATATAGAGTGACCCCCTCAGCCGTTGAACTTCAACTTAAAGTCCGAGACCTCATAATCACAGAACGACCAGTCGATCGTAGTCTATGCAAACCGAGAAAAGGATTTTCAGCAGAAAAAGCCGAAATGTTTTTCTTTTCTTATTTTGTTTGTTCCTTATCGTGCCCTGATAGTGAAACAGAAACACAAAGGACACATCGGTGTGCTCAGCAGAGCCTTGTTGCTCCTCAGGGATGTCAATGGATTTTCCCTAAAATGAGGAGACTTGAGATAAAAAAAAAAAAAAAAAAAAAAAAAAAGTTTGAGTGCATTTTCAACCAGGGCCAGATGTTGCTCTTGCCATCACCATAGCAACTAAGCAGACACACGAGAGCACAGCAGCTGTCAGAACTAGGCGTTCAGAAACACACACACACACACACGTGCAAACACTTCCAAAAAGCCTTTCTGCCCTCAGTATCACATTTTCAAACACTGAGCGAATCCCCTCCTCTATGATGTATTTAGCTAATATACCTACAGCCAGAGGTTATCAACATACATGTACACACATCTCCCTGGAAATATTTTCACCTCCTCATCAGTCCACGTACGACACGCAGTCAACCGGCTGCCCCCATTTAACGCGCACAGAGGTGTATGTCAAACGCCACCACGCGACAGACCACGCAAACGGATCAACAAGCACATGTTGAGTTTCTCTGTTCAGGAACTGGAGCTTTAGATTCTGTGACCACTGCGGTCTCATCGGGTCCAGGTCCTCAAAGTTATCCTTCAGCCAGGCATCCTTCAAGGGGCGCTCAAGGGGTTCATTTTGACTGACTGTTTAAGAGAGTTTCCTTTCTTTCCCTTAACACGAGCTCCAGATCTCAATACAGTTCTTAATTTACCGCAAGGCCATGGTCCAGGGCGCCGGCGGCGGGGGCGAGGAGACGGCGCCTCTGATCGGGAGCTAATAAGGCCGGCGGGACACGAATCTGCTGGTGGGACTCGAGTCCAAAGTCGCCCTCCAGTCCGCACCGCGTTCACCCGGGTGGCAAACCAGAAACCTGTAATCTTTACTGATTTTATAGTTTTATTTATTTATGCCTTCACCTTTTAGAAAAGAAAAAAAACAATGTTTACAGTGGGTTTATTTCTGCAAACTGCGGGCACTGACAAAGTGCTTCCTTTGACCTCAGCAGATTTTCTGGGTTTTAACGGGATGGCTTTAACCGGCCGTAGCCCGATCGGTTTCACAGATGCCGGAAGTGACACCACAGAGAGGCTCCTATAACCTGATAATGGTGCTGCTAAGTGTCCAAACACGCACTGCATCTCATTTAGTGTTTCAGAGCTCCTTCAGTAGCTTGAATATTTCGTTTTCTGGGCTCTTCGCCACATAATGGCTGTGATGTGTTTGTATTCAATCCGTTTTAATTGACGGTTGCACCAAGTGCCAAAATTGAATTAACAGAACAAATGTGTTGAGAAATGACTTTATATGCAAATGGAGTTCACTTTTGATTTAATTATCTGTTTTATATTTCTTTCTTTTTTATTTTATTTTAGAACACAAATGCATGACCAGTTTTGATTGTACTGGTGGTAAATGTTACTTTGATTTATTTTTATTTTTTTCCCTTCTCCGTTTTGGTGACTCGGTTTTGCACATTTTTGAGACAAAAAGTTGGTTTTGTACTCTGAGATATGTAAAATAAATGAATTTGGTCAGTGTACTGTAAAGATTTAACAAATGAAGAATTGTTTTTTTCTGTCCTTTTCACTCTGGGTAAAATCTTCAGTCATTTCTGACCGTCCCACTTCTGTTCAGTGTTTTTTGTCCTTTTGTCCTTATTCTTATTTTTTTGTGCAGCATGTCTTGTTAGGACAGGAAAAACTCTGTGGGAGTGCCTCCCCTCTGACGGGTTCCTCTTTTCCCCTCCCGGTTCTCTCGGCTCAGTGGGGGTCAAGGTCTGCTCTTGGCCTTAATGTTGACCTCTGACCCCTCGCCTTCACTGACATCAACTCCCAGTGTGCTTGACCCGCTCCCGGGAGGCCTCCACAAGCACGCTGTTTTTCTTCATTAACAGAGTCACGCCGGTCTCTCCCCCTCATCCCCTCATTACACACTCGCCACACATTTTTTTTCTCTTCCCCCCCCCTTCACTTTAAACAATAGTGCAATCGCACACTCCGAAAAGCGGCGGCGGCCCACCCAGCGAGGACATAAAGCCAGAACAGAAATATGGAGGGTTCAGCAAGTGTGCGTTTTGGTTGTGAAACAGTGGCAGAAAGATTGTTAAGCGGGTTGAGGAGTCAGCAGGAAGAGCGAGCGATAGGGCGCATCCATCCATCACCAGGGAACAAGAGACTGTTTATAAACACTATATGCTGGGAATTTCTTAATGAGATGGTTCCAATCCCTATGAGTAAGGAAGGGAGGGGTGGGGGTCCTAAGTGGTTCTGGTTGCTAGTTCAAATCTCTGTGTTGAAGTAACCCGATGTGTCAAATATGTGGATATTTAACAAATAAATGAACAAACTAGTTTTGTTTTACTAGATCTGGATTGAAATGTGTTCATTAACCCTTCATCTGTTCTCAATTAGCAGTTTATTTTCTCCGATTTAAAGGGGAAAAAGGAGGTTTTCGGTCGCGATCCCGCCTGTCTATCTCATGTCAAAGGTTTTATTTGCTTTGTTCAGGGGAGGGAGAGAGAAAGGGACCGAGAACAAGGCCACGCTACTGTCGACGTAGAGCAAAAAGAGCGAAAGTTGGACCACGAGAGGGGACGTTAGAGCCCTGACCATCACCTTTGAGACCACAGCCTCTGACCAAGTGAAACCAAACTCTTGGAAGAAGCCTGTGCTACTTTTTACTCGCAGAGGTTACAGTTTGATCCTGTTTTTATAGGCACTCGAGCGCATTCAGTGACATAAAACCGGGCTTGTAGAAGAAAGCCCAACAAAGCACGATGTTCTTTTTAAAAAAAAAAAGGAGGAAATGGTCTCAGACAAATGAATTTGGCGGTTTACATTCCTCCTAATAATAGCAAATCCCGCTCATTCAGGCAAAAGCTATGGACTTTGCTCAATAAATCCAGAGCGTTGGTTTCCTGCGCTGCTCCGTAAACAGAGGAGGCCATTATCGAGCTGCAGCTACCAGCCAGCAGCTGCCTGATAAGGCATCCCACTCGGGATTTATGAACTGACGCATTTATCTGCGAGCCTGTGTTGTGAGTGATCGGAGACTAATGAGTTTGAACGTGTCACATGTTGTTAGTGTCTGGATCTACCAGATCCTGCCCTCTAAATCCACTTCTCATGCTGTTCACCTCGATTGGAGGGGGCGCAATGAGGCCTTTACGAATGAATCCTGGCTGCTCTCGAAGTCTCAAAGTCCCCCCTTCCTCTCCTGTTTTTTGACACTCGTCTCCCACAGGACGAACCCTCGTGGCTGGGCCTTAGTTCGAAAATGTGTCCGACAGGGTGACACCTCCAGAAGATCCATGGCGACATTTGTACCGACCCAGATACGGTCCCCATCATTTAGAGTCACCCTCAGAACTGCTGCCTCCTCCCTGTTCTCCTCCTCAGAGGTCGGGGACAGTCAGATGGTTCATCACTATTTCGACTTGTTTTGCCACGTGTGTTTTTTTAAACTTAGAAATAACAATATTCCACAAGGACCGTCAATAATCTCTCTTCCGGCCATTTTTCATGTGTCACCGTCAAAACACAGTCAATAGAAATCTTAATTATTCAAATAAGATGTCAACTATTTCCCAAACTTGACTGATAGCCAAGATGCACAAATGTACATGGATGAGGAACTCAAAGAGAGTTAGTTTAAAGAATGGCTCTGCTGATCTTCTTTAAGGGAGACATGAAGATGCTTCCCAGTGACTCTTGTCATCGATAATTTTGAGCATCCTGCAAGTTAAAGTTACTAAAGGAAAATTGTAAGGCCGAAATAAACCGTTGAAACATTTTTGTCACCAAGGGCATGTGTCTAAACTCTTCCTCTGTCTGCTTTAAATCAGCAGGAAACAAATATAATGAAGTAGCAAATCATCACACAGACGGTTTTACCTGTTAAATCCCGTTATTAGCTTCAGTTTGTGTTCGTCGACAGCAATTTGTTGCAGACTCACATGGTAAAACCTGTGATATGGCGTATTCCCTGCTAATCAGACGCGTGCACATGCCGTGATTGTGATTTTTGCATTCAGTTCAAACACAGCTATGTGTGAGTGCAGCTTCTCAGAGGCAGCTACAGTTTTAGTCCTGCGCTTTAATTAGGAGTCACTCAGCTGAAAAGCAACTCCGATAAATTTGGGGGCTGCAGCTCTCCGACAGGAATGGATTCTTCTGACTGGAGAGGAGTCGTGCAACTTGTAACGGGCGCACTTAGCACGCAGCCGTGTGCTGTATCAGGTGCATTTCCTAGCTGTGAGGAACGATTTTCTGCATTGTGTTCACCGAACTGAAACAGCACCCACGGATCAAATCCAATCATTTGCTCCAACAACAGCATTTAGCAAACAGGCTGTTGCATGGAAAGCAACACGTTTTACGGCAGCCAAACCTTAACTCAGACTGCATTTGTTGGACTGGAAGTGGGGTCTTTTTTATTGGAACGATTGAGTCTCTGCTGTTTTGAGGACTGTAAACTTGTACACATCTTTACATCCTTTGCAGAAATCTGCTGACATTTGAATTAATTCTAAAACCTTACAAAGACACAGACCCAAGCTTAGTTATCATATTAATTCCAGCTCTCAGGCTTGACTGTTCTTCCAGCTATAGATGGATAGAATAAAGACATGAAGATGAAATGTGTGATGCAGTTTCTTTTATTATGTTCGGTTAACGTTTTTTTCCCCCCCATTTACTCTATTTTTGTTTGTCGTTTTTCATATGATCAGCTTATCCCCAAGTTGTGTTATCACTGCACTGTGACCGCAGTGTGTATGTCCCACTTTCGACCTTTGGACACACGCTTGAAAGGAAAGACGCCGCGCAGCTTAACACTACATTCCTGCCGAATTTCTCACTGAGATTGATCGTGATCGTACCAGCGAAAGCTCCAGTTTCTGTGAGCACCACTGACTCTCCCCCCTACCCCTCCACCATCCACCGGTCAGTCCCGGTTCCCAGAGAGAGCCAGTGAAAAGGATGATAGGAGGGTGGGAGGACACTATTTATCCTCAGTAAGCATGCTGCATGTCAGATGGTCCCAAGCGGAGATTTACAGGCCCACGCTGGGGTCAGGCCGCTGTCTTCTTCCTGCTGTTCGGGCCTCGACTCCTTTTGCTCTCTTTAGCTGTCTGCGGGGGAGGCAGAGGTCCCCGAGATCCCCTTTAAATCTAACTACTGTCCAATATTAACTGCAGTGCAAACAGAGCAGTGGTAAACAAAAGGCAGAGTAAATACACTCCCAAGGCCTGGAGGACAAACACAGGTAAATCTGTTCACAGCCCACGTTTAAAGCACAAATTACGGCCACCTATGAGGAGGGAGATTCGGTTCACAAGTCGAAACTGTCGCCTGCTTCATGAACAGTATCTAATCCCGGAAATGATCATAAAAACACGTTCATGGTTTATTTAGTTTCCCAATCAAAGGTCCGCCTGCAGGCAGAGACAAAAAAACGAGGGTTGTATCGCTCTGACTCTGCCCACGAGGGTTAAGGTCACCATCTTTCCCCTTCATCCCCGCTGTCTTCTGATCTATGAAGTCACAGCCAGGTCCAGCTGTTTGGATCACAGTCCCGGCCCCGGCCTTCCTGGGTGTCCCTACTTTCTCTTTTGTCTGCCCCCCCTGGGACACGTAAACCCTCCTCCAGCACTTGGTCCACCACTGACAGAGAGCCTCAGCTGCACTCGTCCTCTCTTCTTTTTTTGAAAATATCAGACTGGACAGCCGAGAGACCTGAACGCATCGGGGGGATTGAGGAATGCCTCTCCACTGCCCAGAACCTTCATATCTGCGCGAATCCTCCAAGTTATCGAGTGTGTTTAGATCTGCGCCCCGTGTGAAGACGGACCCCGGGTTGCTTGCCGGAGAGAGGATTTTCTGTCCAAATGAGAGAGTGGACGGAGTCTGAGATGAGCTTTTCAGCGGGGGGTTTTCTCTCCACCTCGGATGGGTTCTGCTCCACAGAGCAGCTCCAGTACTACGGTCAGTCCACAATCCTCTCCTTTTTGTCCTTTTCTCCTCATTTTGATTCCCCCTTCACTTTTGAGTTTGTTGTGATCATTTCTTCTCCACCATCATGTACAGGTTCATATTTCTCATGACTGAGCCCTGACTGTGTACTTAGTAAACTGTTTGCATGTGGACA
This sequence comes from Menidia beryllina, assembly GCA_013363375.1. Taxonomy (NCBI): domain Eukaryota; kingdom Metazoa; phylum Chordata; class Actinopteri; order Atheriniformes; family Atherinopsidae; genus Menidia; species Menidia beryllina. The sequence continues at coordinate 15,563,425 of JABUIW010000028.1, forward strand.
CATACTAAACGCATGCACGTGACATTAGGAAATTGGTCACATCTAAAATGTTTTACACACAAATATCTATTGTGCTGTTGAATTGATGTTCTCTTAGAGAAAAAGCTTTTTTTCTCTCATTTGTCTCTCCTGAAATCCACACATAGATAGACTCAGATTTAAACTGTTGAGCCTTTTTGTGTTCATTTGAACATAACAAATAATAATACAATTTTTGGTACTCGATGAGCTGTAAATATATATATATACATTTCAGAAGCTCAAGAGGACCATAATTCCCCACAGTGGGAGTCTATGACAATTGTTCATTTACCTGAAATGGCCATATGAATCATAATCTAAAAAAAAAAAGAACTTATTCCACAAAACGTTGAACTCTTATCTCAGTGCTAAACCAATTCTCCCTGATCAATGTGTTTGTGTGGATTTACAGCCCTTCCCACTGTGAATTTCTCATCGTCTTTTCCAGACTTCCCTTTTGTATCAGCTGATTTGTCACTTCTTTCCAGAATTGACAGCAACATTTGAATTTGTTGCTATCAAATGAAGTAACGACAACTTTCCTGTTGGAGCTCATAGCGTGTACTTAGTTAAAGGCGACCTGCCTTGACCCAGAGTGGAGGAAAAGTGGGTCACTTTCATTCTCCCCGTCACTTTGTCGTCTCACAGTGAGACACGAGGGGTCTCTGACTGCCCTCTGAACGCAGTCCTCCCTCATCTCATTCCCTCTGACGGATGACGGATGTCTGCTCAGCCTGTATTCATGGCCTATGAGAACTCAGTGACATGGAAAAGATGGTTCTTGAGGAGGTTCAGCCGGCTCGCAGTAATCGCTGCATGATTGGGGGGGGGGGGGGGGGGGG
>JABUIW010000028.1:15564387-15627676 GCA_013363375.1 Menidia beryllina
GGGGGCCCTGAGCGTGCATCAGAGGATCTATTTATATTGACTTGTATCATCAACAAATTCTCCCTGTTGTTGGAGGGGGAGCCATGGGGGGTGGCTCGCTGGTGTCGTTTGGCTCCCTAGCGTGCGTGGGATGGAAGGGAGGCTGAAGAGTGTTTAGACAGCGTTCAAATGGTTTACAAACAGTGCGAACCACGACTCTGTCACACGCCGAGAAAGCAAGGACCCCCCCCCACCACCACCACCCTCCCTCCCCTCTAACCCATCGCCAGCACAGTCTGGTAAAGACAGGAAACATCTGGCCACAAATAGAAAGACAGAGGAAGACTAATCAGAGCAGAGAGCAGTCCACTTAAAGCTAAGAAGCATCTACATTTCAGTTCCTGAGACAACCAGAAGATGAACATTTATGTGCCAGGAAAAAAAACAAAGTGGATTCTCAGAAACCTGCCGGATGACTGAAGTCTCCTGATTAGTTAATGGTAACTTTATATCAAGTTGTGGATGTCAAAAAGGAGATTTTGTGTACGATAAAGATTAAATGTCATTTGGTTAAAAACAATTAGGACATGGGGAAACCTGAATTTTACCTCTTAATTTCATCCTCAGTTTTTTTAATTAGAAAGGACCTAACTTAACCATATGAATAAATGTCTTATTAAAGATAAAATTATACATTTTGTACATATTACATTTTAAAGTGAAATTATTTGTAATGTATAATTGTTCTTACGATGTTATCATTTAATATGTTTTGTGTATCTATATCATTTTAAAAGGACCCCAGGAAGAGTAGCTGTCAAATTACTCACAGCTAATGGGGATCCAAATAAATAAACAATAAACAATAAACATATAACTGAATTTACTATAAAAAAGGAGCTTCTGTACAGATTTGAGTTTTTAAGATATTGAGGTCACAACAGAAAAACACTGTAGAGGGACCGGCCTGGGGACTGACTCACCGTTTCCCTCGCTGTGTTCGAGCTAAGCTGACCCAACATATTGATTACCGTTTGCAAACCTGTTTCGCGAAGCACTCGTGTCGAGTAATGAATATCTCAAAGGAGACATCCCTCGCAGAGATTCCACTCTGGCCTTCTGGGAAGTGCACGCATCGGTTATGCTCAGGTGGACCGATAACGAAATAGGAGCCTAAGCCGTATGCGTTATCTGAAGCCTTACGGGTTCAACCACGCGGGTGAATCCGGGGGAGCTCCATGTCTCCAGGGCCGGACTGCTGATGGCACACAGACAGAGGGAATGATCCAGGCAAACAAATGGAGCTTGTTTGTGCTTGTTTGTGCTGTGGAAATGCATTTATTCTCTCATGAGGGCTTGTGCTGGTTAAAGTAAGGCTAGTGAGGAACCTGTTCAGTTCCATTTGGTAATTGTTTTCCAGGTATGAGGCTGTATTGGATTTTGGAAGACTTTGCCCTTGCTTTAAGATTTTTGCTACAGTACAAAAATCCCTATATTTGTAGCCTTTCTTCCACCAAACTCTTGTGGGCTCACTTTTGTATTGACCTGTTTGGATGTGTCCGTGTCAGAAACAGGCCGGCCAAAAGAGGCGGCGACATCAGTGTCATCTCTGGTAAAGCCTGAGAGCGTGTCAAAGGTGGTCTCACCTCAGGAAGAGAGTGTAAGAAACACTCCAATTAAAGTCTTCCCAGCTCACAGAAGAAGCCTGAGCTCCGAGCAGAGGGGCTCAAACCCAAAAATGGACTCTTGGCAGGTGAGAGCAGAGATCTGAGGACGAGCTGTCCAGTGTCTTTGAATGAAAGCAAGATTTGTGCCATAAAATACGCTGTTGATCAAAGATACACCCCATTAGATAAGACACAGCGGGCACCCAAAGGTTGGTTGTTGTGACCTTTCCTCTTTGATTTCATTTGTTGATCTGTGATTGTTTCCAGTTCGAAGCCTTTTCTGTTCTGTAACACCGTCAGGATAAAACTTAATTGTGCTATCTCAGGGCAGTGAAGCTCATTTTCCTGTGAAAACGGGTTAATTTACGCTGCTGTCCAAGGATTTTCACCCTTGTGTTTACACGCGGGTAAAAAGTAAAAAGAATTATTTCCAACGTCGGTGAAATAAGACGACACTTTTCAAAAAAGACATGCTATAAGGTTGACCAGATCCCATTTTCCTGCTTCAGTCAATGATTTTACGTCAGACCTTTTCTTTTTATCTTAAACCAGCTGCTTTAATTGCTTCATATTATAAAAAAAATCAAGATGTGAAAGCAAGACTGACGGCCTCTTTATCACATCGTCTGCTCCTCCATGTAACGCACAATCCACAAAGATGGTGTCTTTCCCTGGAAAAGGTTCAGGTCACAATTTTTCAATGACTTCAACACAATTCTCTCCCCCCCCCCGCCTATTTTCCATTTGATATTTCCAGCCTTCGGTTTCACGCAGCACAATTCCCTCTTTACATTCCCATCCTCATCTGAGACTCGGGCCTGTTGGGCTGGTTGTGTGTAATCAGTGCGTGACAGGTCCCACGGCGGCCTCCAGCTGCACTTTCATAGGCTGCCAGTGGCCACACATGTTTTCTCAGCGGAGAACGGGACCTAACAGAACACACAGGCCCCGCGTCTGACCCGCACGCCCAGTTGATGGACGGCGGTCAGAGACCCAACGGAGAATCCAGGATAACAAAAAAAAAAAAAAAAAAAAAAAAAAAAAAAAAAAAAAGGGGAGGGAAATGAAAAAATTCATAAAGGGCACCGGGAGTTCTCAGCTGCATCCTGTTGCGGCAGGCTGAGCAAGTTCACAAGTTCTCACCCTGGTCTTTTTTATTTCATCCCTCAAGAGCCGTTAAGAGAGCGAAGTCGAGCGAGTCACGTAAAACGCGCGGCCCGGTGATGACCTTTGACCCCGGCCAGCGTCATCCCTGCGTCTTCCAGCGCTCGGCGAGGCTTCGGCCGGGCCAACTGCCATCAGTCAAGCTCTTCTGTTGCATTTGGAGCTTTGATACGTGTGTGTGTGTGAGAGACGTTTTGGACACAGATCCAAAAGAGAGAGCAGAACGGCCCGTTTGGCGTTTAAAAAAGCACAACAGCTCCTTTGTGTGTGGACGCATTGATGATGTGTTTGTCGATTTGAATAAGTTTGACTCTAATTCTGTGTTGACTTGTCAAATTAAAGGTGTTTCATGTTTCATTTGAACATTTAATGGCATTTCTCCTTTGCTTTCTGTGATGTTTTCTGGAACAATTCCAAACTTTTAGAGACATTGCGTTCTCGAGTTGTTTGTTTTGTTTTTTTTAACCTGAGGTCCACTTTGGATGGACGCCTGCAGCTCAGGTATCTGACATGGAAAAGAGACATTTTTATTATTAGTTCAGGTTTCGATCTCCTGGTCTTTTTGACACCTTAAGTAATGATCTAATGATTTCATCAGTTTAATTAAAGCACGCACTGTGGTGTAATCCTGGTTTCACTATTAGTTTTTCACGAAAAATGGTACGTATTCTTTCTTAATGTCCGACTTGCGGCTCTACAGTTTAGATTTAGCATTCAGCTGTTTAGTTTCAACACAAATGCAATTTTTAGGCTGACAGAAGTCGAGCTTTTCTGTTCCCTCATCAGCTTTTAACCTCCGGCACTACAGTTCTCAGGACTTTTATCACTCTCTTCCAGACATGGTGGCCGACCCTCTGGGATATCCCCTGCAGGACCCTGACCTCCAGCTGCTCCCTTACAGCCAACAGCAGTACCTCCCCGCCAACCTGCCCTTCTCCCTTTACGGCTCCCCCCCTTCCTCCACCCCCTCTCCTTCCTCCTCTTCTTCATCCTCTCAGTTCTGCCACCCTCCCTATCAGTACAGCCCTCAGTTGCTGGAAGCCCCCTGCACCGCCAGCCCGGAGCCCTTCTGCGGGGGCTATCCGCAGGGGCCCGGCGCGGGGGGGCTGCTGCCCCTTGGACGGAGGTCCCGGGTGGGGGCCGGAGGGAAGGTCAGAGGTCAGGACGAGCTGTGCGTGGTGTGTGGCGACAAGGCGTCGGGGTATCACTACAACGCTCTCACCTGTGAGGGATGTAAAGGTACCACCTCCCCAACTTGGGTCTTTTCTCACGTCCCCGTGAGGAGTTTATGATTTAAACCAGGTCCTTTTTTCTTTTTTTTTTATTGTACTGCAGGTTTCTTCGGGCGCGGTGTGCCCAAAAAAGCCGTGTATCACTGTAAGAGCGGCGGCGGCTGCGAGATGGACATGTACATGAGGAGGAAGTGCCAGGACTGCCGGCTGAGAAAGTGTCGCGCTGTGGGAATGCTGGCCGAGTGTAAGCCACATCTGGTTGGGCTCGCAAAACATCTGAGATGCAGCATCTGCTTAAAAGAGTGGCCCTCTTGTCCCCATCCCAGGCCTTCTGACAGAGGTGCAGTGCCAGTCCAAACGGCTGAGGAAAGGAGGCAAAGGGAGGGGGGCGGAGGAGGAGGAGAGCACGGACAGCCGGAGGGTCAGCTCCACCAGCAGGCTGCCCGGGCAGGTGCGACACATCTGGATGGCTCGGCCGTCCCAGAAAAGCGTCCCGTTGCGTCACGTAGAAATGTAAACATTTATATTTAGACGTAGCGCAGAGCTCCTCGCAACGGGCTTCCGGAGCCAACAGACAGGCAAAAATGTATATTTGAGTCTAATCCTGACAAATGAAGCCCGGGTGCAAGCCCCAAGAGCAGTGGGGTTTAAAAATGTCCTCATTCTGATGTGTTTGGAGAATCTCGTGATGTGGTTTGATGAATGTTACTTTATCGGATGGAAAAGCTCATTTTTTTTGTGATCAACTGGTTAATTCCGCAGGTTTTGACAGAAAACTGGTTGAAAGAAAGGGTGATTTTTAATTTGCTTTATTGGATGTTTTGTTGATCCGGTGCTCTGATGGTTACCTGTTGGACATTTGATGGCTGAAAGCTGGTTCATTGGAAAGGCTGTGTGACTGAATGGTGGGGAGATGAACCATAATTACTGCATGAAAAAGACTGAAGAGTAATTCACACATAAAATCTGTCTGGGAGGGTCGGGGGGTGAAGTAACAGTACTGATCTGATCTGAGACTAGTTTAAGCCTGTGCTAACTTCCGTCTCCTCCAGGCTCCGTCTGCCAGTCTGACTCGAGAGCAGAAGTTCGTGGTGGACAGGATGGTGGACGCTCATCGTCTCTACAGAGGGCCGGACGGCGGCAGTCAGACGGCGAGTCACGGTTCCGGGATCCCGTGCACGTACGTGCGCCTCCCTCCGTGCCGTCCTGACGTTGTCTCTCCTGTGCGTGTGGGCAGATGTTTGAGTGGCCGTGCGCAGCAGAGGGGGAGGCCCCGCCAGATGTTCTGTCGCCGCACCTCCAGAGACTGCTGCAGTTTGCCCGGACAGTGCCAGGTAAACTGGAGTCGAAAGGAAGGAGAATAAAACAGAGAATAAAACTTAAAGAGATTAGAGGCGTTGTCTGATATCCAATACGGAATAAGAGAGCCATTTATAAGTGTTTTTTATTTTATTTTAAAGCTCTGATCAGTTAGAATAATAAAGGCAAAACTAAACTATCTTCTAAGGCAACTGTTCTGATTATCTCAATAGTTTCTTAAACCTTTAAGGGTTTCGTTTCAATGTGATCTGTAATATTTTAAATCCAATGACTAAGCCACCTTCAGCTCATAGTCTTAATCTTCAGAATAGTTGCTCTGAATTAGCTTCCCTTTGTTTTAGTAAACAGAATCTGCATGATGAAAATCTCTGATTTGATTTTGGTCTTATTTTCTACAAAAGATACAAAAATCTAGAGCTCTCGGTGTCGTTTAAAAGCTAGAATGTAGCCAACTTATTACAGAAGAAGCTTTATAAAATCAAATATCCCCCACTCAGGGTTCGACCTGCTGGACTTCTGTGACCAGAGCGCCCTCCTGTCTGCCTCCTCACTGGAGGTCATGTTCTTGCTCTCAGCGCAGCAGTTCTCCAACAACCCGGCAAGCCCCAGTCCAGGTCAAAAACCCGCACTGACCGGAGAGCAAACGCCTCCACTCCTCACAGTCTTTCAGGCTATCTATCCTAACTCTCCTTACTCTTGCTTTGCCATCAGTCCTGCAGCTTTTCAGCACGTCAACACACAACTGGATCAGAAATGGAGAATCCAAAGAATTCCTCCAGAGCAGGACTCTGATGGCAGCAGGTGAGCTCCGGCCGGCTCACGGCTCTGCCGGCCGGGCCCAAGCGGCTCGAGGGGGTTTGTGAATGAAGCGTTTTTGCCGTGTGCTCACAGGCACCGGCGAGGATCTCCTGGGGCCCGTGCTCAGCTTCCTGCACAGCATGGTGACGCTGCAGGTGACGGAGGCCGAGTACGCCCTGCTCACTGCCACCGCTCTGCTCTGCTCAGGTCAGGCCAGCAGCCTCCGGATCAAAGTACAGCAGAACCTCTACTTACGAAGGCCTAAACATACGAATTTTCCAACATATGAAGTGAAATTTGACAAAATATTCGACTCGAAACCCGAAGTAAATTTCCAACATTCGACATCCATATGACGTCGAAATCGTAGAAAAATATGTATAAAATATCAAAATAAATCCCTTTTTATTGATTATTTCTTTATAATTTATTTCTTTTATTTCTCTTAAATAATACATTTGTTTTACCCCTATGTGTAATTATCTGAAGTATTATTCAAGGAGCTATGAACGAGTTATTGGACAAATTATACGAATTACAGTGTATTCTGATGGGGATATTTGAACCAACATACGAATATTTAAACATATGAAGAAAGTCCTGGAATTAATTAAATTCGTAAGTAGAGGTTCTACTGTACTCAAATACATATAAATCAATAAGTTGAGATGATTCACTCGCGTCTTTGTGACCTAAGGAGGTGAACTTACCTGTTGGGAGGTAAATAAAAAGGAGCAGACATCAGTCGGCAGTGTTGTGAACCTGTGTGTGTGTGTGTATGTGTGTGTGTCTGTGTGTGTCCCTGACCTGCAGACCGGGCGTCCCCGCAGGCTGCCGGCCGCGTGGAGAAAATGCAGGAACTGATCCTGGACCTAATGTCCAAAGTGTGTGGGGCCCAGGCGGGAGCAGCGCGCGGGGCCCCGCAACGGTTGGGCCGGCTGCTGGGCCGGCTGACCGAGCTCCGGACCGTCCACCACAACTACCTCCTCCTGGAAAGGCAGCAGCGGGGCCTCTGACCCCGGGCACAGGCGGCAGATGTTTGTCTCCTTTGTGGAGCTCCCCTGACCCACGCTGCTTTCCGTGGGACTATGTTGGACGGACAGGTTTGACTGTGGAGAAAAACTGACAGCGACTTCAGCTTTGCATTTATTATAGACCTTCAGCTTCTGAATCCTTGTAATTTGGTTTTGCAAAATCCTTTTTACTGGTCTTTTTATACTTTGTATGCAGTTAAAGTACAGGAATTCAGTACGTTTTTACTTTGTTGAATACTGCTAAAGCTTCTTTGTGAACGTTTTCCTATGAAACAGATCACTGAGCTCCTGTGTGGATTCAGGGAAAAACACAAAACTCCATCGTGTAAGAACCCAAAGACGTTCTCTTTATTTCCCAATGTGAGGAAATAATTGGTTAGACAAAATTTGTTGAGCAGGTAAAATAAAAAAAAAAGTACAAGCTGACAAATATGTACTTTTTCCATATGATGAAATGGGGCTCTGAATAATAAATAAAAATCAACTTTCGGGGTGAGGTTAACCAGCAAAGGCTGGCGGTTGTGAGTAAAATCGACATAAAGCAAACAGGCAAAGTTATCTGTTAAAATATTGGCTGCATGTTTTTAAAACCTCACTTCATTTGTTTTAAATAAGATTTTATTCACCATTTAACCAATATAGCTTTATTTCTATAGTTCTGTCTTCCATAAATAAATTATTTCTCTCTGTATCAAAAAGAGAATTCAAATATAAAGAACAACGGCTTATTGTGTCGCATGATGAAAACACAATTAACACACGCAGCACAATGAAATTACATTATAGACAAGCTAAAGTACACGGCAGCGAGTCAGGAATTATTTCATCTGCAAGAGTGCCCGTAGCCTCGCTTCGTCACCTGTGGCTTGATTGAAATACGCATTTTAAAACGGCGGCATTCAATTAAAATGCCTTTGATAATACACATACATATGTACACCACGTGTGTCATTAAAATATACAGGAGTCCTTTTCAAAAGATTAACAGTAAAAAAACAAGACAAAATGACTTTATAAAACATGGCAGTGATCCATTCATCAGTCATCTGCAGTTCATAGAAAAGTCAGATCTCTACTCTGATAGTTTGATCCCTTGGCAGTAGCATGATACAAAATAGTGGGAATTCTTCAACATTTGATCCATCCACACACACACACACACACACACACACACACACTCACACACACAGATTTATGACATCCAGAAGAAGTAAGCGAACACCTTGAAACGTCCCTGAAATGGGAATTCACGCTTACTGGCTGCAGCAACACGGGGCTTAAGGTTACTTCATTTCCACATCTTAACGGTGGCGGGGCGGCAGACAGCGGCGCTCTGTGCGCCACACACTAGTGGTTTGTTCATCAACTTCTGTCCGGGGTGGCCCGCACACGCCGCGCTGTGAATCCAAATCCGCTTGGCAGCGGGGCTCGGCCCACCTGCCGCCTGACGGGGGGGGGGGGGGGGGGGGAACGGCACAGAGGCTGACTGTGGGCGGCCGGCGGGCTCACAGTCGCCCTCTACAGGTAGTTGGAGGCTCTGGTGGATCATGGCCCGGTCGTAGGCCACCTGCACAGACTTGCGGATGCTGGACTTGCGGCCCTCCATGATGCGCAGCTTGTCGGCTGTGTCGTCCACGCCCAGGGGGGTGAGTTTGTCCCGGGGGAGCCACTGCCTGCAACAGCCAGGAGAGAGGTTAAGATCCGTTTAAAACGTGGACGCCGATCACTGCAGGACCTTATGTGGGACTCATGTCTCTTGTGTTTTTGCTGTGAACATGAAAACCTCTTTGATCCTGCTGTGTCTGCAGCAGCAGCCTAATCCAATCAACGCATCGGACCAATAAAGAAGAAAAAAAGGGGTTTAAAATACATGAAAAAAACATTTAAAAAAACCTAAATCCATCTCACACATCCTTATAATGTGGCTGCATTTCCCCTGCATTCATACATTCAGCAGGACTACAAATGACCCGGGAGCTGTGGGCATGCCCCCCCAACTCTCAATGCGGTCATTCATCACGAGAAGCCTGAAGAAAAGCAGCTGCAGCTGGAAACAACCAGACAGGACCGAGAGCATCACATTCCAGGAGCTCACGTCTAACCTGACCACTTCCTATGTGATCATTTCGCACTATTTTTTCTCTGTATTGTAACAGATCAAGCAGGAAAACAATGCCCAGTGCTAACACTGAACCACCACGGTGGGACATGGGAAACCCACCATGTCCGCTTGTTGTCAAAGAAAAGCACCAGGTAGAGTCTATCGTTGGCCTCCTCCTGCCTCTGCTCTCCCAGATGGAGCACATCCTTGGGTGGGACTGGGATGGGAACTCCGTTGTGCAGCAAGCCCTCCTCGGGCATCTCTGGATCAATGATCTGAAAAAAAAGGGGGGGGTTTAGAGCCACAGAAATGTTGACAGCTCATATAACACACCAATGTGGTGTAGAAGAAGTGATTACCAGAGCAGGGTAGGAGGGATAGCCCCTGCATTTGGCCCAGACCAGGTCAAGAGGCTCCAGCTCGGCCTCATCCTCTGACATTTGGCCTCCGTTGCCTTCAAGACAGCAGAGGACACCCATATTTAAGAAAACGACAAACAAAAGAAACTAGGTTTTGGATGAAATTCAGGAGTGAAAAAAGGGGGAAATACCAGTGTAATCTGAATCTCCGTTGACGATCTCCAGGAGAGGAACTTTGGAAAGAGATGGTTTGCCGAGGCTCCGTTTGGGGGGCGAGCTGCTGGGAAACGGCACCAGGCATTAACCAACGACGGCTATCTAAACAGCAAAGGAGAACGCTACAGCAGCGGGCGGCTCTTACATCTCTTTGTGGAGGACGGGGCATGAGCTGGACTCCGAATCCGAACCGCTGTCTTTGTGCCTGTCGAAGCCGTTAGTTAGCCCTGAAACAAAAGGCAGAAATAACAGATCAGCTTCGGCGCAAAAAGCAGGAACGCAGCTTAGCCTGGCTGTGTCTGGCCGCATGTTCGTCCCAATGAAAGAACATTTTCAGCTCCCTTTGTGCAGTTGTGTCTTAACTGTGTCTTAACATTGTGTGATTAAAGACAGGAACTACGTCTAGCTTCTTACCACTCTCCAGTGTACGACTGAGTCTCTTGTCCAGCTCGGCGTCTTTACTCGGGGTCCATAGCTCATTAAGCGTTGGGGGTCCTGGGCTTTTCTGGGGGGTCTTGGAAGGGGTGGACATGGCTGTGGAGGACGGCGTGCTCCCTGTGGAGTTGGACGCCGGGGGGTTGTTGCTTGTGTTCTCGTCCTGTAGCCCCTTCCCATTTACCAAAGTGTTGTCTCGCTCCCTGAAAAGCTTCGCCCCGTTTTTTGCCTTCTTGAACAACACCGAGGTTCGTCGTCCCACTCCTCCGGTGGCGGGCCGCAGGGGGACGCTGAGGCCTGGCAGGCCGTTGGCCATCGGCTGGCCTTCACTGTGCAAAGTGGGTGGCGGCGTTGCTGACCGCCCTTGTGCTTTAGTGCAATTCCTGCTGTCCGTGGCGCCGTTTGAAGAGTCGCTGTCCATCTTAAGGCGCTTGCAGGGCCAGCTGGGGGACGCGGGCTCCCTGGTGATTGGCCGCAGCGTGGGAGGCTCCAGGGGGGCATCTCCCTGTCGTGGCGGAGGAGCTGGTCCTGTGGGTTCCAGTGTCGGGGGAGAGGTGGATTTGAGGTCTTCTGAAAGATGAGCACAGAAGGAAAGTTTGAGCTCACTCATCACGCATCCAAACCGAAGGTCTGCTTTATAGGAAGTGTGATGCGGTGGTGTAGTAGTCACGCTGGAGTATGGTGTCACTTCGTGATGATTTACATTTCATTCTTACACCCTAGCCACAGCCCAAAAGGAGTTGAGGAATTCAGTTAAAAATAGAGCACCCGTTCAAGACAAGTGAACAAAGATGTTGCTCTCACAACTGTACACCAGCAGCATGGTAGCATGGCAGCCTTTCTGACCGAAGTCACAACTGTTCTGCTGTCGTCCTCTATGGAGACTGTTTGACTGGACTAGTCTGAGGTCAGACGTGGAATGGTATGGCATGACTGGACATGGCCAATGGAGAGTGGTGAGTCCATGAGAGTGATGTACAGAGGAGGTGCAGACACAGAGTGCACTGGGAGAGAAGAGTTGTGAGGCAGCCATGGCTAACGAGACTCTGTGGGCCCCTACTTACTAGACTGGAGACAGTGGGGTGGTTGGGGTTGGTGCGTGGGGGGGACCCTGGCTCAATTACCTGAGGACAATGTGCCGTTAGCTCATGTTCACAACTGGTCTCATAGAAGAAAAAAAAAAAAACGTGGCTTTCAAGGTTCATGCATTGGCAATTGCGTACTACGGTCAGGCCAGCGGCTCCCGTCACCCACCTTTGTCTGAGGACGAAAGGCCGTTATCGGCCTTGGCATCTTTGTCGTCATCTTCCTCCTCATCCTCTTCATCTTCCTTGAGGTGTCCGTTGTGGAGGCTGTGGCGGGCGTTCTGACCCTGCTTGTAGCGGACGTGGTTGATCTCGCGCCGCAGCAGGCGGATGCGTCGGGTCCGAGCTCCACTGCCCCGCATGGATGTGACGAAGTCCAGCTTTTCCAGCAGCTCCTTCAGCTGTTCTTCCACCGACATGTGGAGTCGGTTATCGGGATCCAGCACGCTGTCAACTGAACATAGCGAGGATTTAATGCAACTGTAAAGCAGGCATGGAGGGTTAATAAATGACCACTGCCCTGCCTCCCATCATCAGATTTAACCTCGGTTTGTGTATATAATATGTAAAAGTCATCCGTTCACCACAGAAATACACATTCACTGAGGCACCAAGCAGGTATTCCCTCCAGTGTAAAGTGATACTGGAGTCAGAAACACAAGGACATGAAGACAGCGCGTGCTGTCAGTGCTTTGCTAATGAACTACAGTCCAGGGCCCAAGAATCCACAAAATCTGCATTTTTTGTCCTTTGGTGTGCTTTAATTGGCTAGTCTTTGTGTAAATGTGTATACTGCGACGATAATATTTGTCTGTGTCGTATTGCTATATTAAATGCTTGCTTCTGAAAGTGTCATAGTGACATTACCAACAACAAAAAATATTAGAAGCAAAAGAAAATAAACATCCAAAACAAAAAAAAACATCACCCTGAAATCTCGGTAAAAGTTAGATATGCTCTGTCATCGAAGCACACACCAAACACGGACTCACCATCCTCCCAGGTGCATGTGTAAAAGTCTCTTTTCTGGGGGGACTCTGGGAGATGCATGCCCGTGTCCAGGTCCAGGCCGGTGTTGCTGGCTTGCCGCTGGGCGTGACGGAGTACGGCCCCCCCTAAGTCCCGGAGGCGCAGCGCTGTCCTGTGAAAGACCGTGTCTTTGGCATTGTAGACGAGGCAGTTGGACACCATGAGGTTGAAGTCAGCCTCAAGGTCAGCCACTGAGCGGTAGCTATGACGTTCCAGCTTGGAGCGCATGGTGGAGAAGTCCATTGGCTGACTTATAAACTCCAGGTAGTCTGGAACCTGAGGACATGTTGGGGCACGCAAACGTGTTAATGTGTAAAAACTGACAAAAAACAAGAAAAAAGGAAAGAGAGAATAATAACACATTATGTAAAACTGTGTTTCATGTCATTTTGTTTTGCTGAATCAAAGGTCATTCTAGTGCTGCAGCACTAAGATTCTGCAGGGAGAGGCTGCTTGAACACTTTAAAGAGGATGATTTCCTTTATATTCAACGTTCTGTGCTTCTGAATTAAAAACAGGGTTGACTTTGTAATTGTAAAAAAAGTGTTTCTGCTGCTCCTATACTTGATCTGGTCTCATGATCCCAGCTTACATGGCTAATGCTGGAGCTTTCCCATTATCAACCCCAAAAAAGCCTGGGATAAAACTCTGGCAACCATCTTCATACTACTTAATCTAAATGCAGCTACAAGCGCCAGCCCTCACGCATTGGGCAAGGCAAGTTTATTTGTTTAACACATTTCATGTTCAGAGAAATGCATTAGGGACAAAACTTTTGCTAATGGCACCACCAATATTCAAGAAATATGTTAAGGGAACATGCAATGCACACAACTCCAGAGCCACAGGGAAAAAACAAGGTGTGTGTGCACGTGGACTCGGAATGATGAAGAGAAAACAAATATCTGACCTCCTTTATGTCAACTGGCTGTGCAAAAATCTGAGCTGTGTCCTTCTCTTGAAGTTGGTCCAGAGTGGAGCGAAGCAGCACAAACATCGGAGTCAGCTGCATCTCTAGAGCTGCCTGGTGAACTTTGACCTACAATTGGGAGATTTGCATGTAAAGTAAAAAATCATCTTCTTAAAAAATGACAACAGTTATTTTCATTGAGGTGAATTTAAACTTTTATGGGGGGTTTTTTTCTGAAAAGACATTTCTAATTTAAGATGACTTATGACTTTGTAATAAAGCTTTCCCATAACACGGTACTGAAGAGAAAGATAGGGCCTGACTGACTTTTCTATTGTCATCTGCTGTGGGTACTACCATGTAACATGGTTATCAAAACTATACAGTGACGTGGACGCACGGCAGATCTCTGATTCGCCACAGAGGACAATCATCTGTGGAAATGAACATTATCTCCATAGCAGCACACACTAAAAAAAAAACACCTCTTGCATACACATCATGTCAACATTGAGTATGGATTTCATGCTGTGTTGCTTTGACAGGAGCTTCTAAAAGCTCTTAAAGCATTCTGAACTAAAGTCGACATACTTATTCAGTGCAATAATCACTCTGGGCTCCAGTTTTCACTTATATCGTCCTGGACGAATGTGACAGGCGGATACAATGTAATAAACACACAACTTGTCAGTGCTTCTGCAGCTCTACACGCCATGCACTAAACCGGGGACACCACCCTCAGGGATGTGAGACTGTATGTAATTGAAAACAAAGCGAGTCGGGCTGTACTGCGACGTACCATGAAATGGAAAAACGCCAGATCGGCCATCTGTTTGTTCATTTGGCTACTCATAACAATGGCTCTGGGATGGTACAACGTCTCAATGAGACAGGAGGGAACGGAGGACCTACCCTTTGTGCTACCATGTTAAAAAAAAAAAAGGTGCATGGATATTTTGACAGATATATTTTTTTTAAATGAACGAAAAACCCCAAAGTGCAACATTTGAACATAGGAGCAGAATTTATACATGTGCTGTGAGTTACCTGTTCTCTTTTAAGCTTCTCTCTTTTGCGTATGAGCTCCACCAACAGTCTGGCTTTTTCAAGGTCGTGCCGCAGCTTCTGCCAGTACCTCAACGCCTCTCTATCTGCAGAAAACTTCTCATCCACTTCAGGCTGCAAAGGACAACTCGTTTTAGTGCTAGGAGAAACAGTCAGAAATGTATCTAATTGCAATCAATTTTTTTTAAAACTATGCTGATCGTTGGCATCATTAGAATAGCAACACAGCTCTAGAACTCAGTCACAGTGCTCGGTTTGCTGGTCCAACCTGCTCTGGAGTCTTCTGGGTCTGGACGTTAGAGTGTAAACGCCGGACTAGTGGCACACCGTGTCGCGACTGGCGCTTTAGTAACCAGTAGTTATGCAGCCTCTGCATGAACTGATTTTTCCTTTGGAACAAAATTCCTTTACAGACAATATTCAACCTGTAAGACGGAAAAAGACAAAAGATTATTTTAACAACTATTTCTGTAGGTTATTATTTTTACAACCAGATTTTTTGGTATAATTGAATATTTTACCTATTGAAGCTTCTCTCAAAATCTGATAATTTAATTAAAACCCCACTTGATTAAAAAAAATATGTATTTTTTTTATATAACAGGAGAAAATGTTTTATCAAAATAAACACAACTTCACCTGCTTGTTGGTATCTGAGGCACCGTCACCTGAGGTGAACCAGTGTGTTGGTCTGCTGACTCTGCGTTCTTCTTCCCTTTCTTTTTATCTGCTTTGGTATCATCTTCAGACTTTCTGCTTTTTTTGGGTGTAGTTGGACCCTCTGTGTAGGCACTCCTCCCTCTGCTTGCCCTCCCCCTGCTGCCCACCACTCGTCCTTCGCTCTCGTCGTCTGACCCGGCCTCTTGTCCTGGAGGAGAATGGGCCTCGCAAAACGCTGTCTTTTTCACTGAGAAAGTAGTGCCGTTAATGTTTGTTTCTCGCACTGGATCAATTTTCATAAACAGGCCAGCACGTTGAGCACAGGTGACATGAAAAGCAGTGTAACAGTTGGCTTTGTGGCACTGAATAGATGCACCACGGCCCTTTTTCTTGCACAGGTAGCAAGTCAGTTTCCAGCGTGCTGGGGGAATGTTATTAATCCCTTCCACCGGTTCAAGAAATACAGTGTTGGCAAAGCAAACTTCGGGGATCCATATAGCACAAACAACATGGGCCCAGCGGCCATCACTCGTTTGTTTGAAAGCGCCACCCCGATTTGGACACAGAACGCAGTCAACGGGTTTCTGAGGGGACTGAAGGCAGCAGCGGCACAGCCACTGACCCTCAGGAACATAGGGCACTCCGTAACACTCCTGGTGCACAGCCAGGTTGCAGGAGTCACAGAACAGGATGACGTTGCTGTTGAGGCATTCGTCATCCAGGCACACGCAGCAGAAGGCATCGTCATCAATAGTGCTTTGAGAAGGCGCCCGGCTGCGGGCTTCTCGGTAGGCCTCCTCCTCGAGCCGGTCCACCAGCCGCTCAAAAGTGTCAGACGAGACGGCAGAGAAGCCCTCCGATGTCCGGCCGGTATTTACCATCTCCAACCAAGCAGTGTCCTCTTCGTCCATGTCATATTCTGCCTCGTTTTCCTTCTCTTCAGCTGAGCGTTCAATGTAGCGATAGTATGCGGCAGGCAGAGGAGGAGCCTCAACTGGCTTGAAGGTTTCCAGAACACGAAACTTGGGTTCAGGAAGGGTCACGTGGTGATGGTGTGACGTGTTAAGCTTTTCAGGTGACTGAGGTTCGGAAGTAGCACGGTGGTTCTTGGAGGGTTGGGGTGACTTGACAGAGGAGCATTTGGACTCTTTCCTGCGACCTCTCGTTGTGACAGTTTTACGTGTTGTTGGGGTACTGCTGGTGGGACAGGACGACTGCTCACTGTTCTCTTTGTTGCTGTTGCACTCACTGATATCCTGAGCCATCATTTCATCTTCTGTAATGACCTCCAAAGGATCCAGGATGGAGATGCGGTGAAGTCTACCATCCAGTTCTACCTCCACCACCTTCTGAGCCTGGGCATAGGTAAGAGTTTCTCTACTTGGAGATGCTTTAAGGCTGTAGGGGGACGGAGATCGCTGGCGGGCAGAACCACGCCCGTTGGCTGTCCCATTACATTTTTTTACATCTGTTCTTCGTCCTCCTCTTCCTCCTCCTCTTCCTCCTCCTCTTCCTCCTCCTCCCCCTCCTCCTCCACCTCCTCCGGCCCCCTGGCCTTTTCGACGTGGCTTCCTCATAGGCCACTTGTCACACTTTCCCACCTGTTAGTTCAAATAAAACAAAATTAGGAAACGGTGGTAAACATCTATATAAAAACAACTTCCCTTAGCTTTTCATGATAGTGCATATTAAGATAGAATATACAGACGTTTCCATTTATACTGTATTTAGTATTCTGCAATAGCTTGTTGTTATCATAAAAAGAAAAGCAAATATGCAGTAAATTTCTCCTATGTTTCTGTGATGCTGGCAGGCTTTAACCGTTTTAAATAATTTGCTTTAATTTTTAAAATGAGAATTTAATTTAATTGACTGACTCCTTGGCAACATCCAAACTAGCCAAAAGAGGTAAACTTCTTAATAGGATTAGTCTATCAAATGCACGTGTTGTACATTACCTAGGAGTAGCTATTCCCTATTGGTCTCATTTCCAATGTAAACATTGCTTTGCATCAGAAAATGCAAGGTCTGGCAAGCAAAACGTGCAATTAATTAAATACAGTATTGATACATAGCATCAACTATTAACACACAAACGGACATTAAAAATGAAGCAAACAAAAGATTTTTCTTGACTTTATCTCACGAATTGCAGTCATAAGTAGGTTTTGCAATATCAGTGAGGTCTGTCCAATCAGCATTCAGAAATGTCTGAATGACTCATCAGAGAGCCAATCAGCGACACACAGCCGCCTCAGCGGCTCACTGTCCTTATTTCTGGAGTAAAATGTCTGCCATATTTACACTTTTAAAACACTGTTAAAAGCGCCGATGTGGTTAAATTGTTGACAGTCGCTATGAGAAATTGATTTATTCTCTTCTTGGCACGTAAATATGAGAATGCCATGGTAATGCGACGGTTCTCTGGCATACACTACCGTGTAAAGAAAATATCAACTAGCCTGCCTGCTAACTTTAAAAGATGAACAATTCTAACGTTAGCTGGTTTGTTTTGTTTTTTGTATAATGACAATATAATACATAAAACAGACAAAAGTTAATGACAACTGAACGATAGGGAAGGGCAGTAGGTTAATTAGTTTAAGTTATCTTACCTATTATGGCAACTGACAGGAGTACTCGACAGCCGGCGGTTTGAAGCTGCTTTTACAGTAATGGTTGCCTAGCTGGACGCCTCACTTGCTACACTCTTGAAGCTAAAAGCTATCGTTAGCCTGCCACAATTTACAGCTACAATCTTAACATTTTACAATCTCGAAACTCTTCATTTTTCTTAACGACACGGGTCTGCAGTCATCCCTAGAGGTACAGTGAAAACTATAATGATATATCTGCATTAATAACCTGAGAGACTCCTTATTTTGTGAGGACTAATATTAGCCTCTTTCGGCTAGTTGGCTAGCTGTTTGGAGTCTTGACTATGTGCTAAACCAGTCTAGCCAGAGTAAACGTAAAGGACTTCCGGATCCATACTTAAAAAATAATGCAATTTTCGCAACAACATCACAAAATAAGCTTATTTTAAAAGGCAGCGAAAAAATAAATAAGCAAAAGACAAATGCATTTAAGTGCTTAACGACATTCACGACTCGAACTATTAGTTTTAATATGTGTTAGCGTTATTCATCACTGCAGCAGTCTTTAGTCTGTTAACAATAAACCAGTGAAAGACAATACTCAATTGAGAACCATTCACTCAACATCTCAGACTTTCCATTTATACAATATCAATTTAAGCAATATCATGTATACAATTGTTCATTTGAACTAATTCAAATATATTTCAAGGGATAAGGGATTTCAGTTTTCAGTGTATATTTAAATATATACAAAATGTAGAGGATTCAACATATAATTAATTTGGTGCTAAAACACTATACGTTTAAAATATTTTCAGGGTTTAAAAAAAAAATCTTATTAGATTTTTCAACATATTACAATTCTTTTTATTTACCAACAGGTGACTCAACTTTGGCGTGTCTACTCTTACTCTGAAAGCTGGTTACCTGACTTCCGCTTTACGGTCGCTTTCAGGCTGCCTTGATGAAGGCAGATAGTTAAAAGTTCTGCCTGCCCAGAGCCTGCCCCCTTGACGTCATCAGAGCATGATTTTCGCGCGCAAGCCACTTAGCAGGTTAAAGCCAGATCAAAGTCTGCCGTGACCTGAAGAGTGCATCATGCACCCTGCGTGGGTTTCGATTCAAAACAAGCCCCTTCAGAGCAACACCAAGGCTTATTCAGCAACGTCTCTCTGGCGTCACTGTCAGAGACGCAGTAGCTGCTCACGATTTTTTCTGTTGCTAAGAGATTAAACAGGTGCTCAACAATAATTCAAATTCAATATCAAATGATGCTGGAAAATGCAGTGTTACAGGTCTTGCAACATTCATAGGCAAAACCCAAACATGTCAACTGATTTTCTGACATGATTCAAATGGTATGGCATGTGAGAGTTAAAAAATAACAACAAAAATCATATTTTGGTCTTGCGGTTTAATTGAAAACAAATATTACAGTAATTCCTGCAGACACAATCAGTCACAATAAACCTGTAACACAGTTAATTGATAGAGAATCTGTAACAATCCATGTTTTGCAAACAATTTCACATCACATAAAAAAAGGAGGGATACTCTTAAAATAGTTACTTCTCAACACTGATTTAAAATCCAAATACCCAAAGAATGAAAGAAATAGTGTAAATCCGGGGCTAGATTATACATTGGCTGTATGCGGGGTTGGCGGCCGCATCAGGAGTTACATCAGATTCATCAGATCATGACGAGATGGTCAGAGTGTTTTTTCTCTTCGAGTCCCGCCGTGGGAATGGCACAAAGCTTTTCACCTCTTTGAAACATAACCCTGAAACAGACAGGAGCAAACAGTTGGGTTCCTGCATGTGTAGCATCTCCACAGTTGCAGTGATTGTTTCGATAAAGAAGCCACCACAGACATAAAAGGACGTCAACATCAGAGGTCTATTTTTAGAAGAAAAGAAGAACTTCAACAGATTTTGTGGTTGTGGTGACAAAAGCGTTAACCGCTTTTCATCCATTGGTAAAGCAGGACACTGGAGATACTTTCCCAGCATTAACACTGTCCACTCACATATATCCGACTCCTATCTGTTGCTGTTATGCATTCATCATCAAACATCAGGAAAAACCAGATTCTATAACGCACAGATCCTAGGAGCTCTGTAAAATTGTGATGCAATTATCCCGACAAAGCTGCCCATTTCTCCCATTACAGCCGTTCGGCGCTGAGACAGTCACTTACGCTTCCACTCATCCAGTGACAGCGTGGCGTTGTCGTGACTGTCGTCGTACGGCGCCGGCTCAGGAAAGTCGTCCGGTTCCCGTAGGGTGTCAAAGTAAGGGTGCTCCAGAGCCAGTTCGGCTGTGGGCCTCTCGTCCCCATCCAGGACCAGCATCTTTTCCAGAAGATCGATACCTGGAAATAGGCAGAAAAAGGCAGCGATTCAATAAAAGGCTCGGTAAAAAAAAACTGTGATGTAATAGCTACATTTTACTGATGCCTCCTAAACGGATGGCAGGTTGCAGACCGAGATTCAATTATGTTTGTAACAGTCATTTTATTGAGTTGTTTCAACCAGTTTAAGGTCCCAAATTTAGATTCAATCCAGTGTGTTACACCAGGGGACAAAACATGTATCATTTAAGGAACATTGAGTTTTTGACTAATATGTAACCAAGTGGGAGAACAGTAAGACTGAAGGCTTTCCTGTCCAAGGCGCAGAATGTAACAAACGTAACAGAATGTAGTTAAACTCACCATTTACGCTTGCCCTGGGAAATAGTGTTGAGAAGTCTTTTCTGGGATAGCAGGGGAGAGCTTTGACGTAGTTTCTGGCCTGTTTTAGAGATCCATAATTTAAGAGGTGAATGCATAGTTACTGAATAATATCTGTCAACATGAGCTAGGTTTATTTCATTTACATACTGTTCAGCAGATAAATAAATAATTATAGCAGTCACAAAATATGCACAGAACTTTGTCTTGATGTTGAATTTATAACAATTAAGGATTAAAAAGGAGACTTTACAAAGACAGAAAACAAGTTGGCGCGGCTTCTCTGAAATTCTAAAAGAGCTGAAAGGAAAAACAATCCAATTAACTGCAGGCTAAAGCTAAGAATGAGCCAATCCGAACCAGAAATGCTCTCGGCAGGTGATGTAAAGCTATGAGGCGCAACAAGGAAGCTTTGCTTGCTTGATTTAGCTCCCCTGAGACATTGTTATGCAACAGCAAACAGAAACTTGTTGAGCTTCGCTCAACCCCAATCATAACACTCCAGTGTGACAGGTATGTTGACACGGTTACACATCTGGGATGATTAAAATTGTGTTAAATCAAGCTGATGTTGAAGAAGCACTTCACCCAAACAACACAATGTCCAACTAAGGTTGGAAACGAAGTGAGATGAGCTCAGTTTTAACATCAGGGAGAGGTCGTGACAAGGATCTGTCTCACCTCTGGAGTGTCCAGCTTCTGTATGAACTCTGGTCCAGGGACTCCGGTCACTTTCATGATCTGAGTCAGCTGGTCCATGTCTGGCAGGGGTTCCAGTCAAGGATTTGAAAACCTGGATTAATAATTAACATCCATACATGAGCAGTTGAATATTTGGTTTGCAGACGGCTCATAAACAGAATCACTGAGGGAAAGGAAAGCCACAAAGTGACACAGTGACAGTTTTATTTGCTAGTAGACCCAATAAATCAGCGAGATGCACCAGGTGCAGAATGTAATAACTATGTTACACTGGAGCAAAAGCAGCTTTTGATTTCGCCTCCAGGAAATGTGTCGCTTTCTCCACATGCAATTTACCGTAATTGTTTTTTGTTCCATTTTGTGCCCCATTTGTTGCCCTCGCCGTGAAATCAAGTCGTAAACTGTTTCATCAAAAGGCAATCAATATCCTTTATTACTATAAATGTTTGCACAAGTCATCTACAAAAACTCTAGTTATTAGGAAAAAACACTGTTTGCCGTAATCTTGATACACCGCTTGCCATTATTTCCCAACTCGAGGGCTTAAAATAGAAAGGATACAGTCTTTCCCTTTGAAAAGGGTTTTTCCATTGATCATTTCTGCCATGATACACCCCACAGACCAGATGTCCACTAGAAGAAACAACAAAGGAAAGAGACATCAGTGAGAACAC
Source organism: Menidia beryllina (assembly GCA_013363375.1). NCBI lineage: Eukaryota > Metazoa > Chordata > Actinopteri > Atheriniformes > Atherinopsidae > Menidia > Menidia beryllina. The sequence continues at coordinate 15,586,152 of JABUIW010000028.1, forward strand.
GAGCAGAATACGCATCAGTGTTTTAAGACCAGCTAAGTGCAGAAGAACTGAGGAAGGAGGCCTTTCTGTAGCTCTATAATTACAGTTATACGCTTTAGTTCCTGCTCACAAGTGAGCTGAATCTGTTCTGCGGCTAAAACTGGAGAGTATCTGGCGAGTAATGTCTTCCAGAGCAGGGTGTAAACCTGCTCTCTGTGCTGCATTATGCCAGAGGAGGCTATTTGCGAAACGAAAAGCAGCCATCGCTTATGGAGCAATAAATCCTGGCACAGTCAGTCCTATTGCACTGACAATTTGGTCGCTGAGCTATCAGGCTGCTGCCAGACCTGCCTGTATCCAACGCTAAGAGAGTGGAGGGAAAGGGAAGGATGCCGTTCCCAGAAAGATGCCCGTGCACTCTCAAAAGCGTTCCAGGAGCTAGTGACAGGGTCCATTAAACGCCAGCACGAAAAAACCCCACTAACAGTTAAAGCACAGAGAGGCCCACAGCGAGATAAGATTATGGAGTAGCTACAATGCTCTTGCCAGTCTGGGTGTAGTGCATCCAGTTCAGAATGACCTCAGGCGCCCGGTACCAACGGGTCACCACGTAGCCCGTCATCTCCGCGTCGGTGCTGCGGGCCAGCCCAAAGTCCAGGATCTGCAGCAGCGGCACAGAACCCCATCACAGTCTGGATCGCAAGCACAACACTCAACAGACATTTGTTTTTACATTCCATCAAAGGGAAGCTGCTCAGATCTTTGTGCCGGCGCGGGGCGCCACGTGTTTGTGAAACTGGGATTTTTGATGATGACAGACGCACTGCCACGCGTCCTTAGACATACAAACCTTCAGTTCGCAATCTTGATTGACGGCCAAGTTTCCAGGCTTGAGATCCTGTTGAAGAAAATGAGCTGAGCGAGGGTCATTTAACACACAGTAATAAAGTAGAAATCACAATGAATGGACTACACCCGCTTACGGGGGCCAGGGAAAATACCTCAGCTCCTGTTGGCCAACATAGTTCAGCCCTTTGTCTGAATATATAAATAGTTTTTATCTTTTAATTTGATCATGTCACTCTGCTATAAGTCAATCATACAACACTCTGAGGCTTTTTTCCCATTATCCTGCAACATAATATACGATACATCCAACACACTCAGTGGGATAAAAGAATAAAAGCAGAATAAACCAGCTTTTCTCCATTATAAACACACCTTCAGAGACAAATACATGTTTACATCTCACTAGATATAAATCTCTCTATCTGAAGTTTGCATAGTAAATTATTATTATCAAAATCACTAAAATAAAAACATAAAAACCAAAAGGGGACAAATCAAACTGAATCATGACGAATGACCAATTAAAGGCACTTAACAGTTGAAAGAAGCGCTTAGGTCGGCCGTAATTCAGACATGTTGGGACTGTTTGCTAATTTGCATCAGTTTCAGTCTTTGTAATTGGCGTCGGAAGTTTGATTGCTTCACCAAGAATGCTCGTCAAAATAGTTGGGGACCATTTTGGAAAAATCCATGCGGAGTTGGAAACTGAGGAAAGCGGAAGCATGGAATAGCAGCTCCGTCTTAAAAACCTGGGACTGAGTGATGTAAGTGTTGGCATAACATCACTTTTAAGGCTCCACACACATTCGCAGGTCTTGACGCAGGAGCTTAAAGGCGTGGCCAAACATTCTGAGACATGCAGGCGCACTCCGGAGGAATCAACCGATCCTACCTGTCGGGGCAGAGTTTGAGCCCACTCGCTAACAGTGATTAATCAACTAAACATTCCCAAAGCGGATGAGATATGAATCTGTTAACTGACATTTAAAAAATGCATTAACCGCCTCGGTACTGAACACATACTTTACACAAACTTTAATAAAAAAACAAACAACAAAGCTCCTAAAATGTGTTATTCTTCCCTCAGCTCTGATCACATGCCGGCGTGCACTCACCCTGTGGATGATTCCCGCCTTGTGAATGTACTGCAAAGACAGAAACAAAACAGGTACAACAGACATTTTTATAGGATATCCAAAATGTAGGAATTTTATGTTCTTTATCAGCCTGTTCGCTTTACAGTTTAAAAAGGACTCAAGTTTGAATCCATGAGGAGTTTGACCCGTTTCACCTTTGTGTCTTTCCTTTTTACTTGTGTACTTTCCAATAATGGTGATAAATGGTTTATCTCAAAGTGTCTGCTTGAACCTTGCATGCTTGAGGATGGAGTTATGGGTGGAAGACTCACCCGAAGTCCACAGAGCATCTGGTAGACCAGAAACTGGACTCTGTCTTCGGAGAGGTGCCCCCGCACCTTTGACAGGTCGGTGAACATGTAGGGCATCACCAGATAGCTGGGAGAGGGATGAGAGAGGCAGGGACAGTGAGATGTCGCGTTGATCAGCATGTCGTGGAAGTTTCCACGTTTTCAACACGCGAGTTTTTGGGTGTGTTAAAGGTCACACTCAACACGCTGTCATCACCGTCTCTAAAGAGGCCAAAATCTACCCAGTGTGAAGTTTTTATCTACCAAAATATGAGTGTTCAATGGGAAACAAACTTACCAGGCATTCATTAGGTCTGAAAATAAAGCAAGTGCTCATAGATTTGTTGTTTTTCTTATTCACTTCACACCCACTGTGGTTTTGGGAGGGTTTTCTGAAAATTTGCATTAATTAATCATAAAAATGATTCAAATTTGGTTTTAAAAAAACAACTACTTTGCCGTTGCTTGCATATGCACTCATGCTATCAATTTGGCTGCAGTTTCTAAGGTGTATGAGACAGACTTTGGTCAGAATAAGCCCACGGCTCTGGTCTGGCCCCTGTTTTCACAGCTGTCTGTTAGCAGGCTGTTTGGAGAGCTGGAAACTCGCCGTTAGCTCCGCCCACACTCCCCCAGCAGCCTCTCACTCACGCTCCCGAAAAGTAACAGAAAAAACTCTATCTTTACGTCATCTTGATTGCACAAGACGTTCAGTTACCGCTTTGTGCAAAGATAAACAATTAAAGGAAGTTGAATTATTTTAGAGGTGGCTTTGTTTTTCCTGTTGGAAGTGCAGCCACTGAGAGCTGGGCCGAGCTGTTGGAACATGAAAAGTGGGAGCCGCACGTTGCACGGTCTGCTGCCAAACCTTTCCGGGGACATTACCCTTGTATAAATGAGCCTTTATCTGGCGGCCTCTTATGCCCACTGAGGCTGGTGGTGGATGGAAGAGGCATGCTCCTCATTACCTCTGACAGCGGAACATTTCCACATGAAGGGGGCCTTATCGGACTGTGGATGAAGGTGGGACTCAGAGGTGGACCCTGAACAGCCGAGGGGGGAGTGAACTTGACAAGCGACATCATTTCGAGATGAAAAAACGGGTCGTTTTCTGAGGAGCTTTGTATAAGAAAGGGGATTGTGGTTTTATATTTGGGAAGTTTTCCACTTCCTGGTGAATTCAGACACCTAAATATGCTCCCAAGAACAGAAAACATTTTTTTCCCCATAATATGTGAACTTTAGGTGTAAAATAATGCGCATTTCCATTGTGTTTAAAAGACAGATGTGTGCATATGTTGCATCTGATGGGAATGGCTTTAGTTATGGCTGCTTTGTAGATTTGATTTTTCTTTTGAGCTGTCAGTTTTTTTGCTTGGGCCTCAATTCCTGTTAAGGTGCATAAAACACAACCGTGCACCAGATACGTAGAAGATAACAGTCAGTTTCTGACATGGGAGAACGCGCTTTTGCAGGTATCAGGATACTTTTCCTAAGAAATCTGAATTTCCTTCCTCAACTGTCAGAGTATCGTGTTAGAACATGTAAAACAAAGCAGAACAATACGCTCAAACAGGAAGAGAATGTTTGTCAGAGACGTTTCACTTAGCTAAGTCCACCTTAACAAACAGGTGAGGACTAAACTTCCAGGTCCTTATTAGGTATGGCTGCTGTGTCAAAAATACTCACAAGTCTTGGAAGTCGTCCAGGCCCGAGGCAGGTGTGAATACATCCAAAAGTCCTATTACCTGCATGCAATGAGACAGACGAGACACCCAATAAAATGGTGCAGACATGACAACAAATGAGCTTCCATAGAGCTACCATAAAGCCAGGGCCATAAACCCACGTGCAGCCCACAGTCTGCTTTACAGAGGGATCAGTTTACTCACGTTTTCATGCTTCATGTGTTTGAGGAGCCGGAGCTCTCTGTAAGCCCTCTTTGCAAAGATCTCTGACTGGAATGGCCTGTGGAGCTTCTTGATGGCCACTTTCTCCTTAGTCTTCTCATTTACTGCTGAGCTGCGGCGGAAGATGAAAGGTTCAATAGCGCGCCATGGGCCTGGTGCTTTAAAAGTGTCATTATTATTTCACTAAGTCTGAGTGGTGGGAGTGACTGGCGGACTGTTTGAGGTTCCGCTTTGACTCAGGACTGAGCGGAGGCCCAAAGCCGTACAGTAGAGTGGCACAGAGTCGTGGTCTGTTGTTTTCGAGTACCGAAATGGAACTCTTGATGTGCACGCTTGCAGTATTCACCAACATGTGGGAGTAGAGGTTTGTTCAACAATTCGGAGTCATATCCACCAACACATGTAACACAAATCACTTGCGTGTGGTGCTGTTGACAAAACTGATGCAGCGACACAGGATATTTTAGATGCTATGAAGTCATGTAAATGAGCGAGTACATCCTCTTCAAAATGTCAGGCTTTACATAATCAAATAAAAGGGCAAAAGAGGTCTTCGCAAGTCTTAAGAATAATAACACGAGCACAACAAAAACACGATTTATACTCGGTTATTATTTAATCAACAGAAAACAAACCATAAACCAACACATTTCAAATAGGCTGAGGTCTGGACTTTGACTGGCTATTGCAAAACGTTCATTCTTTTCTTTTTCAGACATTCTGCTGAAGATTTGCTGCCGTGTTTGGAAACATTTCCTGTAGCATTACCCAGTTTCAGCTAAGCGTTAGCTTTTGGATTAATGCTCTCACATTAAACTCCAGAAGACTTTGGTATACAGAGGGGGTCATGATCGACTCGATAACTGGAAAGTGTCCAGCCCCTGCGGCTGAAAAATTACCTTAAAATCGTTGTGTCGGTATTTTCCTAATTATAGTGAAGAACGATGGACATTAGAAAGCTCAGAAAACGGGCTTATTATCCTCTCCTAGTTTAGTGGGCACCAACGATCTGTTTTCTAAGATAACTGCTGATGTCTTTTTCTTCTTGGCATAGCCCTGACACGTTGCATTGCTTTTACATTCTGGCTTAGTGTAAATTAAATATAAAGCGCTGTAAAATGTCAACGTGGTGTTGATCTGAGCCAGGTGTCTAACCACTAAGACCTGCCTTCTCAAAATGTTGATTTGCTCCAGATTTTCTTGTTCACGTGCCTGCACACGGTTGCCAGAAAATGTCTGCAAAATGTACGGTGAGATTAAAATGGAACTGTTCTGCTATCTCCCTGGTTTGCGCTTTCCCACATGACAAATCTGGAGAAAAAAAAAGACAGGTAATGCTCACCCCATTCAAGAGGTGCTTCCATTTTTTAAACTCCCGCATGACTTAAATGGGGAATAACATCGTTTCTGTCTTCACTGTCAACACTGTTTAATGATCAATCTGTTATAAGGCTGAATAGGAGTTATTTCTATGTCCAGCTCATCTGATCCTTTGTAATAGATACATTATCAGCACGTAAATGCTGATAATACAGAGCTATCTGCCCCACTGGTGTACAAGGAGATGCATTTACAAGGCTGTGTGTGTTGTTCGTGCAGAGAGCAGAGTGAAGATGGGAAGATGTTGTAAGATCTTGAAGGTGGCCGTTCGTTTAAACTGGCTGTCTAAGGCTGACCCCCATGCCCACGTCCAGGACGCGGCCCCCCGGGCCCAGCACAGGAGGAGCGGACATTGATGAAGGCTGGGCTCGGATCGCACACCCGTTTGTAACACCCGACCTGCACACGCACACCTTAGACGTCGGGCACTCACCACACCGAGCCGTACGCCCCGGTCCCGATCTGTTTCAGCCGCGTGTACTTCTCCGGGACTTCCCACACCGTGCTGTTGATCTCCTCGCGGGAGAAATGCGCCTGAGCCTCCATGATGAAGGGAAGGGGAGCGGGCGCAGCGACGGAAAACTTCTCCTCCCTCCCACGGCTCGCCTGTCACTTGCCGAGACGGTAAAAGCAAAACAGTGCTCAAGCGCCGGGTGTTACGCTCACTTCCGGTGTCGGCGTTCAAAAATACACGCCTGCTGAAAAATACAAATAAACTGAATAAAAATGTAGTTTTGGGCATGGGAAAAAAGGGAGACATTTTACTATAGAGACTAATTACGTGTAATTTAAATTTTCCTCCATGTTGAATTTAACCTCGACCATTTCACAAAAATCCGGCTGTACTGTGTCCTAAAACCTGTCATCTGCCTTTTAAAATTAATATTGGTTTCAGGGCCATTTTTGCAGGATTTTATTTTATTTTTAAAAATATATCAGACCGTTGAAAACAAACAGCTCGGTTTGAAAGGAACACACTGCCACTTCCGGTCTGAGGTTGAAGCTGAATTTACACAGCGCCTCTACGGCTTCAGACCAATTTGACTTAGGACACTGGGTCACTGTTATAGGTTACAAAAAATCCCGCGTGGCTCTTTCACGTGTGGTCACTCTTGACAAGGAAATGTTTTACACCGTGTGGCAAATCCTCCAAAAGTCGGTCACCGCTCAGACCATGAGAAACATCCCTCGGCTTGCTTGTTGAAACATGCCAACATGACTCGTTTTTCTCCCACCCACACATTGTAGGTGTTACTTGTCATGAATAATTACCGTATATTGCCAGAAATGAATGAATCACGATAGCCTACAGCGGGATATTCACACTTACAAAGATGTACAAGAACATGGAAGCCAGCAGATTTGGACTTTGGACACGTAGACTGTAGTTTTATGATCAGATTAACAGCGAGGAGGGACTCCAAACTTTATCTTTAAACCTTACATGTATAAACAGCTGAGTGTAATTGAGAATACGGATATTTGCTTTGATCAGCATGGAATCAGATCCTTAAAATGCTTTGAAGCCCTCTGAGCACTCACTTGTCTGAGCTTGTTGAGGACCAGATGGTTGTTGTAAGCAAGCAGAGACAATGTGAATGACTGAGCTGCTAAAAGTCTATAGCCTATGCTCCACATGAAATTTGGCTTTAATTTATTATTATGTACTACATACCAAATCATTTTGAATTTATCAGGAAAATGCAAACACACACAAATGTGCACTAACCTATTAATGCTTACAAAACTGATATATACTGAATGCACGGTAAAGTAATGAGAATAACGTGAGCTGTTTTCTGGCCTATTGATCTGCAATGCCCCTTAAAGATGAGTCAACACTGCACTCATATATCAGGACATTGGTTGAAGTAAAAAGAGTTGATGTGACTCTTTTGAAAAGGTTTCTCCATAATGGTGCAAAATGAAAATACTACATCTGCAGGTTGAAAGCGTTGTGAATCAATAGCAGTGACTCAGCCTTTGCTTGGCAAGCAGCTGAACTTTTGTGCTTTCAAAACCCACTTTGCAGCCTCTGCCTCTGGAGTGAAAACACCAACTACGGTTTCAAAACCTCCTCTGAAAATCTCTGTTTAGTCATTTGAAGGTGGAAAGTAAACCAAAGAAAGGGATGAAAAATAATACAACCGAGCAGTACAAATCTAATCTGATTTTCCTTTCTCCTGAACATTAAAATGGCCAGTTTCTAGACTAATTGTGTGTGTTTTGGTTTCTTGGACTCTTGGTTGTCTTGCTTTTGTGCAGAATATAATACGTCTTCTTCTCCTTAATCAGGGCACCATTACTGTGGATTTTCAGGCCTAATTAAACTATATTCAAGCTGATTTGGTTAGTTAGTAATGGATTGCCTTTAAAATGAGCAATTTCTTTGTAACTCCAGAGGAACATGAAGGATCGCATTGATACTCAAGCTAAACTCCTGCATTTCTGCGTTCCTGGTATTTTATTATCCTCCCCTTCTTCTTTCCCTTTCCCATCACCTCTTTTCCCAAAACTACCACCTTGTTAGGTTTTATGTGGCTGTTAACCGCTCTTTATCTGCTGAATGTTGAGGTTTGTACTCTCTCTCTCTGCATATTTCACATCCCCCATGTGCAGCTGGTGTCCTTGATAGTACCATGTTTTTGTGTATTCTCTGTCTCTTCCAGGGTCTCCATGGTTATGATTCCTGGAAGTTTATTCTTCTTTAGATTTTAGTACCTAGTATATGGCTTTCTTGATTGATTCTTCTAGTCTAAAAACTTATAATCCCCTTTTATGAATTTAATTGTTTTTATTTTTTATAAATATACTATGCAGTATACAATGTGATGTATATACATGTATGGGTATATATGACATTGTGAAAATTGTAGAAGTTAAATGTATTGATTTATGAATTAATTTATCCATCTATCCTATTTTGTGACGGGCCTTTGAACTTTTTCTATTTAATGCTGCTGCACAACAGGCTCAACATATACTCTGTTCATGAATTAATCGTTTTTTTAATCCGTTTTTTTTAATTAACTTATTAAATGTTTGTTTTTGTTAAACAAACTCTTTTAGAAAAAATTGAAACAGTCTCTTCCAGATTATTTCAGACTGCAATGCCAGGCTTGGTGCCAGGAAGGCCACAAAAAACATTTCATGCTTGAAATCCAGCATGTTTTTATGCATGAGAACTGCCCAAATGACAGGTTTTTCTTTGGCAGCGTTTGCAGAATATCAGCTTGTCTAAACTGTCCACTTCTCTCTGCATGCACCATCATTATTTGGTACAATTTCTGTGCTCCAGTGATAATTTTTAAAGCCATTTAGAAAATATCCTCCGAGTAGTATGACAGTCCTGTCAGATTTAGTTGTAATCTATCATCCAATCTTGAGCCCTTTAACATGATGAATGCAAAGATTGGGCTTCTGCTGGGGCGAGGGGAAAAGTAGATATGTAAATGGTTTATTTGCAGCGAAATGGCACAATTTCATGATAATCTGTTCTACTGCCTGACAGCAGGCAGTTACACCATTAACACTGCATATCTGAACGTAGAGCGTAATGGACTTTAACCTAGTGCAACACCAACAAAAGCCAAACCTCTTATTAGTCTGAAAACAATCCCGTGGTTTTGACTTAATCCAATTTGGTGGATCTCTCTAACACACTTGGCCTACACAGAAAAGAAAGACTAAAGCATGACATCTTAAAACAATATCTCTGATATCAGTGCTACTATATTTGTTGTGTGGAAGTTAAAAAGGTACTTCACAATCCTAATTTCTTTAAAGTCTGGAAACTTTCCATTATTCTGGGAGACACAGTATCCTTCTGTGGAGCTGTGCATTTCATCTATTGGATTGAGTCTAGTATAGAGGCACATTATACAGTGAGTAAAGCTGCCTACTCTGCATTGTTCTGTGTTATTACTTGGCTGCCTGCTGGCTAATATATCCAAAATTGGAAAAACCCAATTTGACAGGCATCTGTTGTCTGTCTGCTGTTGCCAAAAGTAATCATGAATCCATTTTCTTCACTCTCTTTATTTGCATTTGCCAGTATTTTGGGGTCATCTCCAAAAATAGTTTCCATCTACTGCGTGCAGAGAGACACTCTCAGTCTGTCTGCGTAAATGTCAGCTAAATACCACATTTGAGAGATTTTTTTAAGATAGCTGAGATACCACACTGGGGATTTTGATTAAGGTCTATCTGAATTAATCAAAACAGTCTATCTGAAATCAATGCACCAAAACTGTATGTGAGCTAGACTATATCTGATAAGTTAGACATTAATACATGAAATTTCTCAAAGTTGATGATGAAAATTGATAACGAAAATTGTCGATATGTATCTCCTCCTAAGGTCATTATAAGCTAAAATATCTTCTGATAGGTCAGGTGATTTGTCCGTCATGTGAAGCGAAATGGAGAGAATGCCCTTAATAAAAGATGCAAATTGAGTAAAAGGAGGAACAAAATATTATATAGACTTTAGCTACAGTGAGATTCATCCACTTTATGAACTCTGCTTGACTAAGAAGGATGCATCATACATTTTTAAAAATTTCAATTTAGTTAAGTTTTGCCAGGGATGAAGTCCTATTTGAAGAAGATATGATTTCCAAAGTATGAATCCTGAACTGCCGGCCCCCTCTATCCCAATGCGAATAAAGGCCATATTAAATATTTGCCATATTAAAAAAACAAAACAAAGATTGATGAGTTTTTAAATAGAAATGACAGATTCACCACACCGCTCCACACATTTACCTATCAGTGCGAGTCATCTGACATCACCGGCCACAGGTGTCGACACATCAAATTATGTCATAACCAGGGAGAAGCTCAGTTCTTTGTTGAGCTTGGTTAAAATAATCCACAAGATGGAGCAAGTGAGCCACAGGAAGAACACAAGTCTGAGTGTAGCAATTTTGTTTTTATGACTGTATGTAATGTTTAAATCTTTATCTGCATTACCAGTTTATAGAAAACAATTCAAAATCAGAGATATGCGCCGGCTTTGATCATTAAAAAAAAATCCACACCGCAACCAAGTCTAGAAGTAATTTTTTTACCCTTGTAATTTCACTCAGATAATGTGAGAGCATGTAAAGATGCTGATCCTTTCCTTCAGCAATTGCTTCTACTCTGCTAATGCTAATTACTAATTTCTATTCTTTATTCATGACAAATCAGTAATGCAAAATGCATCTGTTCTTGTGTGAAGGTGGAAAGATTTCCACACTAACGGCTTCAAACAGCTAAAAGCTTTCATTACTTTGCTCAATAATTGGCAACAGATCCAAAGTGAGTGAATGAGACAGTAGTAGATGACGCGTTTATTTATGTGAACATGTCACAGAGTATTATTCTAAAAGAAAAAAAAAGCCCCAGGGTCGCTCACTGCATCAGCTCTATTCAAACAGGGTAGACTGGTTGAGAATAAAATAACTTGGCTTGTCCTCTGTTTTTGCTTGTAATGCAGATACAGTGACTTGACTGGTGGCTTACATGTGGACAGGACAAAGTCAGACATACACATACATAAACATCACTACAAGCATAAATGCACACATCAGGAGTCACACGGTCACGCACTCTCTCGGAGCTCGTTCACCCCCCGCACCCTCCCTCCCGCACGCCAGTCAACACATCTGACGAAATCTTTTCGAGCGAAATTTAACTTGACATTTTGCAATCCTCAATCAGGAGGCAAAATCGGCTGACGCATACATGGAGCGGCATGGGGAGGATTCTGTTTCACGAAAGGCCACGACAGGAGGAAGACTTGTATTTGTCCCCTGTGCCACCCCAGCACCCAGTGGCATTCACCTAATGAGTCTTTACATAGTAATTAAAGGTTCAACACTGAATGATGCTCTCAGTTGTTCTGTGCCGCCTAAGAATTAATTATTAGTATCAATCTATGATGTTATCTACGGGTGTTACTTGGTTAAGAAGGGAGACAGGCAGACAGTGGCATTTAGCTGTGATTAATGAAGTGACCTTCCCTACAGCCTTGGCTGAGATCTTGAAAAATCTATTCCATTTCAAAGTGACCTCCGGAGGGGGGGGGGGGTCTGCTTGGAACACCCATACACTCAGCATCCAAATGTAGCAAAACACACACATGCACACACATGACCTTCCGTATAAGCAGCAGACAGTTGTGCAGAAGCCGGTGTCAGAAGACATCACATCTGGGGTGCCTCACATTCATCACTCTCAAATTCAGATAACGTACGACTGAAGATTATTTCCGATGAAGGGCTGTGAACTGATCTCATTCCGTAAGGTCTCAGCTGACCGTCCGCGACACTTGGACGGGGATACTGAAGAGGTTTCTAACAGGTGCCAAAAGTCCTTAAATGAATGCTCATATCTTGTCTGATGGGCCTCAGTCAGTAGATCACTGAAAAATGACAAGACAGATTGAGTTCATTTTGTACACATTAAAAAGAAGGGAAAAAGAAGGGGAAAAGAACAAAACTATTAAATGCTAGTTACTTTAACACCCTCAAAACATGTCCATATTGAAGGCATGCCAGATTCTACATGAATGCTCTTGATGTTGGGCTGTGTGGGGGTTAGCTTTGTTGGCTCAAAACAAGAAGGATGCCATTTGAAATCATAGTTGGGGTCTTTCTGTTTGCAGTTTGCATGTTTTCCTGTGGGGACAGATGGATAAGTGTTCCAGAAGCTTTCCCCAAACATTTAACTATGGACAGGATCTGCAATTTAGCTCTGACATACATGGTTTTAGAAGGCAGGGGGAAGCCGCAGTACTCACAAATGTACAGACAAAACATGCACACTTGACACAGAAAGACCTCATCCAGGATTTGGACTAGAATCCCTTTTGCTGTGACAGTGCTATACCCACCGCACCACGGCCCACATTGCTGTTATTTATTCATTTACTTACGTACTTGTCGGCCCTCTCAAATAAACTGAATTAAATATTACAGACCATCTCTCTCATACCCTTGAGTCATGCTGGGCTTGAAGTAGCTTATATTTATGTAGATATTAAATATAAATGTACCGATTTCAAAGATAAGAAATAACAGTTTAATTTTCGTCCAGCGTAGAAGATACATTATTCACACGTGGATGCTGTAAATGTACCTGTATAATGCTCTCCTTGAGTTCTGACATAAAGCTGGAGAACACAGGAGATAATGAGGATTGCATTAGGCTTTTAGTGCCAAAGTGCTTACTTAGCGACAAAACACTTATATTATATTTATTACACTGCAGAAGCTATTTGGGGAAAATTGCTGGATGTTTAATGCCTGTGTTTTATGATATTGTATGCTTTTTATACAGTGCAAAGACACAAAGAGTAGCTGAGATGGCAATAGTCACTGTGTTTCGTGAGCAGAGCAAGGGTAAGGACCCACTCATCTGGAAAACATATCGTAAATGGTTGTTTTAAAAACTGTATTCATTTCTGTTCAGACATCTAGGATCTCTCTCTCATAGTCAAATCTGAGGCTGGGCTGGGCATCACTAGAAAGGCACATAAAAAACAGCACCTCTGCCAACTCATGTTAATTTTGATGTTTCAAACCTTCATGGTCAATTACTGATGAAGGATTCAAGGACCCAAAATTTCATAGTATGAATACTGCAGAATAGTCCAAAAACGTCTTTTTAGGATTGATCTAATGTGCTGCTGCAATCGCAGCATCTTGGAATGGAAATGTAAGTAGACATAGCCAGGACTCTGAATATGTTTTTTTTAATAAATAACGGAAAAATATTCATTCGCGTGCCTGTAATTCCTTTTTGATTTATTACAGCGTGGTGCAATTAAATTTGGACTTGGCTGTATGACAGCTGTCAATGAGAGTCAACATTAAAATCATCTTTGACAATCTGGGCCCACGTCATTCCTGCTTTACTGTCTCATATGTGTCCATTTCATTCAGGAAGCCACCTGGTTCTCCTTCCGTCTCATCTAACATCAGGTCAGCACAGATCAGCCGCTAATGAGGATGAACAGGGAAGTACATCATTTAAAATACCACTTCAAGCCTTGCAGATGTTGCATTTGTTTTTTCATAGATTAACTCTCAGGAGCAGATGGGTAATGCGCGCAGACAATGCCGTCGATAGCTAACCTGCTAAGCCTGGTGCATTTCCCAGACAATGACACTCTCCGTTTGCTGTACAGGAAGTCCCTGTGGTGCCACTTTACAGAGCCTCAGAGGCATGCAAGTCATTGTGCCATGTTTCATCTCACCCACACTTTAATGATGCTCACTGGCCAGCACATAACAGACCCTAACCTCACCATGTTTATGTGCTGGCTTCCTCTGTGGCAAAGTCAGCCAATTTTAATAGCAGGCGTGAGATATAATTGTAGCATTTCCAGAGCGTTCGGCAATAACGGGGTTTTAGGGGACAATATTTTAGTGACCCCTGGCATAACGACCCTACTCAGGCCTTATAAACTATTCAGGAGATTGACTTTTCATTCATGAGTGTGAGGCTAGGAAAAAGGGTAGATAATAATGAGCATTAGCCAGCCCAGTGTATTCATTTGTGAAGATGATGACACAAATAGTAACAGAGGTTACGGAGCCGTGAGAGATGCAGTAAGACAGAGCTCTGCGTCTGCAAAATGTCTCTATATCTATCTGCAACTAACGCAGCTCATATGGGGATTTTATTGCAGAGACAATGTGATGCAGTGAGGGTAGTCTGAGAAGAAAAGAGCAGCAAGTTCTGATCAATAAAATTTTACAGTCAATCCTAAATTGCCTCGGTAGCCAATGAAGTGAAGCTAAAGGGGAGTATTAGACGTCTTCTCCACTTAGCTCCCATCAGAAAGGCGGCCGCAGAATTCTGAATCAACTGTAATCTGGAAATAATCTGCAGCATTCGACAGCCTTTCAGGGAGGAGTAATTGAGGAGGCGCATGGGTTGCACTTTTAGCTTTAAATGAAGGGGAGAAAACCTCTGGTGTCAAAGCTATTTGGGAAAAAAAACAAGAGAACCGCTTTGAGAAGTTTTTTGAAACTCAAGCAGTACTTGAAAATGTGTTGTTTTTTTTTTTACACTGAAGTCTACGATCCTTCTACCATAGAAGTCTCTCAAGGTCAAATGCACATAAATGCAAGTGTTAGCATGAAAATGCACTCTGAGCGGTCCTTTCTGTGTGCCTCCAGCTAGTTTTTATTGACTCACAGATTTCCAGAATTCCAGCTTCAGCTTGCTGGTGTCAAAGCTGACTGAACCTCTGAGGGAGAAGAGTTGTAAAGCAAAAAGAGTTCAGTAGGTAAGCTGATGTTGTTCTTACGCAATTTGTGGTTTTCATTTTCTACTATATGGTTAGAAGCTAGATAAGGGGCAGATACCACATACAGTTTCCTTTTAGGCTTATAGTTATATTTGAATGGAAACTGGAGAGGGAGGGATTTTTTTCCACCCCAAAAGGGGTTTGAAACATGAAATAAAAAGAAATGAAAAATCCCCATTTCAAAGAGTAAACACACTTAAAGTTACTGTTATCTTTTAACGATTTTTGACAGTCCGAAACAAAACAAACAAACAATCAAAGTCTGGAAATTGTAGAACTGTCAACAAATCTAATCTCCTCACAATCTTAATGAGTCATTATTCACACTAGTCTGCTCGCAATCTAAACACAAGGAATGGATTCATCTTTCAGACCAAAACCTTTCAACAGAATGACTTCTTTAATGCAGCTAAAGTGCCGATCCTGCTTTTCTGTAACGTTCACACTGCATGACGCTGCATAAGATGATGCTGTGCTGACTGACTGCAGAGCTGTAGCCAACACCCCTGTGCTCTTTACAGGTGAACACAGATGATGGGCAGTGTGGAACGAGTAAAGGAGGAAGGCTTGCAGAACTTCTTACCCACAGTTTCTTATATAAGTTTCTTATATTAACCGTTTCTTTATTCATCCTGATGAATTTGTACTGCAGCTATAAAAATCAATACATATCCTTTAGGAATGAGTAAAATATGATATCACAAAGTTATTTAATATTTTTCAAAGGCACTGGCCTCTTCCTGACATGCACATGGCAACTATTTGAAATGCATAAAACTAATTATGTTTTATTTTAGATTTCTTAGAAATCTGGAGCTAAACCACCAACAGGATACTGATTTATTATATGGTTATATGTAAGTTATGACTAAATGTTAAATGAATCAGGCATTAAACTTCGTGTTAAAATAGAAATTTCTGAATTTGAGCACCAGTGGTTTTGTAAACCGCTTCAGTTTTTAATAAAAGTAAAATGGTTGTTGGAGGCTAGGAAAGAGACACAATGCAAAGGATATTGTGTGGCAACAAGACTCGGGATGGAGATAAATTGTAGGTTTTCAATAAATGAACAAATAGAGGCTCATCAACTCTAACTGTCCATGACATGTTATTACAGACCTCCACACACTGATCCTGTCAAATCAGGAGGAGATTATTTCTGCGGTAAGACCATATTCTATATTCCTTTATCCTGTTCAGCTTAGCCAATTTTTTATTGTGGATGAACCAATGAAAGAATCATTTCGTGACCGTTGCATTTTCATATGAACCTTATTGAAATGTTTTCTGCTGTATTTTGTTTTGTCATTCAAAGTGGCTGCTGTGCATAAAGCACTGAAACCCAAAGTAGGGGACAAAGCAGGAGGAGAAAAGAGCATTATGGATTGATGGTGAACATTACTGTTCAAGACGGCGTGTGTGAATTTTTCCAAGCTTCCCACTTTGTATTTGCATGATGATAGATTAGCTCTCATTATACTTGCTGAGTGGATATACAAACAATAAAATGTGCACAATGTTTTTTTTCCCCCTAAATTAAAACTGATTAAGAGAAATCAATGACTCGTAACATTTTTCTACTACAATGACTTAATTTGTCATCTTTGCAAGCAGATTTACAGATAAATTTGAAGCATTGTCTTTGTCATTTTTGCAGAAGAACCCCTTAGCACTCAACCAGCTGCACACTGTGATCTTACTGCAAGTGGCACCATTCTTATTGGAACAATAACAAAATGCAATTATTTGATTGCTTCACCCAAATAATTGCATTTCAGAGAATATGACAGCGTCTATAATTAGAGTAGGGAGAGTAAGTGATGAGTGGGCAGCTTGTGTGTTAGAGAGCATATGTCACAGTGGGTTAGCGTCCAGGCCAAAACGTGTTACTTACGCCTGTCATGGCCGTCCTGGCAGACTCTCAAACCAGCCGTGTGGTGACAGTGATGCATCTTGTCTGTCCAGATCAGTGGCCCAGAAGACCTGTAACCTGTTAACGCACACACAGGCACAGAAGATTTCTATTTTCACCAATAAATGCAGAAGAGCAAAGTACTGCAGCTTGCTAAGAGTGTTTGCATAAACCCACCTGTCACCCGATAAAATCCACCTTACAGTGTCTCAGTGCGGATTGACAGCTCACCTGTGGATCAGGCTTCAGTTTGTCTCACTCTGAGTGTTTTGGTCCCGCCGCTCATCTCCAACCAGCTGCCCATGTTTTTCAAAAATTCATGAAATGATGGTGGCTATGAACACAAACACTGCCTTTTTCAATTACTAATCACAGGCTGATGATGGAATCTGACGTGTTTTGAAGTCTCTGTCCTACAGACATGAAAGATTCTTGCTCTTTTGGAGGTCTTTGTAAAAAAAATGAAAAAAAAAAAAGAATCCTCATTAAAATAGTCGACAGAAGAGTATAGGTCTTTTAACTGGCATTCAAATATATATATATATGATGTATCATTAACAAACTTACAGTTAATTAAAACACAGCTGATTAATTTTTAGTATTTGTTAATATTATATAAGGAAACACATAGCATATTAACAATCTACATGATTCTTTCTGTTTGAGGACTTACTTTCTCATATCATAACAGTCTTTGTTATGATATGGGGGAAAATGTGGACAACTCTGTATCGAAACACTGAAGAACCAGGTACTTTGCTTAAGATGGAGCTGAAGTGTGACAAAGAATGTAGATGTCAAAAGCATAAACAGGAGCAATTGAAATTTGCCTTGAGACTTTTACAATACTGGATGGTTGCTGATGGGCCAACACTGAAGTCAAAGTTTTATGGAGCTCATCAGTGATGGAGGAAATCTGACATACTTTGAGGACACTTTGACAAGGCTGAAAACTGCAGCTGGCAGTCGAGTCTCTTCTGCTGTCCGTCATTTGTGCCATTATTAAATTTTTACCATATAAATCCCAAAAGCATAGGAAATAACCCCTCATTTAAAAATGAAAAATATTTGTCATCAGTTTCCAACAAAAAGCAATCTATAAGATTTCTAAGCAGCTCTTATCCCTTTGCTGGGAGAGATTATAAGAAGAGGTTTTTGGTTAGGGGTGACTCTTTCTGGTAATAGTGTTAGGCTAAAATCTTCTTCTAATACAGGAGACAACTGAGTCAGTGAAGGATGTGGATTAAAAGCAAATTCACCATCAAGCTTTGTATGCACTGCCATTTTCCTAGTTTGAACCAGTTTTCATTCGATTTCTAACTAGCTTCGATGTGTTCACTCACCTGCGACAGGCCACCCAAATGGAAATAACTGAGTTTCATATTCTGTTATCACCCTCTATCTTCACCATCTCTCTGCTTTTGTTGGTGGCTCTGGTCTAAACCTCTGCAATCTACCCTGCAGAATCTGTTATCAGAAACAGTTATTCTCTCCTAACTCCTTCACCTCCATTCCCTCTTTCTCTCTCTCTCTCTCTCCTGTCTAGTGGCCCTTGTCTAAGTACAAACTTGTGCCTCTTTCTGTGGCCCAGTGTGTTATTGCCAGAAGACCTGAGGCCACCCATGACCAGTCACCCATGGCTAAAATGATAAAGCATGGGACTTCTCTCCATGCCGTGCCTCCTTGTAATTAACTTTTTCTTTCTTAGTAACGTTTGTCATGATGACTACTTTTATGTGCCACTGAATCGGAAGAATTTAACTCTCCAGATTCAGATGAATTAATTTTGTCCTGAAATCTAACCCAGCAATTCTTGTGTGATCTGACGGAAATGTTCCTGATTTTGGACAAAAAAAAAAAAAATCTCTTCCTGTCCCCATCGACTTAGACTGGTGCCTTTCAACCCTGCAAAGGCTTTCAGAGGCCTCAGCGAGTTTTGATTAACCGCATCTGGTTCTATTCTTTATTGGGATTCATCACTGCAAACTCTTTGGTAATTAGAAAGACCATCCTTCATGTCAAATCTAAAACATGACCGATGGCCAATTGTAATCTTTTGAGCGCATGCATATGTGTGTGTGTGTGTGCTGGAAGTAAGCAAAAGAAAAATCGGATTAATGATGCTCATCTTGGACTCCCTTGGCTGTCCAAATGTAAACAGAGGACTCAACCGCTTGCTCGCAGTGTAATTAGTCAGCAGTGACAGGTCCTTTTTCACTATCTTTCTGCCTCTCTGTCTCTTTACCCGTCCTGTCAACAGGACAGACGCACCATGCTGTCAACAAGCCTGATAGCCAGCACTGGTAAAAAGGTTAAGATTTACATAAAATATAGCAATCTGCTTACACGTACATCAGACAGATTTCCCATTATTGAGTCCTTCCTTTGTCCCTTTCCCCCATGTGCTCTTGCTTTGATTATCTTTCTTTTCTGATCCACACTGTCACTCTGAGTGACTCACTCTCACATATAGAGGTAAAAATGCTCACATGATTGAGTGCAAACACAGACAAACAGTCATAAACATTCCTCTTACTTCAGGTAGAAAGCAGAATGATTATCATCTGTCAGAGTCAAGGTGACATAAGTCTCCACACTAGCAATATGCGATAGTTAGTAAATAGACTGAGCCTTCTAGATTTGCTTTTTGACATGTCTAAAAATGAAAGGTCCTGCATTTCTGAATGAAAATGTCCCTGGTCTCTGACAGGTATGCTGTGTCTGTGCTCTCGGGCTAAAAATGGTGTAAAAATTGAGCGCATTAAATCAGCCAAGACAGGAAATAAATGCAAAAATGAACATGACACAATTGTAATCCTAAATGTGGATGGAGTCTGGGTCTGGTTAAGGAGTGAATTGGATGTGTTTGAGATTGACTGCTGCTTTTTTCCGCTGAAATGTCAACTTTACAATGCCTGCACATAGCTAGCTGAGCTCCACATTAAGGCAAACTTGCCCTTGACATTTTGCTACACATTGTGGCCTTTTTAATAGGTCTACCTCATGATTTGGAGTAATGCTTCATTCTTGACAAGAGAACCTTGCATGAATGAGAACTGAGGCGGGCATACGGTGTTGAGATATTAAGCAACTTATTTAATGCCTATTTCATGTACATACATGGTCTTTTATGACTCAATGCACAAGTTCGCAACTCTGTTTGATATTGGAATAAATCATTCAATCTTGAAGCTGCCTTAGGGTTTCAGCTTTTGCCTCCTTGAGTCCTGTCTGCTCTGACTGGTCAGTTTGTATGCCAAAAATGGTGAAACTTACATTTATGTTTATTTTGAAGCTTCATAAACCAGCGACCTGGTCAGGACTTTATGCAAATTTGACCACGCGGATGCCAGGAAATAATCTGCAGAAAACACTACTGAGCTTTATTGCATAATCACTGCTCAAACACCAGATGAAAAATGTTCTCATAACTCTTCTCACTGATAAATGATTAACCTTCTTAATTAGTTCCATATGTTTCTTAAGATCCTACCTCATGTTTGGACCCTCCTAAGTCAGGAATAATCTGCTATGTAACAGCATGGTGACTAGACAATGTAGCCCATTATATCCATCTATTACAATTACATAAAAAGAAAAAAAATCTAAATTACAAACATCATTCTATTTGTTTCCTTCTTTTTTCATGAAAAAACAAATATGTAAAGCAAAAATGAACCTTCAGGTTGAGTGAGCCACTAAATGACAGTAGAATAACAACAGCGCTGTGATGTGTTTATCATTTACTGGCTGATGGTTGTGTCCGCTCAGCATTTGTATCTGTGGTGCAAACGCAACTGGAAATGGAGCCTTTAATTGAAAACAGTCCATTGTACAAATTACAACGTACACACTTTCAGACAACCTGGATTTCTGAGTTTACATCTCTTATGTGTTTAACTACTCAGAAATATGATCTTTAAGTGCTTAAAAAAAGCCCTGTGCTCACATTGAGCCTTGCTTGTCAGCCTTTGTTTGTTCTGGGGAATTTACAATTTTTTCTAATGCTTTTAATTAAGGAAGCAAGCTGATTAGAAGGTCTTTTTATGTGCAGACCTGTAAAATATAACCAGTTATGATTTCCTTTCACGCTTCAAATAAGCCTGTTATCAATATTAGTCTTTTTAGCACAAAGCTAAAGATGATTTTTTTAGTGACAAGATAGAAAGTGATATTTTCCTCCACCGTAAGAGAAAATAAATATGAGGTATTACAACTGGATAAAAGACTGAAACACTCAACTGTTTCCATTTGTTTGAAAGAAATATTAGATTACGTGTACTGTGCATGTCTAGAGTCTCCACAACCATGGCCTGAATATGTTAAAAGTCACAGGGATGAAAACATAAAGAAATATACAGAGCCTGTTCCTAAAGAAACAGAAAAATGTATTTAAGGTCATATTTCACATGGTGAAGAGCTCAATTTCTAAATTTTTCAGTATAGCAAGTCAGCCTTTTATGATCTCCCCTGAAATCATTATCTATTCTTCAGTGCTGTAAAAGTGTTGTTAATTTATGTGTACTTTGGTCATAAAATGTAGCTCTTTAAAGGAGAAACTTTGGTGAGTCCCAAAATCGTAATAGGCTCACTCCACAGCCAGAGTGGTTTATCGTCTCACTGGCTGCCAGAAGCAGACTGCTTTTTGTTTTGAATGCTGCAGTTTGTTAGAGTACAGATAGGACTGTTAAACAAATTGAACAGTGCATGTGGACTAAGGGGAGTTACAATGGGATTAAAGGATGATGAATTAACAGCCTTGCAGAATGTAGCCGCAGTATGAGACAAAGAAAGAGCGTTATGTCGCATGGGGACTGGGAATAAAGATCAGAGGTGGACCCTCAAAAACAAGAGCTTTATTGAAAGTCACTGCATCAAAGTCACTGGACACACGGGGACTGTCCTTCAGCTCAAAACGTTCCCATGTGGCGTTTGTTCACGCAAGCCTGTACAGCCATTAATTCCATTCTAAGACAAGCTGCCTGAGCATTGTCACCTCACAGAAAGAGGTTTCCCGGTTTGAGTTTCCTGCTGGTGGCCCTTCTGTGGGCAGCTGGCGTTCTCTAACCTTGCATGCAGAGATTCCGTCCAGATCCTCTGGCTTCCTCCCACTGTCCACAAACATGCATGTTATGTTAATAAGTGATTCCGGATTGGCCCCAAGATTGCGTGTGGTTGGTTGTGTTGTTTGTCTTTGGGATGAGCTGGCGACTTGTCAAAGTGCGCCCGGACTCTGACACAGTGGCAGCTGGGATAGGCCAGAGACCCCCTGAAAGTGCTTCAGTAAAGGCTTGCGCTGTAATTGAAATCTATATCCGGGCTCAATCTCCCATCAATCAAAGCACCGTGTTTTTAAAACAATCCGCTCTCTCGCTTTCCATCGTACGAGAACTCCCTCGCTTGCTCGGAAAACACACTGCTTTACAGTGATGTCAGCTCTGACGTGAATACTCATATTTTCTTGCTTCAACGTGTACAGTTTGTACATTCAAATTTAAAGGTATGCTTAAAGGTATGAACAACCATCATATAAGTTTGGAGAATTGCTGGAGACTTCAGAGCGCCTACAAAAAGAGATTATTGGGGCTAAGGCATAGCATTTAGACTCTGTGACCCCTTTAACAGACTGATTGTCGGTAAATGAGTCTGTAAGCTCTTAAAAAGTGAAAGACTAACCCTCTAAATGAGTGCTGGTGCCACTGCTTCCTTGCAGCAGCACAAGGTAAACTGTCATTGATCTTCTGTTAGGCACTAATGACCTAAAGAAATTAGAAGCTTGTGAACAATTGAATTTCTCTAGTTGACTTGTCACATGCACAACTTCAAGAGAATTCAAGTATGTTATAAGTTTTGTTTCGGCAGCTGGGGAATGGTACGGGATGGGAATACAGAGCAGGGGAGGCGGCGCCACATCGCCGTTCCCGACTCGATTTAGCGAATATGGGGTTAAAAATACGAGTACAAAAGTACAAGTTGCATGTTGCAACTTTAACTCACATGGAAGCTTTACTTTCATGCCAAGTGTCTCCCAGGTCTGAAGCCCTCCGCTCCCCCCGCCCCCCCCTCCCCCCACTCCCCCCACCCCCCTTTCTCTGCCAACCGCCTCCTTAAAAGTACCCAGACACCCTGCTGGCTCTGAAGCAGGGAAGAGAGAGAGCTGGCATTAGTAAACATTCTCACTGAGATTTCTCCCCACTGATGCACCACCCACTCCCATGAATGCCAAGCAGCTCCTTTATTATCTCTGCATTTACATGGTTTTCAGGAGCAGCGCGAGCTTATATTCTTCCACCATTCTGCCTCACCCTTTTTTGCTCAATCAAAGTGGGGTATCATTACGCCTGGGATGATCCTGATCCCCCCTGCCCCTACCCTCCTTATAAGTCACAGGACTCACCCTTCAAATTCTTCTTGTCTTACAGTATGTTCAAAGTTGGAGGAGGTGGAGGTGGGGGGGGGGGGCGGCGTGAGGGGCAGGGATGTCTTTTTCGAGTGCTACTGCAAAATGATGATGAAACCATATGGAGGGGTTGTGGTAGTGAGGTTTGCAGGGAGGGAAATGGGGAGATGGTGGGGGTGGGGAGGTGGAGGTTTGGGGAGCTACACAGCAGCGTAAATGACTTCTTAGCAGTGCAGCGAGATGTGAAGGACAGACTGACGTGAGATGGTGTGGCGAGCAAACTAATGAGCTGCACATTTCACACCGAGAAAGAAAAGGAACGGGCAGAGGGAGGGGAGAACGGAGACAGGGAGGAGAGAGATGGAGCAGGAGAGGCGAGGTGATGACAGAGATAGGAAGATGAGAGAAGGAAGGAAGGAAGGAGGAGAAGCAGGAGGAGATGAGAAAAGAACAGAGGAAGGAGGCTGGTGAGAAAATGAGAGACTGATGTTAGCAAAGCTGGGATGAGAAAGAGGAGCAAGAAACACAAGAAAGAAGTGAGAGAAGGAGCAGGATAAAGAGTGACATGAAAAATGACCTTTCTTTGCCAGCTTTTCTCATTCATCCTCGCCTTGACAATCAACAATAAAGTTAGCTTCAATGGAATATTGCATGGATACACAATCTCACAGGCGGTTCATACCTTTCATCTTTAATCATTATGACTCTCAAAGATTTCATTTGACTATAAATGAAAAAGTTATTTGATGTGCAAAAGTTCCAAAGGGATGTGCAGCATTGGTGTGCAGCTAATATATGCCTCCCAGATGGACTGAGAGATAGCAGCGAGTCGGTGGAGCCCACAGCTGATAAGATGCAGACCGATTATGCAGAATTTGTCACCAATTACATCATCTCAAACCAAATGTTTTTTTTATCATACCAAGAATAACATAAACAAAACACAAGTTCAAAAAATCCATTAATCTATTTTTAGTTCTGTTTATTATCATTTGGCTGTATTATCACAAGGCCACCATTCACACTCACTCCTAATTGCTATCTAGAGTCTCCAGTTAATCTAATATGAGTGTTTCTGGACTCTGGGACGCCCCATACATGGGGAGAACATGCAAACTGCACACAGAAAGGCCCCCAGGCGGGATCCGAAAAGGGCAGCTCTCGTGCTAACCGCCACGCCACCATGCAGCCATAAAGATGTATGGCCACTTTTGTTTTTTAATAAGCACCGACCAAAACACCCTATCACCTGCAAGCAAGACAAAAAGCGCCACACCGCTGTGACAGTTCTTTTTTTTTATTATTGGACTCACTCAAAGAACAAAAACTTTGTTCTCCTCCTCCACAGCTTCCTGCAGTGCCAGTCTCTCAGTGCTTGGTATGAGGGCTACTGGAGGAGGCCTGTGGTCTTCAATTACCCAATCCAGGCTGGAATCCATCTCCTCTGAATCATTTCCAGCATTTGTTTTGCAGTCCAAACCCTTCACCACTCTAAAGTCTCTCACTGCATCAAAATTTAAAGCACAGGGCAAAGATAAAATGCGGTTAAAGAAAAATACTTAGCGGTTCCTGGGAGAGGTCAGTCTATTTCTTGGTGTGAGAAAACTGGGCGCATTCGTTTGACATGAACCAAAAAGGACGTGACCTCGCAGATTAAGAAACTGAACTAATTTCTTTAACAGATCCAACAGATTCTGCTCTCCACGTACAGCCATAAACAGTCCAGCCAACAGTTTAATGACTGCAGCTCTGCCAAATGTTCTGAACGGACATATCATCTCATTCGTCAAAATTGACAAATCGGTAGGAATATAGGTTTTGATCCAAGTGGTTTCGATTAAGTAAAATAAGTTATCCAGACCAGAAGCAAACTGAATGTGAGGAGGATATTTGTAACAATGGTGACAGACAGGAAGAGGAAGAAAACCCAGGGAGGATTTCTCCAGAATGACTTCCCTCCACCTGTAGGAGGGTCACGGATATTTTCAAATCTGGGAACACTCATTTTCAAATTTAAAACCACAAATGGGAAATCACATTTTCAAGGGTAAATTCTTCTTAATTTGGCATGAAAAATTGGTTTAGTTACCTCAAAACCTTTCCTTCCCCTTTTTCACATTTCATAAATGCAAATCAGAAACAGCCCTGAGAACACAGCTGGTGCAGGTCTGTCGAGGGCGAGTTGGATCACCTCCACTGGATAAACTTCTGTTTCTTTGGTGAATTTTCTCAGTTAGGCTGTTGGCTTTAACATTTTACTGTTCTTTATTGCGATTGTCATCACTTTAAAGATTGATGTCCACTGTCTCATGTATCAATGAGCTTGTCTTCTTCAACATAGCTTTTAATTGTCAGTGTAATAATGAAATGTAATGTGGGTCTATTTTATTATCCATGCCTTTGCACCGTGCCGGTACCACAGGCGTTTCTGCAGTGTAATTGGTTCATCCTGACCACAGGTTAAAAGGTCTAATGTGTGAATAATCAGCTTTTCCTCTCTCTGTCTCTATTTATCTCCCCCCGTGCTAAGCTGATATATTATGCCATTTAACTCTCCCTCTTTTCCTCTTTATTTGCGATAAGAGTTCATTTCCACAACCTCTTTTCCTTCTCTCATTATTGTGGAAGTCCTATTCATGCCAAGGACCTGAGCAAAGAAGCAAATTAGTTGTCCTTATAATACTTTATTAGAGGCAACTGGTGTGCAGGTGCTTCCTCAAATTCAGTAAGACTTTGTGTTCCTGTCGATCAATCACACATCCTCCCCGCAGCTCACTCCCCTGTCTGATGTCCACTTGTGCTTAAAAAGGAAGTGAAAATTACCATTTTGAGTTGGAATTATGCTTTGTGCTGAGTCTTAAAAATAGCATTTTTCTGGACTTGTTTCCCTCGCTTTAACAACCTGTAAATAATCTGTGTTTAATAACACATGTAAAATTATGCTATTCTTGAGCTTTGTCTGGAGAGTCTGCAGAAACCCATCCTTAACCTTGGTTAAGGATCAAATTTTGTTGACTAGATGTGGGTGAGTGAACTTCCAAGTTCTACATCATTGTGAAAATATTTGATTACATTTTCACTACTATCAGTTCACCGCTCCAGGCCCTTTCAGACCAAATATGACGAGGGCACTAGTGTCCTTTGAAGCCAATTCCTTTCAATGGATTGCACTGTGCAGTGACGGTTTGTCATTGCATGCAGAGTCCGTGTGGAGCAAGACAAATAAGTAATGTGCAGTGTGCTGTGATGAATAGTCATGTAGTCAACGGGCACAAGCCATCCTTCAAGGCACAGAATGAAAAATAGAGGAAAAGTTGATTTTCTGTGTGCGTGCATTCCCTGAATTGCACACATAATTTAGCTGTGATCTCTTCTGTCCCCACAAGACCAGCCCAAAAGAGTGCAGCACGTTTCTGCATTGCAGTGCAGTTTGCATATTCAGGTCACTCTTCTTTTCACATGCAATGCTAACATGCTAACAGCTCTAACTTTTTTGAGCACAGTACAGATGCGTCTTCTTTGCTCATAACAAATGCGCTGCGTGAAAACTGGGAGCTCGCACCTGCTCCAATATGATGCCTGGGTTAGAGCGCTAATCTACCTGTCTTGCTCTCTACTCTGTGAGTCCACCAACCAGAGCGCAGAGCCTTGTGAAAAGAGAAGCGCATGGTGTGTTCAGCCTGAAAGGGAAAACGGTCTGAATAACTGAGTGGGGCTTGAGGCAGAAACATTTTTACATTACATCTTGAAAGAAATCATGCAGAAGAAAAATGAATCACATCAAACTACTGTAGTACAAGTGATATAATATGATTTTCTAGAAGATTTTAAAAAACTTTATTGTGGGTACACACATCAGCAACTATTCACTGTAATGTTGGTGACCCGAATGTCTTGATTTCTAATTTGGTGAGTTACAGACATATATGGACATATATGATTAAGAGTTTTTGAAAGCAAAAGCTAAAGCCAATTTTCACTGAAGTACCATTGTTGTTTTAACTGGGAGCTTATTATCAGGCTCACATTAATAATATTAATTACACTCACTTTCAAGGCAAACAGAATCAAGGGGTGTACAAAAGCCAACCGCAATATAGATAAACACCTCCCCCAGCGAGTCATCACACAATTACAATTTCCAATTTGATTGGAACTTGAATTACAAACACACGCACAGACATAATATATCTGATTTAGACAAACGTAGGGAACAGTAGGAAGCTTGTATGAGTTCGGAGGACCTGTCGTGTCTGCTGGGGGCTCTAACCTTCTTCTGACATGGGGAGGAGAGGCAGCTCATGGAATCGACTACAGGCTACACATCTGCACTCAGGGCTGCTGCTGCGGCCTCCAAGGTGCAACATTGATCGGATGAAGAACGCTGTCTTCCTCCTGCTCACCCTCTTTCCACATCCATCTGTCCTCCTTTCCACTTGCATCACTTACTTTCTCCCTCTTTCATCCAAGGCCCCTCCTCCTCTCCTCCTTTCACTCTACTAATCAATCCCTCCTTCCATCTCCCCTGCTGCCGTTTCTTTCTCCTTCATCAACATATTTTACTTGGTGGGATCTAAGCCAAGCCTTTAAGACAGATGGATGATGATAAATGGTGAGACCAACCAGATCTCTTTCCCCCTCCATCTTTTTCTTACTCCCTTTCTTCCTTTCTTTCACATGGTCTTGACTTTGTTTTCTTTGATGCACTTCTGAGGCCGACGTGAATTTGCCTTTGGGACGATGATGATGTGCTTTCAAATGATTAAGGCCAAAACCTACTTCCTCGGCCATCGAACATCAAGAGAACAAAACCAGTTGGACGTAAACAGGCCCGGGATTTAAAACATTTCTACAGTGAAGCCGGTTTAGAACCCTCATGTGGAAAACCAATGAGACCTGCTGCCAACTTGTTAGAGCTTCCACCCTTCCCTATGATAATGATGCGATTCGGCTTATATCTCTATTGGACTAAAGGGCTGAGCAGGATAAAGATCTGTGAGCAGAGTGACATGTAGCTCTTGCCTTTGAAGAGGCTCAGATGAGGCTACTTTCGATATCCCCCCTGGACCCCAGATGGACTCCCCATGGTCTCAATTATACCAGCCTCTGCTTGGTACTGTAGCGCTCCCCTCTGTACAGTCCTCGGCTCTTTCTGCATGACATCTCTTCCTCTCTTAGAGCGCTACAGGACATCTATGTCCTTCACCTTTTGATACAGGCCAGATCAAACACTGTCTGCTCTTTGATGATAGCAGAGATGGAGGTAGTGCAAAGGATCCCTGGGCATTGGATCCTCTTTGGTTTATCAATGGAAAACCCTAACAACCTGTAGCAGCGGGCCTGCAGTTAGGCTGTTCATGACTCCTTGCAGGAGACACTATAAATAATGCCCGCCTGGCAAAGGTGATGCAAGGCGCGGGAGTAAACTTTGCTTGCTGCTCAGCTTCAAGGAGTGTTTGAGAAGCTGCTGTGCTGGGGCACACGATGATGCAGGTGGTGGTGTCAGGAGTCATGTAATACTTAATGAGTGGCAGAGTCTGGGTCTACGCCAGGGAGCTCTGAAAGCAGAGATCATATTTGTTCTGGGAAGGCCTGTCTCTATTTGTTAGGAAGCATCATTTTGAAGCATTTTACACAGCAGACTTCAATAAGGGTTTGAAGATTGCTATGACTGATGAGAGAAAAATTGAAGTCTTGGTCTGAGACTAAATATTTTGATTATTATCTGTATTTTATCTAACACAAGTGTACCTTTTCTTTAAAAAATCTATGTTTTTAAAGAAATACAATGGTGGTTGGTATATTAGCAACTCTCACATTGTTGTGCAGACAAAAAACAAACAAAAATCACTTTGTGGACTCATCGTCACTGGACCCCGAGGACAAAGAGGATTCCCCTCGACTCTCATGAACATAAAGAAGCCAATGACTCTTTCGACACCTTGCGTAACCATCCAATGATTTGGTACATTATTTAAATTCTTACAAGAGCAAGACTCACATATCTTTAGATCTTCAGATCTACAGTAACAGGCATTAGAAGTTGTGTCACTTAACCAAACTGCCACAGACAGTCGTGCCAAAGTCAGCAGGCAGCAGCAATCATCAGTAATATCCACAGGCTAAGACGTTAACAGCCTACCATTTGAATATATCAAGCTCTGTAAACCCCCAGTTGGTCTGTTTGATATTCCGTACATGCTGTGGTTCCGTATTTATGTAAAGTGTCATGGGCAGCATGTATAATGAACAGCAGTGCAGCGGTGAGCACATACAGTTAGAATGAGGCCTTGAAGGAAAACATGGCTAAGCTGCTTCCACTAGCAACTTCGACATTGGCTCAAAGTGCTCGAGTGCGTTTTCATCAGTGCTTAAAGAAATATATGTATCCATCTAACCATTATCCGCACTGCTTATTCCTTGAATGAGCTTATTCCCATATATGTATATATACATTCCTTTACATGCATATATGTATGTGTATATGTGTATAGAGGCCTTCCGACAAGCCTTCTGCTGATCTGCTGACTTCAGATGTTATCATTCTAATCCCCAATTACCAACTAAAAGACATCAAAATGATTAGTCAATGAGCCCCCCCCACACACTTAAAAAATAATTTTATATTTTTAAAGGAAGAGAAGAAAAGCTTCAAAATGTTTAAGATTTTATAACTTTGCATCATTTTAAACGGCTGCTTTTGCAGTTTTGTAACTACAGCTGAGCAGGGCAGAATTTTGTCATGTTAAGCCACTAGAATAGGATACTAATCTTAATGAAGCGTCAGTGTCAATAAATGCATGTTTCCATGCTGGATTTTTGCTCAAAGCAAAATGTTAACAGGGAGCCTCTGCAGCCTTTGCCCCTTTCATTTGTTTTGTGCACAAAAACAAATGAAAGGGGTGCACAAAAACTGAAAATGATGCCGTACAAACACCAGCTGCCAACAATACTGTTTGACTGTTATAAACTCAGAAGTGTTTGTTTGTTGTTCCAGAGCATGAAAAACACAAACAAAATAAACAAATAAAAAAGAGAAGCCAATAACTGTGGCTGTAAAGTGTACGCTTTTCTTTGGAACAAATCTCGTGACTCTGCCCTATATTTGCATGAATTATGTGATATCCTACAGTTTAATGACAGCTGATTTTCAACATTTAATAGTGTGGTAAACCATTTATCATTCAGATTATAACATATCAAACCCACAGACAAATTGAGGGGAAGATTGGAATGAGCAGCACGACTTTTAGGCACAACACGTTGGGAGATTTATGACCATAATCATCATCTTTTCAGACCTTTGCATCACCTCCAGTGCTTACCTTTTCAAACCAAGACTAATAGAGCCCCCGCATGGTGATAAAAACGATTATGGCAGATTTGGACATTTACAGTGCTCACATTCATACACAGAAGAGACACAGATACCTGAAGGTCAAGCGGAAGGAGGGGCAGTCCATTTCAAAGAACCTTTTGTCAAGTCCTTATTGAAATTCATCAATAAAAATGGGCTGCCCTAAGCCTTTTCAGAAATAAAATTGTCATGCTAATTCATTTTGATTGCCACATTGGAATAGCTAAACAAAATGAATGGTGGGGGCCAGATGCGCCCACTGAAGCGTAACTCCGGATATTTCATAGTGAATTACCCTTGATCGACTAGCCTCATGGATTTTGGTGCAAATTCTGATCAAGTGCTCACACGTGTGGAATTCCAATTGTCACTTTGCTGTCTCATTGAATTGCATGGCAAAGAAATAAATATTAACCCTGTGGAACACAGCTGTGCTGACTGGGACTTTTTCCTGACCATGAAAGAAATCTGTTAATCAAAACATGTTCATTTACCCTTATTATCTACACAAACATTAGAGTTCAGGTCAATGTATTTCGTGACATTTTTTTCATATGGGTTGACTCTTTTTTAACACAACTGTTCACATATCAACACACCACTGTTCATCCGCTGGTTTGGAGCAGAGACTTAATAAGAAACTCAGCAACTGATGCAAGATCAGAGCAGAGAGCTGAAGGATGCCTCAGATAAATGAAGGCTCCCATACCTTTAGATTAAAAACCACAGACTGTAGAGAGGGGGAACAGTGAGGAATAGCAAGCTGTCTGTGTTCTATAAGAGAAGAGGCTCTTGTGGATGGAGGGGGAGGATACTTTCCGATGAGCCATCTGGATATGGACCTCCCCGGGGGACGGAGAGCAAAACATGCTGAATCAGTCTGCCTTCCTCTCCCACTCATATTCTATCCGTCTATCGATCTGTCTATCCATCTATTGGGAAACGCACCAACAGTACGTGTCAGCGGTGACTGGTTTCACGGAAACAAGCTGCTTCTTTTCGAGTGGACCACACGAAAAGGTCCCCCCCCATGCGAGCAGCAGTGTGTGCTTTGTTTTTCCATAGTATGGTTCACAGGATTGTGGAAAAAAAGTGTTTTACACTATTGGTTTCATTTTGTATACCATGGCTAAGGTGAACAAAATGACATGAGCAAAAAAAATAAAGACAAAAAACTGCCAGCAGAGAAGAAAAGAAGAAAGCAAATAGTGGTCCCACATGTTAGAATTCCAAGTTTTCTTGGTTCCACCATCCATCACACATCCTCCTCATGCAGATTTTGATACTTGACCAACTTTTCTTCCATTCATATCCTCTCTAAAAAGGATTTTTTCCCGAAATCTTGTGATGCTTCAGCAGCTATTTTGGGGGAACTGTTTCAGTCGAACCTTTTCTAGTCCACAGCATTTGTCACTGATTGCAGTTGACTTGCATGCAGGCCAATACATTATGAAGTTTCATCCCAAATAAAAAAGAAGAACCCAGTGTGTACAAATGGAAATGACAGCAGCACAGACATTGCAAAGAGAAAGCGAGGGAGCAGGGGCTTCAATGCTGCCTCCACATTGATAACATCTAAAAGTAGAAGGACTGCAGTCTCTTTGAATTTGCATGCATGAAGACTACATTCTAGCTAATCCAAACTGAAGAATGACGAGATTTGAGTCCAAAGATTTGTAGCGAACTGGAGCACAGTGAGACAGCTACCATGAACGACTTTGGAGACGACCGTCCTACAATTCCCTCAGATGTACCATTCACTTGGAACTATTCGATTAAAAGGACGGTCCCCAAACCAGTGGGTGACCTCGGTTTTTCTTTTATCATGAAGCGCATGCCCCCAAGTTAATTACTGTGCCCACTAGAGAGTTTGAAAAGACTGCATCATGCTTCCCATCCACTAGGTAAAGCCAGGGTAAAGTTACAGCATGTGTCTGACATAGGCTAACTGCTTTACTACAGTGTGTTAGTGTTTAACTTTTGCATGTCTGTGTATGTTTAGTGGGTCTGTCTGAACAGCCAAGAGCCACATAGCGGTCGTAAAAAAACACACAACATGTAGGAAAAAAAGCACAGTTCAGATGGATGGTGTAACGTGAGATGTCTGAGTGTACACTTTTGAGAAATGAAGGCTCATACTTTTTACATGATGCAAGTGCAGGCAACAGCCTGTGAATCAACCTCAGCGAAGAAGCAAAAACATGAGGCGGCAAAAGCAAATTTAGAATAAGGAAAGGCAGAAATCAAGAAAAAACAGTGCAGTGCTCCTCGTCTTCAGAATGACAGAAGTGTTTATTTTCTCTTCTACTGGAAATGTAGCCTGCCATCGTAGATGCAGAGGAAATTTGGAATGGTTGCTATTTCCAAATGAACCACTAGATATCAGTACTTTTTGCAAACTTTTCCCAAAAACATTGTAGATGAATGAAATCTGACTGAATTTTTCCGCACTAGAAAGCTTAATGAATAAAATAAAAAAAAGACCGAGGAGGTTCTTTGCATATATATTGAAGTTGGTTTCATAGTAAATTTATGAAAGAGTAATATTTGGATCTCCAGATGAGAAGTCGGATGAAAAACTCCTCCGCAGTCCATTTCTATTCCTAATATGGGAGTTTTGTGGGTATTTTCACAACCTCTTGTGGGTGAAAGGATTGTGTGTTATGAAAGGAAATGTGTGTGTATCCCATAATGAAGCCAATTACCAGCTTTCCACGAAACTTAATTCAGAGACGCCATTCTTATTTAGTGTATTTCCATGAGTTTTACGGTGAGTAAATCTACTAAGAGTATTCGCAGGCATGCATAAAAGTTTCCCAAACCTAAACTCTTTACTCATTACTATATTTTGTAAGCAGCAGCTTCTCTGGTTCTGGTCAGCTGGGTGTTTTTTTCCAGGGGAGGGGGGCTGTGGAATAACCACATTTGCCATTTAACCTATTTAACCTTTACCATTGAATAAATTCAGCAGAGGTAAGTACTGCATGGACCATCCTGTGGATTGCTCAGGGAAAATTACTTCAATGCCCAGTCTTGTTTAATCGTCTGTTTACAACAATCCCTGTGCTAAATAATTGGTCTCCATCCATTGTCTATACCGCTTACTCTTTGCAGGATTGAAGGGGGGGTTGGGGGCTGGGCTGGAGCCTATCCCAGCTGTCATTGGGGAAGAAAGGCCCCTGATCCCCAGGGAATGAAACTGGCTGTCATTGGGCAAGAAAGGCCCTTGATCCCCAGGGAATGAAAGTGGGAATCCTCCTGCTGATAGGCGGCAGTGCTAACCACCGCAGCGCCATGTCGCTGTCATTGTGTGAGAGGTAATTAGTCTCCTAATTAAGAATATTTTTCGCCGTTAGGACTAACATTTTGCGTGATCTTTACAAGTCAAAAACAGGATCATAAATCAGACAGGGACATTTCAGCTCCAAAGTAAATGTGGGACTGGACCATTATCAATCACTTTATAAGTCACTTCTCCAATACACACTCGTTGTCAACCCTCTCGGTCACAATCTGGAGAGCCTGTCTCTGTCTCTGTCGCTCGGTTGAAGGAGTTGAAGGCCCTCAGGGTATTGATTTCACTTGCCTTAATGCTGTCAGACTGATGGGAGACACGTGACACACAGATGAAATCTTGGCCATGGTACACTCGGCCTCTAACTGCAATCTCATACTCATATTTGTGAAAGGCACGTGCGCGCTTTGACACTTACAGTAAACACTTGCAGGTTATAGAAATGAACACAACACGATCAAGCGCTGATTCTCGAAGGTAAATGCGTGCACACAAACTTTAACGAGTATGTCATGCATGCATAATCACACTCACTTCCATGCAAACATGCACTCACACACACCCTCAGGAGCCACTCCTGACACTCTCAATCTGTCACAGCAGCAAATCCAGAGGACCTCGCCTTCTAGTAGGGAGGGTCAAGACAGCACTCTGAACTCAGCAAAGTTTGAGCTAATCAAGACTGGCAATGACAGACTGCCTGCGATGACAGGCATTTTTCTTTTCCTCTTACACATTTCACAGTTGAGGATCTCTTGCTTTTTTATGTGGAAGCATAGAAAAGTGAGTTTGTCATGGCTGACAGCCATAAATTGCGGTTCATCACCATCATGGGAGGCACTGAAGTCTGAATGGCAAGACAGTCTTGCCTCTTATTATCACAGCAAGTCAACTATTTATTAGGGAAATAGCTAATTCATCAGATTCTGATCATAGCAGATTCAGAAGCATTAATGCATGCTCATCCATAGAAAATTATTTCTGTGTTACCAAAAAGAAATTTGGGATGATTTCATCCATCCATTCTCTCTAATACTTATTGCTATTGGGGTGGCAGGAGGGCTGGAGCCCATCCGAGCTGTGGGATGTTTTGAATTTTGTTAAATAGAAATATGCGAATGTATTAATGTTAGGCAAAGTAGAATGCAATGTTGGACGTAAGCAAAGTGTACAACGCCTGTCAGATGGATCATTTCAGTTTTGGTTTTAATCTTTCTATGGGAAATTGAAAAATATACTGTAGACACCCGCTTATCTTTCGAGGATGCTTGCCATTCTCTTCCTCAGTGAGCATCATCATGAAACATTCAATGCAACGCTGCACCAGATCCGTTTGAATTCATCATAATATTCATAAAGTACCCATTGTGTTTTATTTCATCAAGAGAAACACACCTGATTGAATGCCATCCTTCAATAAAAAAACATTATGTTCCAGCTCTGCAATTCAAATAAGGCTTTGCACTTTACTTTAAGCCTTAAGTTTCCATGCTGTCTAAAATAAAATTGGCTCCTCTCCTTGAATGAGTAATGCACATCCTCTGTGACATCTGGATGTTCTGTTTGTCTGCTGCTCAGAGACAAGTGGCCACTGTCGCGCACAAAGGCAATAAACAGCTGAGTCCTCCACAGTGTCCATGTTAATTGTCGTGATGCAGGGCAGCGGATCAGTGAGACAGATGTGGCAGGAAGCAATCATGTGATGAATTGACCTGAGTGTTAAATGGTGTCACTCAACCTTTTAAAATTCGATAAACAAGCCAGTGGTCTTGTGAGTAGATCCACACACTCATCAGGGTGAATTTCCTGCCGCGTAAATAGGTCAACGACAAAAAAGGTGACCCCCGACTTTTCCTTAGCACCGTCCAAGAGCCGGGCCCGACATTTTACAAGTCACCATAAATATAGTATATTATAGTCCTGTGCTGCTTTTAGATTGGACTTTTGCACACCACAATAAAACTGATAGATTTTTATAGTCCGAAGTTGCTTGTGGTTGACATAAGAATCACTCTGATGAGGTTTTGAACCCATCTCCCCGTGTATGTGTGGGTTCTCTCTGGGGGATCTGGCTTCCTCCCAAAGCCCGACAAACATGTCCAGGGTGTACTTTGCCTCGGTAGCTGATAACAATGGAAATGAGATTTTAATATGGAATATGATTAAAGATCAAAGTATCGTCTAATATTTCCATAATGGAATCCCTTACGATGCCGTCACGGCCAAGGCAGGAACAAGAACACATAGCCTTTACGGAACAACATTCATGCCTGATGAAAAACTGGGACCATCACGTCAGTGGACATCATCACTAGTTATCACTGGTCTAACAAGGTCAAACGAATGCAATCATAAAATCTGCAGACAGATGTTATTTTCTCCAAACTCTGAGCAATGTTGTGGACTTTGTGAGTGAAATCAGTTTCTTCAGGTGAATATATTTCTGCAGCTGATTCCAAGCAGAAGAGACCGCAAACTAACTAGGG
This sequence comes from Menidia beryllina, assembly GCA_013363375.1. Taxonomy (NCBI): domain Eukaryota; kingdom Metazoa; phylum Chordata; class Actinopteri; order Atheriniformes; family Atherinopsidae; genus Menidia; species Menidia beryllina. The sequence continues at coordinate 15,622,450 of JABUIW010000028.1, forward strand.
TTTAGGAATGCTGAGAAGGAATGCATTTTGAGAGAGAAATTGAGGTGACCTGCCAAGATACTAAATTCTGTTATTTATGTTTCACGAAAAGCAACATTATCTGGCCTAATAATGGAGCTGGACAGAGTTAAAAAAACAAACACGTTTTTTAAAACTCATCCTCCATGGTCTGTTCGAAATTTCAATTCCCTGCTTTGCATCGTGTTTGTTGGAAACCCAGACAAAAACGACCAGGCAGATTTATTACAGCTGATGGAAAAGCAAAGGAGGGGAAAACGAGGAGCCCATCAATATTTCTACAGATCGTTGCAGGTAAAAAGTTAAATGGCTAAAAAAGTCCAAATTGTTATTCACCAATGAACAAATGAAACGGCCAGCACGGTCCTCTAACAATTCTGTAGCTCTGTATTGTTTTTGGAGACCCCAATTTTTATTCAAAGACCTCAATTATGTTGTATATGTGCATTACTTATCCAAATGGGTAAATGATTTCAACAAAGTGACAGTTTGTGATGAATTGCGATCCAGGCAAGTGCTTAATTTAAATTGATTTACCTTCCACACACATGTATTTTTTTCAAATTGAAATTTCTCGACCCAATTTTGGAACATAAACAGTAAATATAATCTTATAAAACTAGTTCAAATATGAAAAATAAAATCAGAGAAAAAATGCAGACATGATTGTAGCATTTATATTGAAAGATAAAAGAAGAAGAGGGTTCTTCCTGAAGCAGTGAGTCAGATTTTTCTGGTGAAAGTGGAATCTTTCACGTTCATTGAAATTCAGCACGTGACCACATCAGTAGTTCTTTCATTTTTGATAAAGCTGCGCATGTGCCAAACATGAAAATAGCTCCATAATGAATGTTGACATTGTTTGGAAATGCAGTGTCCTAAAGGACAACATCCAAACAAACAGATTTATTCTGATGAGTGGGCAGATGCCTAATTATTGCTCATACTGTGAAAAAATGGTTCCGCTCCTCTGAGCCATCCACCATCTGATAATAAGAATACACGAGAGACTGCCATGCCATTTACAATAATATTTCATCTCACCTTATAGTTGGAGAAACTGATGACTCTTTGGGGTAGATTTGGCTCTGGCCCCTTTCTCCTTGACTCACTAAATGAGCCGAGTGAAGGATGTTGTGCTCTTCTGCATAAATGCTCGCAGCAAAATAGACTTTATTAAGACCCATAAAAAACAACATTAAAATTCACGACCAAGGGAGTGTCGCCTGACCCCAGGAGAGTGATAAATTAGCTTGTGTTGCTCTAGCAAAACGACCATTTTATACCTTCATCCCCTCTCCCTCTCAAATGACTCCTTTTCAGCCAGTGCGGAGAGGCTTCACCCACAGTGGAATCTGGGCGGAGAGATACAGCCAGCGGTAAGAAAAGGGCTTCATCTGTTCATTTCACCCTCGTTCCTCCTCATAAGAAATCACTCAGCTGTGTGAATGATGTTTTAATTCAGCTCCATGTGGGTGTTTTACATTCATCCATACGAGCATCAGTGGGCGCAGGCGTGATCCTCTTCTGCCCACGTCTTCACCTCCAGCAAGCAGGTGAAAGTTGAACACAATCTTTTTTTTTTAATAACAATGTAAGGCAGAGGCGCACCCAAGAGAACATATACTATTCTGAAATGTTCTGTGCTATCAAAACTCAAGGTTCATTCTCTTGATTCCTTTGATTGTATTCTACTTTTTGCCTCCCTTGTGTGAAAAGCTCTCTGCAGCCAGTGCTCCGTTGCTTATCTGGGACAGGCTGTAATTGTTGAGCGCAGCCATCCTTCTCTTTGTTAGTTTGAAGGACGGTTAAAAAGATTTGATAAGACGGTGGCATCCCAATTTTCCACAAGCTGAACAGACTGGTGACTGAAAAGAAGTCGAGAAAGGATGAAAAATGAGCCGGCTCCACCACCAAAAAAATGTAACTAAACACACACACGGGGTTGTACGGGTCCAGATGTGCTCTTTTCAAGTTCAGGTGTCTTAGAGTCCGCCCTTAATGACAATTTGCTTGCGAACCAGCGTCCCATGCGAGTCATCGCTGACAACTCATTAGCTCTATGCTAAGCAAATGGATCAGTAAATGGATTTTTATGTGGGCATAAATGCTAATTCGCTACACTGTTGCGCTGTTCAACGATGCTGTGTTTAGCAAGTCGGCCCTAGCCTCAGGGGCATGTTTGTGTCTCATTAGGCTCAGTCAGGGATCCATTGTGGACGGTACATACTCAACAGCAAGAAAGAGAAAACAATAAAGATGACTTGGGGCATCAAGACATGTGTCCACCCTGCAAGTGCAGAGGCAGTTTTTTGAAAGGGAGAAAAAAGAAGCCTGCGGATCATCTGCAGATCACATATGAGGTGCTATTGTGCGATCAGTGTCTCTGCTGTCTGGATTTATAGACACAAATGAAAGGTATTCTATAACATAAGCTGTCGTCTCCAACGTTTCTGTTATTCTGGTAATTAAATATCCTTAATATCCTTATTAATTAATGGGCAGATTTCCTGTAGCTAAATGTAATGTAAAGGCAATCACATTTTCTGGTCAAAATCTATGCAAAGCAGGGATTTACTACGACATACATATCCATAATGTAAAAATACTCATTTCAAACACCAGTGTCCTTTAATTCTATCACAGAAGCTTCATGACAGCTTAATGCTAAATATAGGAAATAAAGGCTCTCTCGTTTCCAGCAAACACGCTGTACTCAACCATACATCACAAAAGCGGAATACCACTGTTTTACCGTTAGCTGATCATGACAGCAGCCCACATCCAAAACCCAGAGACAACAAGGCAGACGCTGAAAATGGAAGGATGCAACAGCAGGGCCTCGCTGAAAGAACATCTCTGACTGAGTGGGCGTCGAGTGGGAACACTTGGCTCGGCAGCAGCCGTGGAAACCACACATCTCGGAGTTTTGTCAGCCACCCGGAACACTGTTGAAGACGCTGAATGTTACATGTTGGCTTCTCATACGGCCGATATTTCCTGTAACATGCCAGGTGAGGCGTGGCAGAAATAAAAGCACTGTCAAGTCAATCACAGTGTTTTGTGGTCCTCATTATTTCCTTTTTTTACAGGGAAAAAAAACAAATGAGCTAAACCTGGACAAATAAGTGTTCAGCACAACAGCAGTGGGTGGAGCAGCTTGATCCTAAACTTCCTTCTGAGCAGTTTTGTGAACCCTGTCTGTCTGCACTTATCATGCACTTCTTCATAATGAATGAAGAATAGTGAAAAAATAACTGTACAGATCTCAGAGATGCTGCATTAGATTACATCTTTTTGCACGTTCATCTGAATTGCTATGCTGCTATTAATTAACAAAACTTCTGCGGATTATCTGATGGCAAAAATGGAATTTCTGCAAATTTCTAGGAATAAGAGGCACTGAACCTACAAGCTATTTGACATAAAAGAAAAGAATCGTCTGGGAAGATCCATGGTGTACCCATTTAAAAATATACATGCCGTCGAAATGTGTGTTGTGATACGTGCACACACACACACCACCTGCATATTAATTTCACACGTGTTAGTTGTTTTCTCCTTTATCTTTTCAGTCTTTACAAGAAAAATGAGTTCCAGCTTGACTCATTTACGGTTTATTTATACTCGAGGAATAAATCATGCAATATGAGTCTTTCACTGTTTGTTTTATACCCAAGTTTGTTCTGAAACAAATTCTATTTGAAATAAAATATGTATATATATGGATATGTCTGAGAAGAAAATTCATTTTTGGAACTGACAGTACATGTGCATGACTTCACCTCTAAAGTCACATACTGTGCTGTCCTCATACAACATTTTTGGGATACCGGCCACTTTGAAAGTCGAGTGGGTAAATCTATTAGTTTCTAATCTTCCTGAAATCCATCTCTACACTGCCGTGGCCTCAATGGCTCTGCCTGTAGCAGCATCACACTGACTGTGAGTCAAATAAAAGGGACAATTTATTTATGGTGAGTGCAAACCAAAGAAGCAATAAATAAAGGCAGCATGAAATAAAAGATATAGGATCAAGTGGAAATTGATATTTTCTCAACCCACACAGTTGGCCTGAAAAAGAAACACACATACTAGACACACACATACCTGTTTTTTATATATATATATATATTTGTAAGGAATCTACATTGACATTAAGCTTTTGCTAGGACCTCATGCTACACCTGACCATCACAAATGAGTGCGTGACCCTGATCCCAAAACCGAACTTTGACACCCCAGAACCCTTCGAAACATGTGAGGCCCGGCACTTTGGTCCCTGCAACGTTGTCTGACATCACAAATTCAGCGTGGTTCAAGCATCAGAACCTTACAAAAAAAAGTATACACACTCACACAGAGTACATTCTCAAAAACCTCCAGGGAAAGATGCTCTTTTTTATATACGAGCTTGAATACACACATCAAGACAGCAAAGTCCAGGATGTTTTGACTACAAAAAAAATTCTTAAGGAGAACAATGATTTTAAGATGAACCTTTCTACATAGTAAAGCAAACGGTTGCTGTCTCCTTGAAAAAAAACGCCCACTGTGGAAATAATGATATTACGTTGCGGCACAGAAATGTGAAGTCATTGTTCAGACCATTGCTTGTTGTTGCTCGTTTGCTTTTATTGTCACACGTGTTCCTGTTTCAGGTTTTATCCGTTTCACTTCTCATAGAATATCCCCATTTAAAATGCCCTTCCCCAATAACCCAATAATAATTATACTCACAGACCATGAAATACATAAGCTTTATGTGTATGTCTATATACATTGTTTTATAGTCTATATGCCTCGCTGTCATCTAAATTAGCAAAAAGCTGGCCAAAACAGGTCATACCAAAATATAGTCAATTTAGGCAAGGATTCAGAAATACATTTAATCACACATGAATCGAGTTTAATTACAGAATTTAAATTATGTGACATACTGTGATATTTTCCCCCTTGTTCCGATCATATTTTCCCCCAATATAAATATCTCTACATACTAAAGGAAAGGAAAACAAGAAAAGCAAAGGTAAACCAGGATTCAAATGAGATCAAACATCTGTAAAACCCCGAATGCTTCTTTTTGCCAGATGGTGGGCTCTGGTCTGGGCATGTCCCAAAAACCTACAAGAATATGAATAATGCATTGGGTATGACTTATTTCACAGTGTATCTCTGGATGTGCACACACACACACACACACACACAC
>JABUIW010000028.1:15627686-15669879 GCA_013363375.1 Menidia beryllina
CACACACACACACACACACACACACGCGCAAACAGGCATCCACTCACAAACAGAAAAGCACACGTATTCACACAGTGACAGATGCGAACACACACCTTCACACACGCACGCGCACACTTCACACCCAAGCAGACCATTAAAATGAGCCAGGGGTTCACATCTGCTAACTGCTCCCAGTGATGTGTACAAGATGTGTGAGGTTCATTGACAAAAAAACTACTTTTCTATTCTATGTTGGCACCACATAAAAAACATAAAAGATAAGCTAAGTCATCCAAAATGTCCTCATTTTACTGTCGTGATCCTCATTCACAGAGGAAACTGCTTTCTTCTGTCTTCTCTCCGGTGACTTTCATGCTTCTTCACAAAGACTGTCCCATGTACATATGCAGAGATTTGCAGAGATCAGCCTAGTAAAGTTTCCCCAAGCCAAATACGAGAAAGGTGTTAAAGGCTAGAATCCCACCGACAATATAATCTGGCTCAGCCTCAGTGAAGTCACAATTCTTTAGCAGCAAAGTGTCATTAAAGAAACTTGGCTGGGTCATAAGCCCGGGCGGCTTCATAGAATTGATAGTAAAGAAGATGAAGGGGCTGACGTTTGAAAGACTTTCTCACAAGTCTAAATCAAGTCACAAAAGTGTAGAAAGAAAATCCTCAAGGAGCCTTACCCTAGAGATCAGGCAGTAGCTGGAAAAAAAACAACAAACAAAACACAAAATGGCAAAGTACTTCAATTAATATTCCACTGCCTGCTCCTTTGATAGCTGTTCCTTGAGGGTTTTTTACTCCATTATGACAAGTCCACTGGTTTTGCTGCGGTAAGAGTTCGATGTGGATGGTGAGCTGCCGCTCACTTGATGCTTCTCAAAGTTTTTATGAGGGATCGTTGTCGTGGTGGTGTTTTTTTTTCCTTTTTTTCTTTCGTATTTTTTCTTTTTTACTATGGATGGTCAGGCCAGGGGGACAGTTTCGGGAGCCTCGTTGGTGAATGGACACAATATTCAGGTGTAGTGACTGGCCTCCGTTCCTCTTGAAATGTGTTGATCAACGAACCTGCAGAGGAAAAAAGGGAGGAAAAGAGATCGCTTCAGACAAAATTCTTGCAATGAAGCTGGTTTCCAGCTACACACCGTGTAATCAAAAATACTTTTGACAGTTCTGCACCCTGGTTATTGTTTGCTCTTTTCTTTTTCGTTACACTAATCCCAATTGAGAGCAGCCCGATCAACATAACGGCTACAACAGCACAAATTAAGGCCGCAAAAGTCTGGTGTGTGTGTGTGTCTACAGCCTACGAGAACAATATACCGGTAATACGTTGCTAATTTAAACTGGCTGAATTAAATGTTCACAAATAAAATGAATCATGTAGCCACTCCGGAGGAGACTTCATTTTCACATCTTTTCCCACAAGTTTAAGGAGAGCACTAACGGCAGTTTTCCCATAGAAGTCTGCATCTGTAGACATTCCCTTTCATGTGGAATTTATTCACCTTCAGAAAAATTCCGCAGTTAATGACTTAATCAAGCTGATCACTCGATCAAGAAAAGACCCTGCATGATAATAGAATTCCACCATGAATATGTTATATGGATAAATCCATAAATGGTCATTCATAAATGATTCAGGGTGACAGTGGACAAATATGACACTCCAGGAGTGCCCATATAAATCATTCAGACACTTAAATATAAGTTGGCAAATCCACACAGAATTGCACAAATTCCCAGGGCTGGCAAATAAATATTTATGACGCCCCCAATTCCCCATTTCTCCCTGTCCTTGGTAATTGTGTGTGATTCATTTTGTTTTCTCGGTGGAGGAGGGAAAATCAATCTTAGAATATTGGCTAGAAGACATAAAGCATGCAGATTCCAAATGCCTTTTTTTAATTTATTTTTTTTATAAACATGAAAGCTTCATAGATACTCAGTCAATGTTCTCGAGAGGAGAATTCACTTTAATCTTGAGGACTTTTTCTTGTTTGTGGGCAAATGTTTCCGTAGGTGAAACTAACACGCCGAGAGAGGACGGACAACTTTTAATGAGAAGAAACTGACTTGCAGGATGGTAAGGCAGGCGAGGTAATCTTTACATCTAATTATGATGTTATTTACAAAGTGGTAGTTAAAAAAGCTCATTTCCAAATATTACTTTTGTTTTACTGACTAAGATTAGTTTAGATTATTTTAATTGGTTGCTAGTGTATTTGCTCCCCACCAGCTGTTATGAAAGCTAATTGCATTTGTTAATACATCACACAATTTCTGTTCCACTTCACTCAGATTTTCAAGGCAATCAGTTTGCAGGACTAACTAATTGGATTTTGCTCTGTAAAAACATCTCCTTTACAATCAATCTGAGTTTGTCTCGGGGGGGAAAAAACATGTTTCTGCCTTTGATTAAACCACAGAGGAGCTTTTTAGTCTCAATTCTTATGTTTTCTAAAACTGCAAATAAGTCCCCCAATTTTCCTTTCCTCTCAAAACATCAAAGCTGCTAAATCTCGAACTGTGGATGCCACTGCTGGATCTCCTCATCCTGAGTGAACTTTATCTAACCTCATCCACTCTGGAGCGTCATTTCTATTCCTGTCGCATCAGTTTTTAGTCAAACCCATCTTTATGAGGCTGTTATTTGTCTTCAGATTTACAGCTCTGATTAGTCAAACACAGAAATGTCAGGCAATGCAGGAGCTCCTCAAATCTACTGTAACTCTTGCCTGGTGATAAGATAAAAAGGACTTACTCAATCCGGGCATTCTCCCTCTCATCTCAATAACGGAGCCCAAAGCTCAGTGTGGCCTTACAGTCACGGAGCCGTCACTGAATAAATCGGAGCATGATTTCAAATGGAGATTTCAATAAATAGCCCAAGGCTTGAGAAGTTAAACTCGGTACATACACGATCGAGAGACACTAGTCGTCAATTCATTGGAGGTCGGAGCGACAATGAGCCTCGGCAGAGTGCAGCACTCTGAATCTGAAGCATGGATTTTTTCCCTACTGTGTCATTTAAAAGAAATTACATCCTCTTCTCACAAGGTTTATGTTGTGCCTACTTGTATGTTCAAGTGAGTTGGATCAGGGCTATGCACTCAGCCAGAAAAAACATATCAAATAGTCATTTATGTGGAGGAAAAAAACACATACTTGCTGTTTTCTTCTGCATCCTACGATGGCTCCTTGGGCAAAGGCTGCAAGAGAAATGTTTATGGTTAGAAAAAGCAAAAAGGGAATCTGCCTTAAATCTTCTATATTGGCCTTGGACCTGGAGCACCATATGTCCATTTAAAAGCACAGATGGCACATCTTCAAATTACATCTAAGGAGAGAAGAAAGATGCTGAAGGTTATTTTGTTCTCTACCAGTTTTTATGACGTCTGACGATGCAGCTTCTCTCCCTCAACCACAATATATGACCAAGTAATGGCCACCTCATCATCTGCATTAACAAGTGAGCGACCTCACTTTTCTCCGATCAATGGCACCCAAATTTTATCACATTCGCTGCAAGGCCGGTTATAAACTGCACTTGCAACTCCACTTTGTTTCCGTGTGGGTCCCTATTGGCTTCTGCATTCGGCTTAAGGACGCCATGACAACAGTCTGTTTACTCCTGAACCAGAGGGGAGCAAACTGCTACCTTGCCTTCTTAATACTAGTGAATGAGCCAGTTTTGTGGAGATAATGACTCGGCTAATCATAATCAGAAAACTAATGGTGTGTTTAGCCAATCAGAGGGGCCAAAGCGAGGCGGCTGTCTGGTTAGCGCATTGGCATTCCCTGCAGCTCCCCTCCACCGTGCCAGACCCCTTTTTCAGCAGAAAGGCGGACTTGGTATTCCGCTGCCCGCCCGGCCTGTCGTTCTGTGATCTGTCGCTCTGTCTGTCCTGCCGGCGGACTGGCCCCAGTGCTGTCGAAGAAATCCAGTCCTCTGAAGAGGCGCTGATCCATCACACCTCTCCAACAGCATGTCATCTAAATGCTAAGTACTTCCACTGCATCTTTAAATCAAAACAAGAAACGAAATGAGCACTGGAGGCGAGTGGTTGGAAGGGATAAAAGCTTATAAGGGCACAATAGAATCTGCAGAGCAAACCCTTAGCTTTTTGATTACATTCATGTTTGAGAGGAGAAGCTGAGAGACAGAGGAATGTGCATGAAGAACCAACAGACCCTATTATCCCTTAAAAAGTACGAGGAGAATAAAGGGAATGGATGGCTATTGTCCTATCCGCCCCAAGGGTTCCCTCAAAGAAAATATGTTGTTTGATTTCACTTAAAAAATCCTCCTATGTGCTCCCATAACCGGATCTCCTCCCTCTCCCTTGTCTCCCTGTCTCAGTCCAAGTTTTAGCTATTGATTGCTGTGGTTCTTGAAGTCGGGGCAGAGTGCTGAGGCGGCAAAAGCGGCCAGCACTATTAACTGCTCCTACTAATTAAAAGGCTAACAAGGTGAGTTTGCCCCCACGGGACCCACTGAGCGAGAGAGGAAGACTGCTGTGCTCCTGCCACACACACTTGTAAACAGTGCTCATCGCCTATGGTGTTTACAAGACAGAAATCCAAGGACATCCAAGACATATTCATCTCCCGCTGGCTCGACGGATGAGATTCTCAGATACAGAGAGAGAGAGCAAGTGCTTTGCTAATTGCTTGTGTTGCAGTAAAATTGAAACATTTGGACCTTGTCTCTGAGCTTGGGTTGCCCTCTTTTCATCATCACTTGTAAACAACGTGCACTGTGCATAAATGATGATGTTTCACAGTTGGAACAGGATGCGCCGCATAGATCGTGGAGAAGGGGCCAGCAGAGACTGGCCGATATCTCAAGAAATTCAACGAATTTCCTATACTCACACCACAATTCAGAATCAAAGCACCCTTATGATGATTCACAATATGCAAACAAAGCCCGCGGTTTCACAACTCTTGCAACTCAAGCTGTAACATGTTTGTTAGCAAGAGGGGCACAGGCTCTGTTTCATCTCTGTAGTAACTGAAGATATTTTCCCAACAAGTGAGCCCCTGCTCAGGATGGGGCTGGTTTCATCAACAGGAACTTCACAGACGTTCCAGTGATTACCGGCCACAATGGCTGCTGTTGTTATGAGGCTAACAAGCAAAGCTAAGGCTTGCTGAAGACCCAGAGTGGATGCTTCGTACTCAAAGAATCCGCCTGATGTACAAAAGCATCAAAGCGTCAGACCTGGAGCTGTCTCTAAGCAACAAAACTAGATTAGTTCTGGATAAAGAATTAAGATGTTACGGAAAATGTGTCCACATTCAAGCAGTTGCAGATAGGAGATCCGACTGACGTGGCACATGAGTTGTTGAACAACAAATCCATTCCATTCCCGAAATGAATGCAGACTTAATATTCACAGTGGCAACTAACACAAATCATGCAAGTCTAAGTACCCACTGTATTGATCTTACCCACTAAGAAAATTAATGGGACACTAAAAAACAGATAACGGGGAGGTAAAATCTCTGTAATTTTACCAACAAATCAGCTTATAAGAATATCGAGGATGGAAAGGGTTTTTGTAATTTGGGCAAAACAAGAAAAAAAGCGCATGTTTTCTTTCAAAATCGAATATCATCAGCAATATGTAAGAAGAAATCAAGCTCTCTGAATCATTCTTATTTAGTTTCCAATACAAGTCAGATAGATATTACACAGTAAAATGAGAAACGTGTTCCTCTGAAAGCTGATATATGCATTAAAACATCTGAATTGCGCATTGGACTACTAAGTCAGCATTTGAGTATTTGTTTGTATAGATTTTCTACCCCTAAAAATCAGTCTTCTGATGTTTTTGGGATGGCTTGTATTGGACATTTACAATTCAGGATGGTAGCTTGCAGCTGGTTGTATCCCGGCACAAAAGCACTGCACAATTTATTAAAAACTCAAAAACAAAAGATCTAAAGGGCTCAAAAGCATTAGAGTTTTGAGGCAGGGTGCAGCTGAGCATGCCTCAATATGCACAGTCCATGGCAGGCTTTCTGAATTAATTATTACAAAAACCCTGTGTTGAAATGTGGCCTATGGCTTAGACAATTTCACACCAGACAAAACTCCGGAGACAAGCGGCATGTAGGGTAAAACACAAGTGGCAGTTCAAAGCCTGGCAATGACAGAACTTCAAATGGGAGAGCTGGATACAGTGTGCTAAGAGTGACAGCAGAAGGGGCAACAATCACTCTGGGTCTCAGTCTTAGAAGAGAGAACGGAGGTGGGGAGGGGGCAACATATGTCTTGGGAAACAAATTTTGACAAAAGAGCACTTTGAATAGTCAGTGGCAGTAGAAGAGGAAAAAGAAACAAAACAAATACGTGTTATCTAAAAAAAAAAAAAAATCACACGCATGAATACCAGCAGAGATATTAAAGACTGCAAATGTAATCAGGACTTCCGTACGTCTGGACAATAACACCTCCGAAAATATGTGAATAAGTTCGATGGAATTGGCTTGTGTGGGCTTTTTCTCTCTTGGGCGAACATCTCTATCAATCTAACATATTTCAATATATTTTCTGCATGGCTCCACACGCTATCTCCTCAAGACTGATGGCCATGCCACAGCATCTGACAAACAGATGAGGAGAAACCAAAGAAACCCATTTTTCTCTCCAGATTGACAAATAGAATACCTGCAAATGAAAGTGAAATAAAGAGTATATTTGCTTATCAAGCGTAACTCCCATGTACAGTGTGTACGCTTGGCAGGGGCATGCATGTTGTTTGAACATCAGTCATTTTCTGAATGTAGGCCTGCATCCAAAGGCAAAGCAGCCTGGCTACAATATGTTATCCCCAAGGAACCAGAGAGATGCTGTCAGATAGAATATGACAAGAGCACTGTCAGTTCACAAGCAGACATGTGTACGAAAGCCTGGAGGTGGGCCAGTGAAACATAAAAGCTGGACCCAGGCTCTTTTGTCTGATGCATGCATCAAAGAGAGCATGGTGGTGCATTCAAGTCACCCGATTATCAGTGAATTAAAAAAGACACAATACTTTTAGCTAATCATGGGATCATTTGTATCAAGGAGCCGCTCTGAAAAACATCATTTTCCCATGGACACTGCCCTTTGAAACCATATTGAAATAGATTTTGATTGACTTGCACGATTGCAATGACTTTAATAACCGCCACTGTGAATGCGTCAGAAAGCCAGCAGAGCACCGAAGAACACGGTGCACAGCAGGAAGATCTAATATTTGAAAACCTTTTGCTCTGATTTTTCGAGACATTTTACAGATGCAAACGATTTCCAAATGACCCGCAGCTCATCCTTCCTCACTCATTTTCTCATGCTGTAATTGAAACAGGAGCATTTATTCCACATCCTCTTGCTCGGGGCACATTCTTAATGTATGTATCCTTCAGAGGTTTTTGAACAGGAGTCATTATTCAAGAAACAACCTAGTTTACTTCTCTTCGAATGCGTTTTATTCGGGCTTAGTGCCTGCTTCTAGTCATCTACCGAAAGTGGTTTAAACATCGTGCACAATCTTTATCTAAAGATGGCATCCCCCTGGGAATATGTTTGTTTTTCCAAGAGATTCAACAGGTGACAGATGTTAGAGCCAAATAAAAGAAAAAGGTGCTGATTTATGTACCCTAGAAAAAAGACTTCTATCGTATGAAAATAGGTTTCAAGACAGCTACGAAACCACAAATAAATCCGAGAGCCAAAAGAATACTGAAGGACCTCCCGAGCTGAGCTTTTATTCTTAGAATTGAGCTGTTTGAAAAAATAAAAAATGTATTTTCTAAAAAAGCAAAATGAATTCAGTTTCACATCCCACTGACCTCTTACAACCAGCAGCATTCACACAGCATTCAGTGTTGACTTTACTAAGATTTGCAGCAGCATATCCGACTTTTACAGCCGTCTGTGCCACATCAGCAGAAATCACTACATGCTGCTTGCAATTTTGTAAGAGTAGTTATTTCAAGTTTTGAGACACCACTAATGTGCTTGACGATGCCTGTTAGAAATAGCCCAGTAAGTCATCGGCATGCCTTTTTAGATTTGTTACAGTGTGAGCAGAGATATTCCTGGTGTAAAGTTTACTGGCAAGACTTACAGATTCCAAAAAAAAGAGATTCCCATTGTACAGCATGTTGACTTTAAGAATCATTCAGCTTGTTTCTTCAATTTTAAAAAAGCCCGTGTAAATGAAAATGAATTATCTCACAATGCTAGTTGTGTCCAGCTGGCCATTTTTTGGCAAACTGTCATTGCTAATTTCTCAACTTCACAGATTAAACACCGATGTGTTACAAACCTGCGGACTGCTGTAGAGCGCCTCATGCTGCCTTTCAGAGACGAGCTCATCTGAAGCCTGTCCTCTGGTCAGATGGGCTGCCAGAACAGCAGTGACCATGGCGACACATGTCTGGGCGGCTTGGTGGTTTATTGTGGACACAGGCTTTTATATCTGAGGTGCTACAAAATGTTACATAAGAGCACTATCCAACAACATCATCTCTCGGTGCAATTTTCACAGTTCTTTTATAACAGGCGAGGATTTCATAACTCCTCCATGGCTGGACTGGAGCGTTTGTATTGAATTGGGACCTTAAATCAATTTCTTTATGCTAGTTTTACACTTCCACATCGCTTGTCAAATATTCCCTCATCACATACTTCTTTCTTATCTTTATCTTTAAAAAGGCGCCACCTCTTACTTGTTTTTCCTTGCGCAAAAAGGAAGTCTTTGTGTCTTTCTTAGCAGGCATAGCTGGAGGAAGGCATCTAGAAACCAAAAAAAATGTAAAGAAAGAAAATGCTTAAAAAGGTCCCTCTGACCTGTAGGGTCAAAGAATGTCTGTGTAAGCTGTACACGTTGTAACTCTCCTTCTTTTGGCAAAAAAAGCCCGACTAAAAAAGTTTGCCTCCCTTCCGGCAACACTCTAGATCACAGTGGCATTTGTTGTGTGGGTGTCGGAAATATTTTTTCTCCTATGCTACTGTCGAGTATTGTCTGTGGGGTAAAATGCTTGTAAAATGTCTGATTGGGATGAGAATCAAGGTTTCTAGCTCTTACAGTTAATTATTTAAGCATCCCCTGGCTTGCGAAGAACAATTGGGAAAATAGCTTGCCTCCATTCCACAATGAGGAAGCACTTTTGATATCTGCGCTTTCCATCTAAGCCTGTCACCGTGCAAAAGCAAAACATTAGCAAATGCAGATGCTCTCAAGAGAGCCCTCATCAATCAGTGCAAAAGATGCAATCTCATAAACCTCTCGCTTGCTTAAGAGGAAAACAAAATCTTTTGATCTCCTAAATTCTGACAGAATGACCTGTCAGGGTTTTCGCTTGGCAGCCGTTTCCATATCCATCCTTTGTACGCCTTCTGTGTACAGCAAGGTTACACATGGGTTGTCTCACCTTGCAATTTACATCGACGTCCCCCACGCTAAGTAAATGAAACCAAACTCGCAGCATTCCTTTGCAGTCCCCCTGCTAAAGACAAATTGCAAGGCAGCTGGGGGAAGGCGTTGTCCAGAGAGTGATTCATATTAATGGCTATCTGGCAGTGGAGAGCGGCCTGCATATGCAAAGTCCATTAGCAGGTAAGGCTTAAGTGTGTGGCCTGGCAGAGTCACTGGGAGATGCACATACATGAGAGGGCGGGTGGCAAAGAGGAGGCTCGGTGCAGTGGTTTGCAAAGAGCTGCAGGAGCAGAGGACAGGTGTAATGTGAGAGTGTAATGCACATCACTGGGCCTCTTTATCCACAAACCCGATAGGGCTGTTTGACCGAGATGCTTACACAGGGCATTTTCCTAAACATTAACAAGAACTCGTGAGCACACGGCTCAGCAGAGGGACGGGGAAGCACATTATCAGCAACGATTTGAGAGGAATTATTTGTGTTTATTTCACTGGTATCACTGCAGTCCAAAGTTAAATCAAACGTGCAGGTAGGTGTCTTGTAACTACTGTTGTGATGGCTCATGCACGGATAATTAGTAACTTGTAAAACTCAAGTTAGATTCATCACTACACTATAAACCAACAGTAACATGAAATGTCATGGGGGTGCTCATTTAGCTCAACCTCTCCAGAAACCCGGTAGAATGCCTGATGTTGTTTCACCTCTCTAACTAGTACATGCAATACACAACCCCAGCATAAAAAGCAAGTATCCTGCCACCTGTACACATAGGATATGGCTCAAAATCTGTTTCTGATGATGGTGGCTGTGTATTTTTTTTAAAAGGCAGGTAATTTCATCCTGAAAAACATTCATCCAAAAGTGCAAACTGGCCCGAGGCAAAGTATGAAGCTTTTTTTGCAGTTATTAAAATCTAAATTTGAAATTCTTTTTGGAAATCAGAACACTGCAACCTTTGGACTAAAGTGGAGAGGGCCAATCTGACTGTTATCAGATAAAAGGAACCTGCATCTCTGATGGTGTCAGGGTGCATTAGCTCCCGCACAACTTGCAAATTGAAAATCTGGAAAGGCACCTTTGGTGCTCGAAGGTACAAATGGATTTATGTGCAACGTCATTACCGCAGTGAATCTGAACCTAAGGGGTCAAAAGGGAGCACTCAGCTGTATTTGTTTGGCAGAGACGAGATGCTTAAATACAGATTACAAGGCAACAAGATAATTACGAGGAAAGGTTCCAAGATACCGAGGTAGACTTCACCGATTGCCTTTAAAAAGAGGGAAACTGTTCAGATCCCACGAACATCAGAGCCTGTTGCTACCAGCTGAGAAAGATGGTGAAGAAGCAGACTGAGGTCCCTTGAGTTCCAAAGCCATCTTAAAAGTCCCTGCAGTTCCCACTTTGTGTTTGAAAACGCAAAACTCCGTGTCAAGAAAAAGATTACTTAAAACTACACAGGGAGCTTTAATATAACAAATTTCCCTTCACACAGATCTTGCATGGGAATCGAAATCTTAAAGCTGAGTCATGAAGATTTCAGTGGGCCTGTAGTCAGTGTTGCCTCACATATTCTTAAGATCCAACCTGTGTCATATTGAGGGATTAATGGGGAAAACTGCTAAATTTGACCTAAAATTGGAAAGTTGGAACAATCTGAGAGGCTACATGTTTACCCTGTCAAAAGCATGATGCTAAATCAGGAAACATTTGAATGCCCGATTAAAAGATTTGTGATATGCAAAGCTTTATTCTATCTTGTGGGTGGATCATATCCATAATGCAAACAGTTTCTTCTCTGAGGAAAAATCAAATTTCCATACAGGCTGTTTGTTAGATTACACCATCTCTTATCTTTATAGAAATCAAAAATTCACAGATAAAAGATGGAAAAAATTCAACTATTCATAGAGAAATTCTACAGCAGTGTCAGAATGGCCTGAAAAGTGAAAGATGAAAGCAGTCAGATTATAGTTTTCATCCCTCGATTCAGCCAAATTATGTAGTAATGATGACCGAGATGAGTTGTCTTTTTTTCTGCATGAAAGTCATCAGTGAGGAGGTCTGTGGTTTCACTCGTATCAAAGGCAACAGCACTATATTTAAACTCACATTTCCCTAAGCTGGGGCCAGAACCAGAAAAAAAAAAGCAGTAAATGACATCTGAGCCGGTTAACCCATAAAAAAGTCATAATAAAACAGTGATATAAATCATGTTAATGATTTAAGCATATGAATAGGATATTATTATGGCACTGTTTTGAAAATGATAAGGAATGAGAACTCGGTAAATGACTTTATATCAGATCTAGACGTTATCAGACAATTCTGGACATGAAATCTGATATGAATGGTACACTTCGTTTTGTTAGATGGCTGTTTTCTGCACAATATGCTGCCGTCAGGAACATTTGGCACTTTATTTCATCTGCAAACGTCACCTCCAGCGAACGTGCACCACAGCCCAAATAATGAGCACTGTCATCTCCCAGAGACCTGCAGTCTGAGCCAGGCCGGGAAATGATCATGACCGTGACAAGACAGACTTTCTCACAATTACAACTCCTTCTTCGCCGTCGCTGCCTTGCACACAGACGAGGACGGACAGCAAGCCACACTCGCGTCTGATCAATCCTCTGTATAGATTTTCCATTTTTATCTACCTTCCTGCATGTGCTTTCCACCCATTTCAGGGTTTTTTAACGAATACCTCTGGATCCCTTCACTTATACAAACAAGTCTGTCCTATCCCTTCCTTCTCAGCCAGAAGAAAAGAGAGAGAAAAAACTACCATCACCTGTGATTACTTCAATTTTTAAAGACTCATAAGGGAAACGCATGGGGACATGAAATACACATCTTCTTACGGTCTGTACATGGTACTGTCAGAGTGCATTTTACGACACGTTGTCAAGTTTGCTACACCTGCCCAGAGCTGCGAGACAAAGCGGGGGAAGGAGGAAGAAGATGAAGAGAGCAGGAGAGATAAGCCGGAGTGAATATTGGCTGACCTGGTTGTGACCTGACCTCCGGGATTGTGTACCTGTCGACAGGGACAGATGTCTCCGCTGCTCTGTCCGTCTCCTCATCTCTTGCTGACATCAACAAGCTGTATTTTACTGTCACTTGAGCTGTCTCTGTAACTTCAACCCCTCCCCCCGATTTCTTTAGTCTTTCTCTTCTCACTTTGACATCTTACCTCGGGCTGTTTTCTCTGTGTCTGCTTCCACTCACATGTCCTCACTTCATCACTGTGTCCCATTCACGTTTGTTTTTTGGTCTATAAATTGCTTGATTACCTAAAAATAAACACTTTCTCTTTCTTTAAACCAGGGTCTGTAGAGATATTTGACATATTGTCAGATGAAGCTTCTGTAATTCTTTATTGACACTCAGGATTGAAACCGTATGTGCAAAAAAATGTTCTGAAGTCGGGCTTTTTAAACCCAGGAACGACATCAAATTCACCAAAATTCAGAATTTGTTTGCAAAAGAGCAGCCTCACCAAGCATGAATAACGCCATTTTCAACTTGCTATTCATGCACTTAAAAGTGGCACAATCTTGTTCTTTTTTTGTCTTTTCTCCATTCCGCCTTGAAATAAAATCACCTGTGAAGCTCCAGGGTACCAGGTTCTGACAATGTTAAGTGTTTTACTGGTTTGGAATTAAATTTGCATGCATTTACTCTTCTGTGACAGGGAGATGCTCATTTGATAGAAGCAACTAATTATATCAGAACTCGGCAGGTCATTTTAACTCTGTGACTTTATAAAGTCTTTCAGCACTTTGCTCCCTCCACAGCTGGCAGCTGTGTGCTGCCTTCTCAGCACAGGGCCGTTTGAGAACAAAGTTTTCAAAGAATATATAAAGATTGAGTTGTTTTTTGCAATTGAGGAAAAACCGACACGGTTCTTTT
This sequence comes from Menidia beryllina, assembly GCA_013363375.1. Lineage (NCBI taxonomy): Eukaryota > Metazoa > Chordata > Actinopteri > Atheriniformes > Atherinopsidae > Menidia > Menidia beryllina. The sequence goes on from JABUIW010000028.1 coordinate 15,641,031, forward strand.
TCCAATTTCTAATTGCTTTCAGATATAAGAGATACAGATAACTCTGTAACTAAATTATAACACACATATACAAAAATAGAAATATTAAATAGTAATAATGAAGTGGGTAGAGGTTGCTTGACAACTTTGGTGGACCTGTTTAGGGAGCATCATCTAAAATCTTTGGTGGACACGGACACTCGACTTTTCACACGCCATCAAAAATAAACGATACAAGATTACCTGGAGACAGAACAAGTCAGCACAGTTAACTGCCCCCTCTCAATCGAGCATAGAGCTTCACATTGTGAAATTGCCAAGTGTTATGCTGAGAAGTACACACTGTGACAGGGAGACCTGTAGCCATGGCGACAGCCACTTGCTAGGCAAGCAGTAGAGCCCGGAGAGCGATTATTGCTTTTTGCCTCTGATTTTTTTTTCCTAACTCAAAGCTTTTATTTGTAATGATACTTCTTTTGGACTGTTACATTGAAAAAGAAAAGATAATAACTCACAAGCACGCTGGGAAGATACAACATCTTTAGGGTGACTGGACTGTCTCGCTGCTGAATCAAATGGATATCATTGCTCTGATAGTGCTGCGATATTGGCAGCCATGAGGCATGGGATGCATGTTGGGTTGGAGCCCACAGATGGCCAGATGACACCATATTGTAGCCTTAAAAAATTAAACACGTTTATTCATTTACCAAAGTGACGGAGAGGTCGCTGTTATTACAGCACAGCACTGGCATTTCAAGACAGGCCTATTTTTGTAGCCTGAAACAAACTTGAGTTTGGTAAGTAAAACTTGTCTGTCAGGGAAGGTGTGTGTGTGACACTCGGATAATTTTAAAAAGCCTGTTAGGTGAGGGTTTTCGAATGTGAACAAATCATATATCAGAAGGAATGGCTCTCCCTTATGCCATTGGCATCATGCCAACCTTTTTTTTTTCCAGTTTAACAGCAGACAACCGACACCTGGCATCCGCTTTAGACATCTAACACCTTTCCACTCACCATTCTGAGGAGGTTAAATGTATTCCCTGTATTAAGCTTTCTCCTAATATTTTTGGCTCCTTTCAGGCTCTCTTTATTTTACTGGATCAAACTGTTCCTGCACGGAAAAAAAAACTCTTAATCTGTATTGTGTATCTTGAGCTCTGCTGAGATGTCAATTATCATCAATTTTAGGGGTTACTTGTCACCTTCTAAAGATGTAGGTAGGTACGTTTAATGGACTTTGAATAGATGACCTGTGACACTTCTAGTTTTAACTCAGCAACGTGATCACAGTTGGCAGTCGGCTTCGACTTCGCTACTTTAAACCCGTCTGAGTGAAAACTGAAGTTCTGCTCACACGAGTACATGAGGAACGAATAAAGCTGAACTGTCAGTTTCATTAAAATGACGGCAAATCAAAAAATCCCCCCTTTAGACACATAAAGCTAGTTTAGGTACCTAAAAGTTAAGGAATCATAGCAAAACACCAATGATCCAACGAAGAACAAAGACTCCCGTCTACTGCATTGATCTATGCAATAATCCAGCACAGCATGATAAAACTCTGTGATTGTCTTTTTTGTTTAACAAAACCTCACTTTTAAAACGCTCATACATACATGTGTTTTTCTAAGTTAGGAGCACATACTGCACTTGCAGCTCCTGGCTCCTGTGAGTTGGCATCAAATTAAAATGCGCATAGATCAGGTTACAAAAAAACAACTGCATTTTCCGTATATGCCATCCCAAAAATAATTCAGGTGGCCCCTCCCGCCCAGCTCATGCAGGCATCGCATGCTGGTAATGACGGCGTGACATTGTAAGTGCATATGGAGTGTATTAATGTCACGTCCTGTAAATTACCGTGACGGTCTTGATGCGACCACTGCCCCTGGTGCAGGTCCAGCCGGATCTGTTGAACAGGAGGCTGCAGACCTCGCCCTCCATGCAGGGAGTCATCTCACACCACTGACGGCTCCGCACGATCCGCGCTGAGCGGGGGGTGAAAGACAAGAGTGCAAAGAGACAAATTAGAAAGACTGACAAAGCCAGACAAAAAGCTCCAAATGTCAACTTTTTCCGGAGCAAAACCGAACTGTCATTTTGAGCCAGGCAGATCGAGAAGCTGAAGCAGATGCTGGCGTGCCACAAATCCTGCAGGACTCTAATGAAGTTCTTGTTGGACTAGCATGTCTGAATTGCCTGTGGTAGTAACCTTTACCCACCAGATGGCTGTCCATAAATTATTCTGCTGCGAAGGCTTGCGTTCAGTGCAGCTGCATGGATTGATAACTTTCTCCGTTTGACATTTTGCCACAAACATTACCCCTGAAACTGCCCAAGTACATCTGGAAAAGTTTATTCTACGGCACCACATTGTGAAGTTTAATTTCAAGATAAAAACTTTTAATTTATTTTTTCTTTCGTTTGCACTGCAGAGATGGTTCGGCTTATTTAGACCAACACAGTAATGGCACCTAACTATCTATTATACACAATATGTGCCATAAAATATCCAACACGTTTTTCACTGCAGGTTTTGTCAACATTTTCAGACCTGCAATTAAACCAAATATTGTCCTTTCATTGATTTTTTGTTTATGGTGGTTGGGGTTATTCTGGGCTTTATCAGCATTACTGTGAGTTAATGTGACCAATTATATATATTTTTTCATTTAATTTGAGGCTTCCTAGTGGCTGTTACATGCTGCATGGGCTTTCTCTCAGTAATCCTATATCCTCCTACACTGCAGAAACATGCCTCTTTGGTTAAATGGTTATTATAAATTCTCTTTTGTTTGGTTTGTCTATATGTGAGGCGAGGACAGGGATCGTCTGGCCTTGCATGTTTAGAATTATTTATTCAAATAGCAGAAATTCAACCAAAAGTACTTCCCAATTAAGGACAAGGACTGAATGCAAAATTCTGTGAAATATGATAAAAGCAAAAGCCCAAGGTTAGGATAAATAAAAAAATAAAAAAAGGAATGGATCATTCTGAACATTCCTCTGTTGTGATATGATGAGATAGGACTGAGCTAGGCCTTTGAGGGTTGTGTATGCGATAAGAGTTTTTACCTCTATTTCAAATTTTGCCGGGAGTCAATGTCGTGAAGCAAACGGGAAAAACACGATCGCTCTCTTTGTGACACAGGTCAGTACTCTGCCTGCAGCCCCTTTGATAAACTGAGTAGTTTTCAGGGAATTAATCGTGCACCCAACCAAACTGAATTACAGTTGTCTATGTAGTAATCACATCCAGACGTGATGAATTTAGAGATACATTTAAAATGTGAACTCCAATATAGATATTTAGGAAACACAGCAACGCCAGTATTAGGTCGGGAGATGCCTTATTACTTTGGTAACCATTATCATTATTATTATTTTCACATGTCTTCAACAGGATAATACTAAATCCCATGCTGTGTCCATCACAACAGCAAGGCGTTGTAAAAGAAGAGTCCAATTGCACTCATGTGTACATATCTGGTCTGGGAGAATTGCGCTCTGTGTTTGTGGTAGCCTATCAATTGCATCTTTTGTTTTGAGACAGCCATGCATTACAGCACTAACATGGCTCCCATCCATTCACATTAGAGCAGTCAAACTGCTGGAATAAATATACGTTTCCTTATTTTACATAGCTGCCATGCGCCTTTTGACAGCTGCAGGTAAACCAAAAATAAATTCCCAGTCCCAATTCCAAAACATAGATTAGATGGAGGATTACAGAACAGAGAGGCAGTAAAATGGCTTTCTCCAGTCCCAAAGTTATTTGTTGGCAGCTGATGTCAAGCTGTCAGAGTGAGCTGGGGATGTTCTCATTCTCCGACTGCAGTCTGACTGCCTGACATTGAATTAACATTCGCCTGTAGTCGACACCGATAAGCACTGATTGTTCTTTACACAGCGTGCTAAAGCAACAGCGAAAGGTTATCGGCTCTCCCCGGACCTGACCGGGGCTGTTGCTCCTGCCCGCCTACGATCCCCCGGGGCAGCACATTGTGGAGTGCGGTAACATGGTTGGCAAATTGAAAGAGGGGAACTACAATTCGCTGAACGTCCACAGGAGAGCCCAGGGTGGAACAGAGAGGTGGAAGGAGTAAAGAGGTGTAGAGAAGGAGGCCTTATGACATTTTCTGTGAGGTATTCCTGGTCCAAGCCTTGTTAACCATCTGAAATTGCTCTGCGGAGTGTCAGATCCTGACACCTACCTCGCAGTAAAGATATGTCCTCTCGCACCATTCGTAAAGCTGGGCAAAAGAAAACCCCCAAAACACTAATGCATGCAACCACACACACACACACTGAAAAAGTCAGTGCTCTGTAAAGAAAAAAACAGAAAATAAACTATCTAACTTTTCAAGTGGATGAAAACCTTTGCTCTGCTTTCAGTCTGCTCCCAGCTCTGCTATGAAACCAGGAAACGCAGAGGGAGAAGACAAAAAAAATGAGATACCCGTCACGTCAGCGAGCAGAACAAGCCGCAAAAAACCATTTAAACTCCGCAACTAGATTGTGAGACAGAATGGTCATTATGGTTTCACCCTGAAGTGCGGAAATCTGAAGTGACCTTCCTCCTGACACAGCAACACGCCGTGGTGAATTTCCATTTTCACAGCCATCCGTCAGGCGCAACAAAGCGTAGATTTATCAGTCAGTTGCAGATGTAGTTTTGAGTGCATTACAGGGCCAGCAAAACTCAATTTCCAGGGCACGGAATAAGAGCTGAGCTGGCAAAGCGGACGGAGTGCTGACTAACCATGGAGAGCATCAGCCCAGCCAGCCAAGAGTGGCGGAGGGTGGCTAAAATAAATGCATTTTTCAGTTCCCGCCACAGTCACCAGGCCTTAGGTGACCTGCCCTGCTTGCTTTTCCCGTGCCATCATGAAAGTGTGAGCAGATCCATGACGGCTTTGTGGATCTTCAGGTGATGAGAGATGCGGAAAGGTCACGCTGCTTTGGTTGGAAACGAGAGAGCCAGAATCATTAAGAAGACAGGCGGCAACAAAACTGCTGCACTTTCGCTTTGGCCCCAATCTTCAAACCCATCGCTCCAAGATCCCGGTTATCAAATTAAAAGGCTTCTGAAGGGCAAAATCAGTATCCACAGAAGTTTTATCTGTCTACACACACCTCAGAACACTGTTTATTCTCCCTGCTGATCTAAATAATAAACCTGGCTTATTGTTGGATCGCTAAATTGGTTCAACTAGCCGAGAAACTCTTTGGAATTATGATGTTATTTCATTCAAATTCTGCTTTGTGTTGGGACTGAAGATTATTCGAGGCCCCCTGAGGACTGTTTTCCGGCTCATGGTGGTGGCAGTGCGCAGCAGCAGCAGTTCGGGGTGAAACAGCTGGCTGAGGAGGTTGGAAGAGAGATAGAGAGTGTGTCTGGACGTCACCTGGGTGGCCCGTCCTGTTGCTGCTGTCAGAGTCCCGTGCAGGGACCACGGACACCGAGCCAAGCTTGTTAACTGCCAAGGTCCCTGCTGGGGTGCAGCCCTGAACCTCCAACTAGATCACACGTAAGACCATCTGTACTCGGGCGCATTAGTGCCAAGCCCTACCCAACATGACACTGCCAGATGAGACTCAGAGCAGGGCAGGAGGCAAAGCAGCGCTTTGGAAACCAGAGACAGTGTTAATCCGTTCAAATTCTGTCGCTGCAAAACAGAAATAAATAGGTTGACACAAATGGGTGAAAGGAGATAGGTTTTTCTTTTGTTTTCTTTAATTTTTTTTTTTCTGATACGACTCCAAAACAATACGTGCTACATTACACTGCAACATCAATAACAAATAGAAAAATATGTAAATGCTTCTTTTTTTTGTCAATTTAATAACAGAGCTGGTAAGGATTGTTGCTATTCACCTCATCACAATGCTTATCAAAAGCACACCACATCAAGTTTTGGGTGTCCTTTATGTGCTTTCAAAGATTCACACAGGGGAAATTAATTTCCAGGCACGTAAGGTTAAAGTAGAGGACAAAGAGTGTCATTGTGGGGCTGGACAAAGCATTCAATGACAAAAGACGCATTCAAATAAAAACAAATAATTTGATTTGGCTTTTGTAACTACAGTGTCATGAAACCAGAATCTCATCCCGTTCACAGTTCATCAAGTAAACTGACATGTGAAAAAATTCAAAAGGCATCAAAATGACATGATTTGGCTTGTAATTCAAAACCATATTTAAATTAGCCCGGACTAGTCCTCCATCCCACAACCAGCCCGATCTTCTTTCAGTTTAAATTGTGAAAGTATAAAACATAATCAAACAAAGCCATTAGCTACATACATATGTCCATTGTTCGTGTAAACCGTTGTGTGAAGGAAGCTTTTTTAATAGTTCTGCTTTGTTTTTCACTCATTTGAAAGACATATTTGCTTTTATCCTTGTTGGAAGATTTAATTGATTAGCTTGAACTATTTGGCAGCTTCTACATATCAACACTTCAACTCCTCCGGAGTCAGATGTGAGGGTGAGATTCAGAACTGGCAAGAGAAATCCTAGTTCTTTAATTTACAATATTTCACGTTCATTTATGCTCATGACTCACTTCAAATACGTTGTTAGAAAATCGAGATATTATCACCATAAAGGAGTGTTTTTCTCCAAAGGTTCAAAAGTATTTTCTAAGAGTAATTCATTCCTTGATTGCTTGCTGTTGTTGGAGGAAAAAGAAACAAAGGCTCCACTGATGTGTGTGTGTAAAATGAGTTTACATCAGGTTTTAAAATAATGAAGCAATGGCCGGGCATAATTATTCTTATTAGCTTTCACATTTCTATTTGTTGTAATTGCTGCACAGCCTCCATACAAGCAAAATGTATTTTGAATTAAAATCTTCTACCGAAAGCTGTGCTTTTAGCCTTTCACCCCTTAAAATGCTTTTCGTGTAATTATCAAAGCCCAAAGTCTAATGAAGGAATATCGACTGCAAAAAGAAAATCTTAAATCATTAGTGGCTGAGACACTTTGTGCCATGGAGAAACTTAAAATATGAAAATAATTCCTTATCTCATGATATATAATTGCTATATATCCTGTTGTAAAAACTGCTGTCATCAAGTTGGAGTCACATGAAAATTACGTTTGAATCTATGTGCTTTTAAAGCCAGGTTCCTGTCAGCAGGTCACATCTTCCTTCCAACATTTAAACAGCCTCGATACAGCCTCCAGACTCTTATCATGGAAGCCATCAAGCTTCATACGATCACAGTGTGATGTGGTGGCATGGCAACAACGGGCCGGGCAGAGACGGGCAGCGGGGGAGACTCGGTGAGCAGATTAGAGTGAGAGCACGGAGACAAGCGGGGAAAAGCACATAATCCTCCTGTGTATAGTGTGAAGACCGAACCTGCACCGCACTGACATCCAGCTACACAAAGAGAGGGCAAAAAAGCTTGAAATATGTCCTGGAAAAGACTAACAAAAGGCTTCACTTTGAAGGAGAATACACTGCACTGGCTGCAGTGCAGGAAACAGTTTGGAGCATAAAAGCGGGGTGTAACGGGGTAAACATGTCTTCCTGCAGGAGCCATGCAGCCAGCATCTAGGTCAGTTAGCCAGTAAAGTCGATTTAAGCACACATAAATACACTTTATTCATTTTGAGGATTAGGAAAGCTTGTTGGTATCTAATTATGGAAGTAGGAGTGCCAGCACGATGGCGAGGGAGCTTCAAACAGTTGTCCAATTGTCTCCTTTAAGCCACCAGCTGCAGAGAAATGTAAAATAAGCTTTGGGTGGCAAGTGTAAATGTGCAGATGAGTTTCTCCAGTTTAAACTCGGACTAGAAAGTGTGCATATACACTCTGAGGTCAGCTCCCGACACGGTCAAACCAAACATCAAACAATTGGCTTGATCAGTGTACCGTGTGAAATGTTATTCTTCCACTGATAAACACTATTTTGGACTATTTAGCTGGATTAAAAATGCATTCATGCTTGTTTGTGGTCATTCAAACCTGGAGGGCAGAAAGAGGCGTCCATCAAAGTCTTTGTTATTCCGTGTAAACACATACTGCCAGAAAACATGTTACTGACAGCTGTGATGTTTGAACGCTGCTTAGAGATACACCGTTTTTACAAGTTTGCATAAAATCTGGTCAGTTTGACTTTCCCAACAGCAACCGGAATGATCTAATGATGTTTATGCTGGTAACCTTCCCCTCTCTCCAAAAAGAAAAACAACGGGGATAAATGAGGAAGCAGCCATAATCTTTCCTAATTAGTCTGTTGGTTATAGAGCACAATATATAGTAACATTATAGAATATTCTATACATACAGTTCTTTGTATTCAACATGTTAAAGTCCTTACAGACTAAAAAAGATTAATCTGAAAAATAGAAAATAGAATTTTTTAAATATTTAATTTATAGGAATTAGTTTTTTTTAAAGAAGTCATTGAAATTACCCAAAAAACTTTTTGTTTATGTCTACCAATTATAATTAGGAAGCAGTACTGTAAACTGCTGAACCAAATGGTAGATTTGGACAGTAGAGAGTATAAGTATTCAGTAATTTGCAGCAATATGTTGCGGGGTGTGTGGGGGCACAGCTAGTTTAGTCTAGGAAAACAAATTCACCACAAAAAATAAATAAATAGAAAAATCTGTTTTGCCTGCTTGGGTGATTTGAAAGCCAGCAGTCCCCGGTGACCCAGTCGTCTGGAAATCACTGCCATCTTATTTCTCTGGAAACCAAAAACATGTAAAATGTCTGCATTCAGCGCTGGGGCGTGAAAGTTTTTTTTTTTTTTGCACTCTTTGCACCGTGTGCCTTATGTGCTTACTTTATGTTTCGCCTTTATTTCTTTATTTAACTTTTGGGACGCACAAGTAGAGATTTGTCTGGCAGGGAGCTGAGGAGGTGAATCAGTCGAGCATGTGCTGACAGAGATGAGTTTTAGTCCAACAGGAAACTCGTCATGTTTTATCTTCAGGATTAAGTCCTGTGGCTGCTGCTTATTCCCTCTATTTAATTAAATTGCTTCATGTACACTGAATAAACACTTTTTTGTGCTTAAAAAAAATCGACATAGAAATAAGTCATGCAGATATTGTGCTGGTGGATTTAATAAATTGAAATATTTTGCACGTTCGTCATACACACTGCACGTTTCTGGTGTCCAGAAATGTAAAAATGCTGTTACTGATGATCAAGTTACCCGTACGCTGCATACTGCATGTCCTCATGATGCAAGGCCTTTTGGAGACATCCAATCACAGAGTTGGATTTCACAACATCATTGGCCTAATTACAGCATACGTTGCAGTTTGAAATGCCCTCCGTGTTCACTTGTTATTCATTTGGGGAGGCCCTAGTAACTTTTTTTGCACCCTTTCAGCAATGTAAGAGTTACAAGTTTTTAGGTATTTTAAAAATAATTGATTTTGCTTCCACAACAGTCTGATGGTGTGAAAAGCTTTTCTCTCACTTAAGCAAAAGAAAAGATTTCAACTAACGGTGATTCTTCATTTCCTAAATAAGATCACAACATCTTACTCATTTTTCAATTTCTAGCAAAAAAAAAAAAAAAAACAGGCGGTGAAGGAGGATTGTTAAAGTTATTACTTTCATGGGGAAATGCCATCAGAACTGAAGTTGTCCAAAGACACAATCCTGCCATCACAAAACCCCAATCTTTGACAACTGATTTAGTGATCAGGCATCTGTAATCAATAGAATTCCAAACTAATTAAAGAGAAATAATCACATCTCATCAATTCCACAACTCAAAGTGCGTTACTATGTATGTGTCAATGCGTGCTATGTTTTTCACAGTCTGCAGTCGCTCAGTGGCCAATCTTCTTTCTTTAAAGGTCACGATTATATCACAAGATCACACAAAGGCAGTGATCCCCTCATGAGGCCATGCAATGGTTCTATAAATTTCTCTTAAAAACAGCAAGACCTTGCTGTTGTGTAAACCACAACAGCACTGCTCTCAGTTGAAGATGTGCATGGATAAACACGTCGGTGGACAGTTTACCCACAAAGAAGGGTAAAGTGGAACTGAGGATTCATATAAAAAGCAGAGGAACGCATATACGTTCTGAGCTAAGCTTAGTGAGGACACCGGAGGAGTGGCCGCACTGTGTTCTTATGCTCAATACCAAAATAGAGGTTTAATTCCAAGTAATGACGGACATCAGTTCCTGTGTCCGCAGGAAATCTTATTATGACCCTGCGAGCAACAGGTCCCATCTTTAATGCACTGGCTGTTAATGGAGCGTAGGGTGTGGTATGGCAGGAAGCCAGTAATAATTAATTTCCTGCTGCTGTAATCATAGTTCTCTGTAAATTAATCAGCATCTGTGGGGTGTTACAGAGAGATGTCTGCAGAGAGGGAGAGGTGGTTAAAAGCTTTGTGGAGAGGGCTGTGTGCGAGACATAGGCTGTGGGACTGTGGTCGTGTCAAGGCTATTAGATTAAGGCTAACGTGAGTCATTGCATGATGGAACTAATGGCACATCTTATGCATGTGATTGTGATACGGTGATCCAATCAGACCCTACCCCTCTAATCCTTTCATCTTTCTTATCACCCTTAACCAGATGATGTCCAGGAGCACTGAGATGAAAAAAGAAGAAAATCTTACCTACAAGGTGGATGAATGCAGCAATCTCCATTTCAGATTATCTTTAATAAAAACGTTACATTAGGAAGCCAGGACGAAAGGAACATTCAACACAGGAAAGGAGCGGTTACTAATTTGCTGATGTAGTGGCTGACTGGAGGAGGCCCAAAGTAGAGAAGCAAGCGCATAGTTAAGAGTCAAACAATCCAAAATGTATCACAAAGGGAGACATGCGAAGCAATTATTGATTGGCTGGTTAAACAACCAAATTACATTGGCAGTTACTTTTAATGAAGAGCGAAGAAAAGCCAAACACTTTGTTCAACAAGGCTGCTATCGTTTGAGACTGATTATTTTCATCCAATGCCACAGGGTGTGGAGCTTTTTTAAATGAGGAGAATTTTTTGGGGGGGAACTAAATCCATGGCTAAACGCTGCAAACTACAATGGGCAGACTAGACCTAAGGTTCTGGATTGAAATGTATATAATGGGGACACGTTGACCATTTTCAGAATATGTCAATGTGCAAAACCCCTCACAGGTGTTTTTTTTTCTCAAACCGCATTATATTTTCCATCCGACAGCAAGATTATGAACCAAATTTAGCTTTCGCTCTCAGTTTCTCATAACGCAGTTAGAAGCATTTTTTTTGTTGATAAAAATAAATGAATAACAAAGACTATTGCATCTTAATCAGGTGTGCCAGATGTAAAGCGTGCAGGCTGTTCACGCTGCTTCACAGCGATGGGAGCCGTGATGGAGCAGAGACGTTGTTAATGGTTATTGTTACACCTGTGCAGTGTTTTTCCTGATGTGATTTTTCATGATGTTCCTGTTATGTCAAAGTGTCTGCAGTGAACAAGTCTGTGGAGTTAATTATCCCACTCTAGCTTCTTACACATTATCGCTGTAGCAATGTCTTAGTCCATATTTGATTTTTTTTTGTCGTAATCTTTTTAGAAGAGTAATCTGTATTTTAATAAAAGCCGACAGCTCCTGGAAACCTGAGGGACCGGGCCCCAGCATGGACTAGCGTTGTGTTTTGCTCATGTTACATGTTTCAGAAGGGTTGAAGTTACAACAGCACAAGCGATTTTGTGGAAAAAGTGGCTCAGTATTATTTAAACAGCAGTAATGCTTTACATTCCAACTCAATTTTTCCCCCACAAATAAACTACTTTTTTAATTTTTGTGTTCTCTGACTTGGAAATGCATTTGTAGACCTGTACACCTAATAATGAATTCCAAAGCTGACTTCACACTTTGGTTTGTTTGGACAGCGCATTATTTTCTTGCTTGCACAAATGTTGTCCTGTTTATGTACAAAACCTGAAGCCCAGAAAACCTGACGTTTCTTCTACACTCAAAATGTGGGATGCGCTTCTAGAATCAGAAAACGTTTTATCGCTGACAAAATTTTAATATCAAAAGTCTGTTAAATTAAAATCTGTCTGATGGCTCAATTAAGTCTCAATGGAATAGCATGCGCTTCAACAACCCCCTTTTGTTAGAGAACACAAAAGCAGATAAGACTGAACTGTCCTCACAGTCTTCAGAAAATCATTCCGCTCATGTGTGAAAACGGCTTCTTATGCAAATAAAGTGTACCGTCTCACTGGCAGAATGGCCGCTGTGTTAAAAACAGGACCGTTATAAACACAAAAGTGTGGAATCGTGGAACGGCGGAAAAGCACCGGGGGCTGTTTCAACCAATCACACCTTCCGGTGAGTTTGATTAAACAGGCCTCTTCTCATATTCCCAACAACCAGCTGAGTAATTTCACCAAAATATCTTTTTCTGTAACAGTTTGATGAAATAACTTTCTGCAAAGATGGTCGAAAATCATTCCTCTTAGAGAACGTTTGACTTTGTTACTTTGTTTTAATGACTTGGACTGTTACGCTGACTTACGCCAGCTGTGATCTGGAACATCTGCCCACCCGCCGGGTTAAAGAGGTCGCTCAACTCACCGTCCACACAGGCTGGCCGCGCCCTGGTGGTGCCAGCGATCTGGCCTCTCCGGCAGGCACAGCGAGCCGTCTGCCTGGCGATGGTCCGTCTGGGAACACTGCTGTCTCTGTTGAGCATCACTATCTCGCAGGTTCCCACCGCCAACTGGCCTGCCAAACACAGCGGCGAGGAGCAAAAAAATATCACATTAGCATAATGAGAGCGTAATGAACATGTTCCAGAGCAGCAACTGGTGTCTGAAGGTATAAAACCAACAGACATCCTGTTGTGTGAGAGGAACTTCTTTTCAAATTTGACCGTAACATCCTAATTTAAGTCGAATGATTGAAAGAAAAAAGGCCAAATTTTCGAGGGGGGACCTCCCACGATCAACTACGCCCTCTGCTCTCCTTCCTGTTCACATAAATACGTCGTCAATGTTGTCATTAACTTGTGTTTGTCTCTCTCAGCAGGTATCCTCGGCCTGGTGTCATGGTGCTCTGTGCTGTCCTCTTAACCTCCAGCTGCTCAAGGCAGATGGCCGTCCTCCGTTAACTGAAATTAATTCATGTTAACATCTATCTGAGAAAGACAATTTACAGTTTAGGATTTCAGATTTCTGTCGATCGGTGGCCTAGGTTGAAGCAACCAAACACTATAGCACAGAAAGAAACTATGATGTCAAGTGAAGCAGGTGGATGTGATGTCAGAAATGTAAGAAAAAAAGATAATTAAAATGAGGTATGAAAAAATGTACTGGCAGCAGAAATAATGAGAATAATAATGTATGCTTGTTGACAGACAGGAAGTTGCCTGAGCACCGTGCCTCTGTGACAGACCGGCCAATTTCCAAGCCAACCCGAGCTCTACTGAGACAATGAGATGACAAAACGTCAAACCCTTCCTCAGAAATGTGAGGAAGAAAGGAGGTCTGAGGCTCTATCACGGTTCTATCAGAGCACACATCATTACAACAGAGCTCTCCAAGCACTACAAACTAATGGAGAACACACTGGTAACAGAAAGGATTATCTCTGACTCAGTTACAAAAATGGAAGAAACATTTCAGCGTTTTAAGTCCCGCTTTTGGGCCTCTTCTTTATTCAGTCTTTAACACGTTAATACATTCTTAAATCTTCTCATCTTTTTTCATGTCAGGGGATTTATAAGTGTTTACAAAAAAACCCCCAAAATTTAAGCTTTGCCATTTAGTTTTCCACTTCAGAAACTGCAAATAACTTAAAGTATTTATAATCTGATTCATGAAAATGAAGGACATCAAATGCATGGCATGAATCTCAAGGTTGTGTAAAACTATTCTCAAGTCGAAATACAGAGCTTTGTGCATCTGTACTGTACAGATGACCGTTGTGATGATTCACAGTGAAACCTTTCCAATAACGACAGGCAAAAAAAGTAGAGGAAGTTTCTATCCTCATATTTATTAAAAAAAAACACTCTGCATGGCATTTATTGGCAGTTTTGCTGAACGCTTATTGAGACGGCAGTTATATTTCTGTGATTTATTTGGAAACCTGAGGGGACAAGCTGCATTTTTTCATTTTTTATTTAGGCCTTCGTGGTATGTTCGAGGGAGTTATTAAGTGTTAATAGTCTTGTGTTTTATGGACAAACAAGCTTTAATCACAAGAAAGCGCTTGAGGCAAAGTGCTTTGAAATAATACATGTGGAAGAACAAATGTTGCCGCGTAGATGACTCATTTCCAATATTGTAATTGTCATTTAAATCAACAGCCAAGTTAATGCTCAGATGAGAGCTGAGAGGACTATTCAATAACCCTGAGGGCAACATTTGAACAGTCAAAATATGTGAGACAACAATTGTAACGCCGCATCAACTCTTTACAGGAGTGTCAACACAAGTATACTTTGAGGAGAATCCCAATGCAACAGCTCAACAATAAAGCCCAGATAACAAAAATTAGTGCAGGCTCGCAGCATCTTTGCAACGATTGAGCAAAAGCAACCACGTTTAGCTCCTCTTTTCTGTATGGAACAGAAAGTGCCCGTGAAAGCAATTCAGGCTGACAGTGAAATGAACTGAAATAAGATCAGGAAAGCAGAATGGAGATTGTGCTGCAGTTCACATAAGGTCAATCCTGAGCATTAACCAACCATCTCGACTCCATTCTGCTGCTTCCAGACTCAATGATTGCAATAAAGGCAAAGGTTGAAAGGGTTGTTGATCAACACAAATGACTCATAAAATTACTCAAGTCTGAGCTCATGCGTCCAACTTTGAGACGTGGCCAAATTTCAGGATTAGATTTATGGTGATTCTTTGACCTTTCTATCCAGAGCATCCCCCGGTTTGAATATCAGGTTGGTTGACTATCCAGTCTTTTCCTCTTTGTTGTATAAGGCCTGCTGGCTAAATTTTGCCATTCACTGTCTGATTGATTGATTTTGTGGTTTTCACCCATTTATCAGCCAGAGAAACAGTTCAATCAACATGACCAACACACACGTCCACATCAACTAAATCATTTTGCTTAGAAGTTCAGGTGCGAGTAAAAAGGGAGACTGGTTAGAATGAATTATTATCCTCACCAGTGGGTGATAATAATGATCAATTTAAACAAAGTCAGCGTTTGATGTGGAGTTTAACATATACTTGATCTTTACACATCTGGGATATCACAAAGGGAGGCAGCTGAGCATATAAATGGAAAGGAACTGATTAAACTTTATGGTATAACATACACCAATAAGACCTCACATTATGACCACCTGCCTCATACAGACACGGTTCTCCTTACCCCCTACAAGATGAACCCATTCGGGAGGATCTTTTTGTGCTGGTCTTTCCAAAGATTAATCATCATGTAAATCTGAAGTAAATGTTACTGCAAACATTCATATAGATATATATATCCCTCTTTAGAATTTCTAATTCACCGATTGATCGGATTTGTGTGAAATCTCGTGTGAGAGTGTTTTTCCAGCTCGCATTTCATTCATGACACCATACGTCTGCTTACAGGACAGACCTGCATCCTTATTAATGGATTAGTAGGTGGGTTTGCGGATCTCAGCAGGCACACATACATGTTTTTACATAGAATTTTCGCCTCAGGCAATCTCGAGAGCAATAAAACACAATCACCTCCATAAAGAACTGCTATGCAAATTTCATGCTATGCATCAGCCTCGCTGTCTCCAACCATTCATTACTGTCCCCCGCCAAGTCCCTGTAAACTTGGTGGGTTCTTGAAGGACATCGGTGGCACCAGAAAACGCCTGAAGCAAGGGACGGACACGACAACGGGGGAGTCGAAGTGTGTGTGTGGGGGGGGGGCTGCCTGGCGTGTAGGTGGGAGGAGCTGCTTTGCAAAATGCCCACAGCTATGGCCAACCCCTTCATCATTTATACAAGAGCTAATTCGTGTGACAGCGGGCTTGTGTCGCTCAGAAGTGTGAAGACACTTGGCCTCGTCTCCGCGCGTCGCATGATGAAATGCACATATAGCTGCCGCAGCAAGTGGCAAGTGACGGATGGCGACAACTGCCCACCGCCTGGCTCCAGATCCTGTCGAAAACGACTCACAGAGGACAACGAGAGGCTGATACGCAGAGCCGAGGCATGCTCTCAGCTCTGACTGGCAGCATGATGAAATTATCCCTGAGTCACAACAATATACAAGTGCAAAGAGCCAGCACACAAGCACACACACACACACACTAACACACACACACAGCCAAAGCAAAGATGTGAGTCGGTGCTCTACATATCAGGGCTTTGATCAGACACATTACAGATCACCAGAGAACGAATGTGCATATATCTTAATATCTGTGTCTGAAAAAGGCTTCCAGGAGTCCTAACTGGCTTTCATAATGTTCCCCTGAGTCACTCTGCGTCACTGCAGAGCAGAGAGCTGGTGGGCATCGTACGGTTATTAAACTCCAGACACATTACGTTTGTGGACCCAGGAAACAGGCAGTGAATACATACAACCACCAATTATCCTCGGCACAGTCAACAGTCCGCCGTTTCTTATTTAGACATTTGTAGTAGCCAATGACACAATCCACCCACTCCAGTTTATCCGTTTTCAGGTTGGTCTTTTTAATTAAGAGCGTGCAGATACATTAGTAGTTAGCGGGAACTGATAAAATTCCTGTTATCCGATTTAACGGGCAATCACATTTAACACAGGTCCGCGCCACTCGCACACAACTGCAGCCTGACTGCAAGCGTGTGTGAAATGCTCTGCTTCTCCTCGGGGAATTTGCCATAAAATTATATGACAGGCTGCACTGAATGAACTATGACATGGATTCCATTTCCATATTAAAACAATCTTCCTTTATAGATTGTAATTACTCGCAGGCTGCTAAAGATGGAAATGATGTTTCACAATGTTCTATTGCAAAGAGAGCTTTTGGAAAATAGTGTGTCACCCAGTATTTATTAAAAATTCCACTTATTGTGAAGCAAGAGGAGTTAATCATTCATTACAGCGTGTATTGTATTTGGTATTATTCCCCGTCAGGACCCAGCTATAGAGCTCCATTGTGTTGGTTAGGTTTTGAAATATTTTGGCATTGGTTTGGTTTTATAATCAGTCTAACTGACACACAACACTTAGTCTGAATGATTATCTTCACTCCAGTGCACGTTTTTGACAGTGACTGAAGTGCCACCATCGAGGCACCCGTTTAGAGAGCATGAAAATCATTTTAACACGCACTACCCTCACATATGAACTGAAAGAACAGAGCTTTTATGGAAGATTAAAAACACTACATGGAACATTTTAAATATTCACAATGTAAGTGAAAATTGATTTGTAGAGACTGTATCAAATTTTGAAAAGTAATTAATCAAAAAAAACAGTAACCCATCTCGAACTGATTGCAACAGATTAACACTTTTTCAAAGGCCTTATGTTCAGAGTTACAGCTAATGAATATATATGATCGTGGCTCAAATTAACGACTAAAAAGAAACTTTTTATCCAACACTACTGAAGACAAATCACATCACAAAAGTGCAGAATTAATTTTAAAAATGTATCCTTCTCTCTCAAGGCTGTGTCAACAAGTGAAGTGCAGGAGAAATAAATGTCCTCCCATCGGTACAAAGTACGGCCAAAAAAAGCTGTGTTTGTTTTATCTTTCCAGCAAGTTCAAAGCCAAAAATACTTCCTATGCAGCATATTAAGTATTTTTGGCTGCCAGAGATCAACAGGGAATTTTGCCCAAAGGTGGCACTGGTATTTATCAAGAAGCAGCTCTCTTCTAATAAGAATCACATCAAGTTGGTCCATTTAAGATTTCAGACTTTGAAATAAACTTAACTAAAGTTAAAAGAGAGATGACCTGTCACAGGGTGTCAAACAACTCTGAGTGCTTCGATGCCGCAGGCAGAAAAAAGGTCGACAAAAATGAGTTAATACTGTATTATTTTGCAAAACAATTTTCTTTATCTGGAGTTCACCTCTCTTCTCTTTGTGTTGTTAATTTCTGATTCTGGTAACCTGCTGAGGAGGTCAAGTTCTGCACAGCTGCTGATAGAAATCTGACAGCGTTTGGTGGTCCCCAAGAGGACGGCACCATGGGCTGTTATTGCCTGAAGGAACGACTATATATGTGTTATACTTGAATGTTTAAAGATGATGCATCTGACCGGAGCTGCCTCTGTGTCTCCTGAACTACCCCTCATCTTCTTATATGACTTCTTGTGCTATGCTCCTACATATAAGACCAGTCTGAAGAGAAAATCTATAAAAGGCACTTGCACCCTTGAAAATGACCGTGTTGCAAACCCTGGATGTAAAATGTGAGACGGCAGCTCATCTTTAGCGGGCGTGTTGTCTGCGTGGCGGTGACGGACCGTAACACTTGACAAAACGAGGAACTGCGTCCTCCAGTCGCTGGCGGCGGCTGTCCTGCAGAGTTTAGACGTTTCCCCGCTTCAACACGGAATCGGTTTCCTCAAAATGACCATCCAGATCTGCACTGGCCTGCTATTTGTGCACTTCTGTGTGTGGTGGATGAAATATATCTGCCATCCACTTCGCTCGGCTTTGAAGTTTGCCACAAAATCAGCAGGAAAGTGGACAATCTTCCTCATGACCTTGGATTTAATTCAAGTTTTTCTATAAAACAAAGAGAAGGCAGATGCCCAGGACACTCAGTCTATGGAAGCCACCAACCAGCTATCACTACTGTTTTTATTTTACCATCTAAATATGACAAAAACTCAATCCCGCAAACCGAGAGGTTTTTTTTTCGGTAAGTTTCTAAAGTTCATTGTGAATAATGTAAGATTGCCACTTTAGCTTTCTTAACCTTTTCTTCACGTCAGCTCTAATTTCACAGCTCTGTCTGTTAGCAACGGCGCGGGATGACATCTGACAGCAATCTTACTCTGCCGAGCATATGCTAGTCAAGGCGGCGGCGGCCAAGTGCGTCTCATTACGCTAACATCACTTGACGTGTGCGGCGCAGTAGGTAACGTGTAATAGGACACCAGGTGAGAAAGGCAGATGTCTGGCTGACCCCCGTGCTACTCGCTCCCTGACACCGCCCTGATCTTCCGCAGCTAGACGAGCGGCGCAGCAGAGCAGAGGAGCAAATGATACGCTTAATATTAATGCACGTTGTTTTAAGGGGAATTGATTCTGAATGCCATCCGAATACACAACAGCGGCCTCTTCTATATTTATGCGAGTGAACAACTCTCTGCTTGTGTAATGGTACCTAAGTAGGAAAATGATTCCAAAGTACTCCAAAACGAGTGATGAACAATGGCATGAGGGAAAAGAGGGGGCAGCTGGAGGGGGGGGGGGGGTCTCCTAAAGAAGAGGAGCACGCTTTGTGGTAACCCAGGACGAGGCTACTTTATAGGAAATGCACTCAGTCGGCCACTTATTGTCCTCAGGAGCACTTCCAGATTTCACATCCCCATCACGAGTCACATAGAAGCATCTGTTCTAAAAAAAGCCGCCATGTTCGGATGAGTATGGCGTCCGAGTCTGACAATCTTTAAAGCTGCATGAAGCGTAGTGTTTATGCAATCCAAAGTCCCCACAGGGGTAGCACAGAAGGAGAGACGAGCACAGCCCCACAAACAACTGAGACAATGGGGCTGTGCTCCGCTTGCCCCAAATCTAATTCACATGTTAGGTAGGTGCACTATTCCACCCACAGGGAATGTCAGATTGAAACTTTTCGCCGAGGCACAGGGATGGTACACCCCTGGGAGAAAAAGGGACTCAACAGCTTTAGATTGTTTCCTTTTCACAGTGGCAGAAGAGCATCCTGTATAGCTAAATCTGCCAGGACTTCGAGATCCTAGCAGCTCAGTTATTTTACACAGTTTCTAGGCAATTCTTGGGTGACATTGCCTGGGGCGGCTTTTAAACCGGAAGTGTTCCCCTAACGTCCATCCTCTGCTTACTGGACTGACTTTATAATTCACTTCGGTCCTGATGTGATCACACAAAGAAGGTAATTTTGGTGGTAGGATAGCAGTGTTGCTGAGATATGTCAGGATTTATTTAGAGATAAGTGGCTGTGGACGACATTTTGAGGCATAAAGAGAAAATGCGCAATATGCTTTGCAAAAGCAAACAGCAGCTTTTATGACTGTAAAGCAGAGAGCACTGTAAAGTCACTGTGACTCACTTCAAATTTCACTCAGCAATCCCTCCAGGATGGCCTCCGCCGTCGATGCAAACACAGAGAAAATGGTGAGCATCAGCAGACTATTATGGCCCCATAAGTGCTGTACAGTAATGCGCGATAGCGTGGACTGTGGCTTTAAAGTTCAATCACAGCCTTCTTAGAAAATATGATCACAGCATCTGGGAGAAAAATAGAGCAGGACATAAGACTGAGGGAGCGTAAGTCAAATCATTTACACCACTCAGCCTGTGATGGAGCAGTTTGGAGCCCGGAGATCTCTGCAGAGAAAATAACAATGCAGAAAGATACCGAACCGTGCGCTACACTCAACCACGAGGGAGGTCAAAGCTGACGGCTGGAAGGGATTCATTTTCAGGGAGCTATGAAATATGAGCTTTGTGCTGCCAAATTGATTTAGCTGTAAAAATTCTTTTCATTTTCTTCAATAAAGATTCACAATTTTAAAGCCCCGCCACTTTATCGACAAGGCCACCGTGGTTTGCTTACAATTTACAGCCCGGGTCATGATCTCAGTGAGTCTTCCTTTGCATGCTTAATTCTGCCCGCTCAAGGAAGATTCTTACAGAAATCATAGTTTTCAATTTGAAATGTTAATGAATTCTCCAGAACTCTGACGAGTTTAATGCTTGGGTGGAAAAGGCCCTGTGTTAAAAGAGAATACCAACCAAGGATTTCTAAATTCATCCTGCTGGTGTACCCAGATTACGCGCCATCTTCCACAAAGGAGCTGATTTGTTAAAAAATGGAAAAGGTAACCATGATAGCATGAGGAATAATTTAGCAGGATGGAACCTCTCTGGTTTGTGAAATATATTAGGACCTACTGTGAGGCTGTCATCAATGGATGTCTGTAGTGATTGTAAGGCTGCAGTGAGTCACTTTAAAATATAGTGACACAGCCTGTAGACATATTTTAGAAAATGTGAACTGTCTTTTTCATCGACAGCTTGTGCAGCGCGGCGAGCTGACAGGATAGATTGTTGCCGTGATTGGATTATTCAGACAAATCAAAGTGACACGGTAATTATGACGTGACAGAAGCTGTAAAAAGATGCATCACTGTCTGGTTGCGTTGACGTGACATCAAGCTCAGGACACACTTTTTTCGATTAGTTTAAGTTTTTTTTCCAGCCTCTGCTCCATTACCATTAATATTGTTGATTAGGCGACTTCTAAAAAAAGTGAAAACCGCCAATTCATATACAGTATTCTCCTTACCCTCTTACTGCCAGCCGGGTAAAATAAAAGGGGTGGGGGTGGGGTGTGTGTGGGGGAGGGTGTGTGTGTGTGTGTGGTTTGGGGGGGGACCAGCTTGGATGAGTCTCTAATCTATCCCACCCCACAGGAACACACAGAGGCGAACAGGGCAGAAGACCATGCACGCTCACCCCTGAGGTCAAATCAGAGTCACCAATTAACCTAACATGCATGTTTTTGGACGGTGGGAGGGAACTCCACGCCAGGAACAGGGAACAGGAAACGGGGAACAGGGAACAGGGAACAGGAAAGAGGGAAGCCTTTTGCTGTTAGGCGACAGAGTTAACCACCGCATCAGCATGCAGCCTCCAAATGAAACATATGGAACTAAATGGACAAACGTGAATTGGATTACAAATGCTCTCAAGTTAAACATAGAGAGGTTTGAAAATGCACACCAGCACTAATCATACAATAATGCACATCGTGAAGGGGACACTAATTATGTGGCAAGTACAAATAATAAGATTTACAACTTTTTGTTGCATCGACATAATTTGATTATATGTGATTTGATCATCAACATATGTGTGTACATATATATATATATACATATATATAGTATTATTATTACATTTTAAAACTTTGAACACGGAGTCTTTAACCACTTTTTAATGTTTGTGTTCTTCTCACAACACTTCTTATTTTTTTATTATATTTTCAAAGTGAACTCACAACAATTTAGTGATGATGCTTCTCAGATGTTTTTTCCACATTCATCCAGCTAATATGCTTTTTGCTGCGAGCTCTTATACAACACCATACCACCACAGAACCTATTTTCATGCTCTTTTTTTCATTTTCGCATTGTTTGCATATGACCGCAGTATACATTATCATTTTGTGATGGTTCATCTTGGATGTCTTGAAGCCCAAGGAAATCAGTGATGCCTCTGGACAAGGTTTCTTAATCACACTGTAAATTTTGAAACCACGTCTGTACATGTAACTGTGCTTTGTAGATCTTAACAGAGGTTTCCCATGGCAATTCCCTTCCCATGTGGAAGCATCAGCCTTTGATAAATGACGACTGAACAATGCAGTGTTCTCAACAGGGTCTGGTTAAGACTTATAACCTAGCCCTGTAAAGTAAATTCCTCCAGATTCATTTGATACATTGATAATATATCCCAATCCCTCTGAGGAACATTGTTTAAAAAACAAAACAAAGTGATTTCCTAACACATTTTCTGAAAATCTGTGTTTTTCTACTCGACTTTGTTCCTTATAGCCTCAGTCCTTTATAAATCGTGCTATTGTACCAAATAGGCAAACAAAGCCATCTATATCCATACGCAAAACTATAATGCACTCCATCTAATCAAGTCAAATTACCTTTTTCTCCACCTCTGCTCATTCATCAGTCATGTGGCGTCTGTTAAAATAGTTTTGTTTGTTAGGAGGTTAGGCAGGAAATGAGGCTGCCATCATAACTGATTTGTGAACCGGCAGAGTGCAAAGTACAAGATCTCTGGAGCTGCAATCACACACAATGGCTCTTATTCATTTAAGTCATCTTAACAGCTGCATTTCTTTTACATTCTGCAGACACGTGGTAAGATTACAGATGCTGTACATTCACCCCCCCCCCCTTCAGCTCCTTTAGAGAAAAAAACTGCCCTCTTTCATTCTGTCTGTATCTCTCAGTGTTGAACATGGGTTATTCCGGCTGGTTCACCCTCCATGTTACTCTGCCATCGCACACCGCCAAAGTCATCCCATCCCCAGTTTATATGTCACTGCTCTCCTCTAAAATTCCTTCTGCCTGTCTTCCCTGAGCCAATTAGTATTCTTTAAATATTGTTATGACTCTGTCACCCTGTCTTTTGTGTAAGGCTCACTCCTTCTTTTTCTCCACCTCACAGGTGCTGTCGGGCATCCTGGCTGTTTCCTTACACTTTCATCACCTGTCTCTGGGCTCTGTGGCTCCTGTCCCCGTCTACCGCTGTTACCCAGGACTCTTTTTTTCTCATCTGATCATTACCAAAATGCTTTTCATCGGGTCCCATTGTGAGAACTTCTTCACACTACACGGCTGCCTCAGACCTATTCTCGTTTCCATTCTTGAACCCCCAGGAATCCCTGAAAATCCCTTCAGATGCAGGTTCATCTGGGCTGATAAATGTCACAGGATGTGTTATTATGGCATTGTGGAATATGCCTCTGAAGCTATCAACAACTAGATTTACCAGTTACACATACTTCCCAACCTTAACCAAGTACATTTTCAGCGAAGTGCAGTAATAAAGAAAGACAAAAATAAGAAAGAAAAGGAGAGATAGCAGTAACAATATTGATTACAGGTCTCGTGCTCGATAGCCGGGTTGCTCATCTCCCTCTTCCCCTCTGACCTCAATGTGCAGCCTGTGTTACTTATTGATATGCCAAAGCTGTAGGATGCTCCCCCGGTCACTATTTACTATCCGTACAGTCAGACTCATCTCCAGCTACAGTATGTGGAGCATTTCTCTGTGCAGCTGAAGAGGGTAGAAAAGGGGTGCTCTGCACCAAAAATCCAAACAAAGAGCTCTTGTCCAAGTGTCAGTTTGTGAGCTAAAAGGGAACAAACAGACATACTTTTATTTGACTTTGTCTTCTGCTTTCTTCCTTTGCCTGTGTTCTAGGTTTCACCTTTTTTTTTTATTCTGCTTCTTTCCACTCTTAGGTTACCCTTATATCCTGATTTATTGTGGGGAATTTGCAGGTAAGTTATCATAGCTGGTCTTCAGAGACCAAGGGCTTTTTTTCTGACCGGTTTATTTAATCGGTCTTCTTTAAGCAACATATTCAACAGCAATTCTGGGTGGTTGGTGCACAACCACACATGAGCCTGCGAGGAACTTAGATAAAACTTAAGAGATAACCAGAAACATTTGGTTTACACAGACATTTTAACATATCCGAAAAAGCTATAAACGTCTTCGACAAAGAAATCCAACAGCAAGACGCCACCAAGCAAACTGGGAGTTGATCACAAGGCATAAAAAATGTCTATGACAATGTCAGAGTCTCCTCTGAGCAAACTGTTCATTCGTCTCCAGCTTAGTGTGAGGGAAGGGCTTCTGTCTCCCAAAAAGGAATTGCTAAAAGGAATTGCTGCTGCTCTGTGTCACTGTCCCATGATGTTATTCATCATAGAAATCCTAATATCCTTTTTTTTTTTATTTTTAAATGTGTTGTTAAATTTTGCAACTGACGCACTATTCATTGCGACCTGTGCTGGGCCGAAGGCACGAGCAGATAGGGGCTGCCGGGCTTTGATTTTCTGTCCTTGCCCACGACAGCAGATGAGTTATGGAGATGGTGCAGGTATGGAAAGCAAAAGGAGGCTTTGGATAAGTCAGCGGTGTGTGCTGATAAATACTAAAAAGGCTTACAGTAAAAATGTGCCAGAAAACTGATCGAATCACAAAGCTTTCACAGGTTAACGGGGATGGAAAAAGCAGCCAGTTTCAGCAAAGACCATGGAGACGACTTCTCGTAATTCATAAAGCTGGAAGGAGGACTCAGCAACATATAGAGAATGTGAATCATATCATATCTAGAGGGTTAATGAACTATTACGGGGTACACAAGAAACTCCCTCTTTGAAGGATATAACGAAGGATATAAAAACTTCACAACAAATCGACTGAGAGATTTGCACAATAATGCTATAATGAGACCATTTTCAGATGAGAACTAGTCAGTAATAAATGGCTGAGGGGGAGGATAGGCTTGCTTTGGCTCCCCTGATAAAATGCAGAGGTTTGACTGGCACATCAGGGACGAAAATAAAAGACTGGTGACTGGAGCATTTTGAGGGAAAACGGCTGAAAAATTGGAGGTATGTCGATGAAAAAGAAGCAGATTGGGACACAGAGGCAGTTCAGTTTTCACATCAGTGTCCATTTGTGTTGCCGGCAAACTGCCACAGACATTGATGTGGGCACCATCCCTCCTCCACAGTGGTAATTATACTGCCGGCCAATGCTTGATTAAAGGATCTAATCTGCAAATTTAGTGTATCTCCCAACAAGTTCCAGTACTTTAAGCCGGCTTTATTTGCCTTTGGTGGCACTTGAATCCAAAACACACTGTCATGGACCGCAGCCAATGGAGTGCGGGGAAACATCTCTTAGCTTTCTAGTCTGTGTCAGAATGAAGGTGTAATTGCACCAGTCGATGTATTATTCAAAGGGAAAGCATAGCTTGGATGGATGTAGCCCCGAGCCAAATGAAATAACAAAACTCTGAAGGTAGAAATCAAGCCTCGCTCTGACTGCAGCAGCTTTTTGCAAATATCAAATTGTGCAGCTTTTTTCACTTGACGCTCAGATGTGGAGACATATAATCCCCCCCCCCCCCACTCACCCACCAACCCACCCCCCATAGTAACTAAAGCACTGACAACAGAGGAGAGGGGAAATTAGCTGATACAGCCTTTAAAAATACCTATGAAATGTTTTTTTTCTATGACAGATCCAACTTTAACCTGCGTCCATGCACGCTATTGTGTACGTGCGTGTCACCTCAAAGCCTTATGATGCACTTATACACAATAAAACATCCGGAAATCCTCTGAAAGGATTTAAAAGATGACTGCAGGGATAAGGAATCATAGAAAGAGTGGCATGAGGTGCGGCGGGGTCACCGTAAACAGACGAGAAGCGGACACGGATGCCCTTTCCACTCTGTTTTAGTGCGTGTTTGAGGAATTGGAAGTGGAGAGATTCGCAGGATCCGGCCACACCGCGTAGCCGCATCCCAGCCCATCGGAGGCAAGTGCTGCATGCATGCAGGATGCTGAGCAAAGTAACACCGAGCCGCGGACGTCCTTACCCTCTCGGAGCAGATGGGAGTAGATGAGCCAGAGGAGAAGTAGGCAGCAGAGTGACGCACCTCCACCTGCGGAGAGCGTCTTCGCCCCAGACTGCATTCTACACCTTCAGCCTTTTTTTTCTCCTTTTTTTCTTTAAATTATCCAAACTTTGAACGCTTGCGCCGCTCAGATGTCAAACAGATCGGGGGAAGAGTGGCTTATCCAGTGGCGTTCCCAGAGCCTGTCGTAGGCATCCATTTTGAGGTACCAACAGGAGAGGGACAGATAGTAATCCCCCCCTTTTTTTTTTGCTTTTTTAAATTCCCACAATGTGCTGCATATCCATCCAGGGCTGCCTCACGGACGCATGCACGAGCTCGAAATGTCACCGGGGCTCTGGCCAAGTTTCCGCAACTGTTTCAGGAGCAGGGATTCACTGGTCGGCTTGTGCAAAGAGAAAAAAAGAAAAAGAAGAAGAAGAAAAAAAAAGCTGGAAGTGTGTAAATGATGGGGAGTCAGCGGCGGTTTTTGCACCTCGCGCAGAGAGGCTGAAGCTTCTGGTAGTAAATTCAGCCGCTCAGCACCCCTTGAAAGAGGCTGTCACTTCAGGTTTCCGTCCTCAGAGCCCCACACTGCTCCTTTTTTTCCTCTCTCTTTCTTTTTTCTTTTTTTTTTTTTTGCTTTTCCCCAAAAGCAACTTGTGCGCAGGGGATCCGCGGGATCCGTGCGGCTACGGAGACGCGCGCGAGTGCACCGCGGCGGACACGCCGAACGGAGCAGCCGGCAGGGAGAAACTTGTCGGAAAACGGGACCGTCCAGCGCACCCGAAAGCGCCCGCCTCCCGCACACGGAGACGCGATTTGCGTCATATGTGGCCGCGGACGCGCAGCGGCGCAGCGAGCTGTCGCGTCAAAAGAGGCGCAGCGGCTCCACGCTGCGCACTCCCTCCCCCCACCCCACCCCAGCCCATATCTAAAGCACTTCTTATCTGTGGAATGAAGTTGGCAACAATTGTCACCTGTATGAGCTGTTTTGGATGAAGTTAGGGTAGTCTAGCTTCGGTTGGGGGGGGTGCACATATCCCAAAGTCAAGTGTCGGACACAAGTGAGTGCGTAAAACCAGCCTTACTCCAACTCAAATCTGCTCCATTTGCATGCAGGAGGCGCTGGATAAGATGCCCCCCCTCCCACCCACCCCCACCCTTTAGTCTATGGCAGGAAATCTTCCTGCTGCACCCTGAGCTGCCTTTGAGTTAGTGTGTCCAAATAATCTGTCTCCCCCTCTGTCTGACACATACACAAACAGGGTGTCCTAATTCTTTCCTCAAAGTGGTGGTGGTGGGGGGTGGGGACAAACTTTCAGCTCCTAGGCAATAAATCCAAAACAGTAGATGATGCTACTTATTTATACTCATGAAGTCCCATCTCAGCCTGCAGGGACACGGAGCTGTACCAACTGATACCACATTGTGAAATTTCTACTCTCCTCCACGTCTTCCTGCCCTGATTCATAGGTGAAAAAAGCCCTGGAGGGCTGCGTGTTCTTGGGACTCCAGTTAACATTTAGTACACTGTTTTTCGGGGGAAAAACGTGTGAGGTCTGTTCCCTTTTAGGACTGATACTAAGGCACGTAGTGCCTGAGCACTCAGTGAAGCTGAATTTCAATTATTTAATGGCCTATGATATCTTAGTCGCAGATGTGCACAGAAAAGAGAGGGGGGGGGGGGTTGCTTCACTTACTGTGTACACACAAAATATGTTTGTGGGAGACAAACAGAGCTGGACTCCTGCACATGCCAGTCAATCTCCAGAAAGAGCAGCATTTAAGACAGCCAAGCCTCTTAAGAAGCATTACTATAACTCACCCGCTCTCATATACGTGCTCTTTCATGAGATTCCAGGACCAGAGAACGTGCACTTTATTAGCAGACGGGGAAGTTCCCCCCGCGTGCTGCTGCGCCATCAGCCTCTCGCTGAATGGCTTTTATGGTGACGTATTGGCTCGGGCCACGGCCTGTCACATCAGCACAGTAACAGATGAGAAATCACTGGGCCCCACAGTGCAAAGATTATACATTTGCTGAGTAATAATGGGGCGGTTTGCCCATTTCCCACCCCGAGGGCACATGGTCCACAGAGCTGCTCGTGTTTCGTGCGTTACTGAAACCAGCCGGAGCAGCTTCCTTTCGCGTGGACCAGGGGTGGAGGAACAACAGAGAGAGTGCTGCCGAGATGAGGTTTCTTTTGTTTTTTCCTCTCTCTCATCTGCAGCTGGGATCAGCAAGCCATCATGGCCGGGGACCAGGTTTCAGTACGTCTGAGTGACGTCTCAGCAGGGTTGCAGGGTAATTAATCACAATCCATCACGG
This sequence comes from Menidia beryllina, assembly GCA_013363375.1. Lineage (NCBI taxonomy): Eukaryota > Metazoa > Chordata > Actinopteri > Atheriniformes > Atherinopsidae > Menidia > Menidia beryllina. The sequence goes on from JABUIW010000028.1 coordinate 15,669,669, forward strand.
CGATTGACGGGGTTACACATTCTGCCAATTTATTTTTCTCCATCATAATTTATTTTCGTGTTTCTGGTAATACACGTGTTTGTTTTTTAATAGCATTCAGACATATGTGAATTGTAATAGGTTTACTTTATGCCCTCTAAACTGACTGAGCTCAACAAAAATGTAAAAAGTGCGAAACATTCATTCTGGATCATTGCATATATATATATAT